>CM057350.1:336546766-337146766 GCA_030015575.1 Agapanthus africanus | reverse complement strand
TTTATCTTTTCTTTGGTGAGTCATGATTCTAGAAGGTTCTAGATTAGGTGACTCATGGTTTGCATTTAATGATATGATGATTCATTGTTAAGCATTAATGAGTTGATGACTAGGTTTCATGATTCATGCTTTTACATTTAATGTTATAAGTGAGTCATTCTTGCTTTAATGGTTATGATAAGTATGAATGCTTATGGTCACCTAAAGTTAGCTCCTACACTCACTCTCCCTCTTCTATAAGTGGTCGGCCCCTACTTGTGGCAAGGATGATGGATTCATTTTTGAGAAAAAGATACAAGAAATTTAGTTCATGGAAATTTCATAACTCATTTTATCCCATCACCGATTCCAAAAGGCAACTCCATTAACCGTTCGTCCATAGCCTTGGACGTAATGAGACAAAGTGTTCTACTCATTCTCTACATCAATCTTGGTCATCTCTTGTAGCAAACTTGATGATCGAGTTGCCTCGGTTTAGAGGCGGGAGCCCGTTTAAAGATCCAACGACGTGGTGCCACTTGAACGAGAAGACTGGAGATTCAGGAGATCGGAGCAGCCGCAATAAAGCGTGGGATGATGGTTGAAGACCAAAGGACTCGGGTCGTTCGGTATAACATTTCTACCCACTTTGTAGTTTGTTAGTTTAGCTTTAATGGAAGATCCGGGTTATAGTATGCGATAGCGCCAGTTGTATAAAAGTTTTTGTTCCGTATTTGGCATCTGAAAGACGGCCGGGGCGCTACCGTAAACTTACACCACATAAAGGTTTCCTAGCTCAAGCGAAACGAAGTAGGGCACGTATGGAGATATGTGCGGGAACTTGATTGAATACGAGTATATGATACCGTATTCAAATCCAGCGATATTTGATATCAGTCAGGTTATATGTGATATAACCGGATTATTGAATCAAGTGTTGATTCAATGATTTGATATATATATATATATATTTGATATTGGCCGGTTATATATAATATAACCGGATTATTGAATCAAGTGTTGATTTGATATCTAATATTGAATATTAGCCTGTTGTATGTAATATAACCGGATTATTGAATCAAGTGTTGATTTAATAATTTGATATATATTTGATATTAGCCGGTTATATATGATATAACCGGATTATTGAATCAAGTGTTGATTTAATAATTTGATGTATATTTATATATTTGATATATGTATATATTAACTAATATTAAGCTCACTTAAGATTTTCTTCTCTTTATATATATTTATATATATGTTATATATATGTGTGTGTGTGTGCGCGCGCGCCCGCGCGCGCGCGTGTGCGCGCGCTTGCGCGTGTATTTAAATGTGTCATGGTAGATGATACATGGGACTAGGATGTATAAAAATCACAAAAGAGGTGAGGATGAGAAGATAATGATCAATATATATGAATTGAACAAAAAGAGAAATGAGTCATGGTTTGTAGAAGGATTGAGAAGTCATGACTCATCTCTTCTCTTTTGTTTTTATTCATTGATAATTATCATTCTCATCTCATTCTTATCATTTGAGACATGGTTCACAAAACATCCAAGTTCATCTCCCTCTTCAACTACTCTTTAGGATTTTCTTGAGTTGAGAAAAAGAAAAAAGAATAATATTTTAAGTGAGCAAATCTCCTACTTCATCAACCTACACTAATCTAGCCCATTAGTTTAGGTTGTTAACTTCACTAATATCTTGATTAGTGAAGTGTGAGCTTGAGTGAGAGAGACTTCAAGGTGGATCATCTTCGGCAATGAGGACAACAAGCATGCTCGATCCTTTCTTCAAGTGGAGCCTTAAGAGGAGTTCTTGTGACTTCAACTTGGAGCTTTAGAAGTGAAGGACTAGACTACAAAGGTTGTAGACTCTTTACACTTAGTTTAGAATGTAGTTTGCTTACTTTGAAACCTTAATTCTCTAGTTCGATTCTTGTTTGGTATACTTAGCACTCTAAAAATTTTAAATTGCATACTTGACACTCAAAGAAACCTAGTAGAGGTGCTAAGACATACTTTCATGGTATCAGAGCCAAGATAGAGACTTAAGGGAAGTCTTGACGACATTAAAGTGTTCGATCGACGTTTCAAACTTTGAAATTGGGTAGTTTCTGTCCATTTTTTCAAATGTTGAGTTTTTCACAATTAAAAATGCTCAGAAAATTATGCAGGTAATTCTATAGAGCCATTAGAAGTACGAGAGCCTAACTCCTCTTAGTGGCCACGGAACCGCCGCCTAAACCATGTTTTGGCCGTGGTTCCGCCGCCTACTTGAGGGGTTAGTATCTCGTTTTTCTTCTGCTGCTTCATTGTGACATTTTTGACTTTCTGGGTAATTTTAGTGAGGCTCAAGTTGTTGAGGTCTCTATGAATTGCTGTTGTTTGAAATATCGATCGAAATATTTAACATCGTCTATATTGCTTATAATATGTGATACAATTTTTGGAATCCACATTGATTAGTTTTGCGAAAACTAGTTAACAAAATGTAAATCTCGCATTTTAGTCTAAAATGATGGATTATCACGGAGTTTGGATTTGGATCGAAACTCCGTCGCAATCTCGTATCGTACGCGAATACTCAACGGGAGACACTACTAGATAGCCACGTCCCATAGCCCCGACCAAGTGACTATAGAAGAACCCCATGGCCAAAAGCATCCACTCGGGTGCTCGCGGCCACGGTGTTTCGCCCTAGTGCACTTTGTTGACGGCCTTAGGGGTGCGGCCATCTACTAAAGTTCCCGACGATCATTCGATCTTTTAATCGGGAATCTTGTTGAATTACCCAACTTAATTTTTGAAAAGTGTTTTCAATTCGAGACTTAAATGCAAGGTTTATAGGGTTAGGCATGAAATTCAGAATATGTGATAATCTGGGTTTATGATGTCTAAAGATGATGCGGATTCTAATTATAGTAGTTTTCATTTCTTTTCTGCGACCGTAAGCGTAATATGTGACAGTATCCCCGATCTCGTTACTATACGACAACGACATTAGGGATATGCATATTTACTTACGTTGATGACATGTGATGTTATTATGTTGCTATCGATATGTTATATTGGATCGTCGCGATTGAATAGCTGGGGGTTTTACGTGAGATAAGAGTTTTTCAATTTTTATTCATGTAAATATTTGTATGTAATATTCTTTTATTAGGACACTTCCGTGTTGAGGTTGTTGTCTCCATTTGATGTATATTATTTACTTTTCCGCATTAGGATAGACCCAAGGCGGGGAGCACAAGTAACCGGGTTTTAGAGTCAGTGGGAGGCCATCTTGAGGAGTTGAGACCGGTCGCCTAACTCTAGAATTGGCAGGGTTGCTTGTTTCTCTCATAATGGTCTAAGGGTGTGGGCTTGCTATTCATCACGGCCGTGGAATCCATGTTTTCCGTTACCGGCTTAATCTAAAACAAGGACCTCCTAGTATATCCTATATTTCATATATCTGCTTCTGCTGTTTCTGTGATATGATGTGATGTGATCATATAACTGCCTGAGTCGAATGCTACTTATATATATGATATACTAGTAGACACTATATATGTCTTGCATCTACGCTAGTCCTGACCCCGCCCTGCCGTAAGTTAAGTAACCTTACGGTGAACACACGGGTCCCTGTGGCGAATGCGGATGGCATACATGTGTGTTTTATTTTTGTTTCTTCTGTGATGTTTAGGAAACATAAATGATGGGACGTCATTAATAAGATTAATGAAAAGAAAAGAAACCTAAAAGATGTTGTAGAATCAATTTTTTTCAAAAAGGTTGCTCTTGTTCTTGCTTTGCATAGTGATATTCCATTATGAATATCCAGCACCTTATTCGATGAGGAAAGAGCCTAGATCCCTTCACCGTGAATAACCTATTTAGCAAAACTAGCATATGCTACAACCCACTTGGTTTGTTTTGAAAATTACTCGATTTTAAAGAGGAGTTAAACCACTCCTTTTCAAATCACTAGATTCTACAATGATATCAAGTTCATTACGTTAAAAGTTTTCTTCAAAACCAGTAGCAGCCCTTGTAGGGTTGTATAGCATGACAACAAGGTTTAGCAAGGCATCACATATGCCATTTTATAAAAATTTGGGGTGCTATGTAACCCTAACCAAGATCATAACTAGAGAATTAGGGTAAACTTTACAAGCAAACAACTTTACTTCTAAGAGTTAGGGATTACAAGCTTTGTAGTCCGTTCCTTCGCTTCATAAGCTCCGTGTTGAGGTCCCTTCACTGTGATCATCAAGTACCCAGACTCTAGAGAGGCTCCATGAAGAGAAAGATGCAAACTTGCTTCCAATCTTCAACTACTAAGATGATCTACCTTGAAGAATCTCAAACCCAAGCTCTTGCTTCACTAATCAAGTATTAGCAAAGAAAACACCCTAATCTAAGTGGCTAGAATAGATGAGGATGATGAAGTAGGAATTTTGCTCTCTTTTGTTTTCAATTTCTCACTTTATTTCATCACATCACAAAAAACTAGAAAGCTATTTTCAAAAGGAAGAAGAAGAAGAATTTCATTTGTGATGAAAAATGAATTATTGTATGAGGTTAGAATTGCAACCAGGGGTTAAAGGTCACATCCTTAACCCTTGTAGAAAATAAACCATGGGTTGAGGTTTGGGTTGGGTTAACAAATATCTTCACAAAATATCAAAGGATGAAGACTAAAGTCAAAGCTTCAAGAAGCTTCCACAAAACTTATCCATAGCATTAACCCTAATCCAAACCCTAACATGTTTTATTCTCAAAACCTTAGTTGCAATTTTAACCCTAACATGTTACATTATTATATATCACATATATAATATATATAGTAACAAAAGAAAATAATATAATTAACATATATCGCATATATATCAATGTATTATCCATGTGAGAAAAAGAATATTTAAATGAGCTTATATTTGTTAATGTAATGTAATATATAAAATATATAATTATACATTAAATTATCAAATCAACACTTGCTCCGATAATCCGGCTATTTCACAAATAACCGACTAATATAATCTGTATCAGTTCATCGAATCAACACTTGATCCGATGATCCGGCTATATCACATATCGCGAGAATCTAATATGGTATCGCATACACGTATTATTCTCGGTCCCGCACATATCATATATGTTCTCCTACTCCGTTTTGCCTGAGCCAGGAAACCTCTGTGTAGGACTCTAAAGAATCGTCAATACGCCGGCAGTGGGTGATGATCATATCAAAACACCCACAAGCTGCAAGCGGTCAGCTAAACGTAACAGCCACCCGTGTATTGAGCAATCGAAGATCAACAAGAAAGCATGTATATTCTCCTGCGAATCCAATCAGTAACACTCCCGTACAGTCCGGTCTCTTCGTCTGATATGTCGCATATCCAGTCTAGGGGTGGTAAACGTCAGACCCCAGTAACCGATAAGTCGTGTCGATATGAGGTCCATAACAGTTCGAGAAACTACTGATAACACTTACCGGTAAATCTCAGCAACCATGGCCAGGGATTTCTAGTTATAGCCAATCGAACACAGCGCAACATCAACTCTCTATACCGGGAGAGACGAAACCCCTCCTATCGCTCATTGCCTCCATGTGATTCGGGACTGTACCCAAAAGCCACCGTTTTGCACGCCCTGTTGGACGTGGTATGATGGAAATCAAAGCACAGTGGGAATCACACAAGACTCTATGACGATCTCGGGGTCTACAGACTAACCTGTACCAGTGTCACCAGAGAACTGCCATCTGACGTGAGGTATAATACCATATGGGAGTTCTCGGCGAGTCCGTCCAGTGTACCCAGTCTCCACTGAGCACCCGTATACTATCTCTGATGTAAAACATCAATGGATATGGGATCATCCATCGCCCATCTACATGGGTCAAGAAGCATACACTAGTCTACTCTGGTATATCGATGCCCTGTCTCGATACACCTGTGACTAGGAACATTTGAAGGATGTACTTAGCGACTACATTGTCCTCACTAGTATGATCTGCATCATAGTCCTGGTAGTCAAGTACTCAGCCTAAGGGCTTTATCAACATGTAACATGGAGACTATCAGAATAGATGTTAAGATAAAGAGCAACCAGATAGCATACTATCATGTCGAGCAAGAAAGTCCTCCATATATATGTCCAAGCATCCACTACAATATACATCGCATGTACAGTAATGGCCTCTAGGGCATACATATCACTAACAATCTCCCACTTGCACTAGGGCCATCTGTTGTAGTATCTCATACCCAACAATCAGTTGTGGTTGAAGTATCTCATACTCAACCATCCCATAAACGTCTCTACTAGGAAATAGGCCTTTGTGAGTGGATCCGCGCTGTTGTCCTCTGTGTCTACTCTCCTTACCTCGATTTCCCTGGAGATCAACCATCTCCATGATCAGGTGATGCTGCTTTAGAATATGTCTGGATCACAGATGGGACGGGGTTTCCTTGGCAAAAAGCCAAAACTCCATTGTCACACAATGGTAGGAACGAAGTTCATCTCATGAACTAGTGTACATCCAAACTATTTCTTTGGTAGCATCCTTGGTAGTGATTTATCCTTCCTTTATCGTTTAGTATATCATGGTATCTAGCGTGGAACTCTTCCAACATACCGTCCTTCCACTGAGGGAAAAGACTATGCCTGCGATTGACATTCAGTCGACCTTACCACCTTGGAAGCTTTCCAGTGATTCTCCCTAAGATTGATTGATACCATCTCACTACATATAGTGAGAATCCTAACATCCAATTAGATCTATCTCATAGATCCAAAACCAGGATTTATGAGGTATCACCTTGATCCTATATAGAGAATCCTTGTGATAAGAGGAGATTGACCGAGGATCACCACCATACTCCCTACTACCTTTTTGTATATACTAGGTTCATCTACCATTTTGATGAAGTCAAACTCTTTGACTACCACATCAAAACAGACGTTCCAACTCCGCGATGCCTGCTTTATCCCATAAAGCAATTTGCGTACGTTTCCGCTGCTCCAACTGTCTACGAAGCCCTCTGGCTATTTACTTATAGATGCTCTCTTCTAAATCACTATTTAGAAAAGCAGTCATGACAACCAACCGCCAGATATCGTAGTTATGGTATGTAGCAATGGCAAGTAGGATCTGAATGGACTTAAGCATAGCTTTGAAAGTCTTAACTTTTCCATGTACACCAAGTAATCTTCTCAATATATACTTTCTTCTGATGGGGATTTAACCCTTCAGATAAAGCAACCAAAGTCCATACTTTGTTGGTGTATATGGATTCCATCTCAGATCGCTAAGAATCCTGCCATTCTTACAAAGTCCACACTCTTGATGGCCTGCTCGAAACAAGTTGGGTCATTATCTCATGATGCAATCCTCCCTCCCACTGTCATAGAGAAGCCGAAGTATCTCTCAGGTGGATGAGGAACCCTACTAGATCGGCGGAGAGGCTGAGGCTCGTTAGAAACTATTGAATCCTTCAGGTTTACCAAATCATCAGCTACAGTTTGTATAGCTGGAACTTTTTCCAGTTCTACCTCTTGACCACTAATTTCTTCACAAGAAATTTCCTTTCCAAAAGGTGGCATGCTGAGAAACAAAACACCTTTTGCTCCCCTGTTTGGTAGAAGATATTCCCTTGCGAATGCTTGGGATATCCAACAAACTTCCACAGAACTGACCTTGCCTCGAGTTTGTCCGAATTTTGCTTTGGACAACCCCAAATCTTAACATCCTTAAGAGATGGGCTCTTTCCATACCATATCACATATGGAGTGGTAGGCACCTGATTTGGTTGGAACCCTATTCAATAGGTATGCAGCTTCTCAAGTGCATAACCCCGAAAAGGAAATAGGTAACTCAGTAGTATTCATCATAGAGCACACCTTATCACATAGCGTAAGTGCACGGCGGCGCCCCGGCCGTCTGAACGAGGCCAAAATGCGGAAACGATAATTTTCTTTAAACTTTTGAACCGGCACTACCGCGCACAAAAATCCCGGATCGGGCCATTAATCTAATCCTAGCTAACTAAAGAATGGGTAGAGAGATATACCGAGCGATCCGTGTCCTTCGGTCTTCTCGTCGTCGTCCCGATCTCCCCGCGGAATCTCCGGTCTTCATCTCCTCTCCGGAAGGGCACCACATCGCCGGGTTCTTTTACGGGCTCCCACCTCTGGACCGAGGCAACTCGGGCACGAAGTTGGCGAGTCGACGTGCCCAAGGTTTGCTGTAGAATAGTGTAGTGCTCTTTGTCTCATTTGGGGTTATGGAAGTTGCCCTATTGTGGATGAAATGAGATATGAACTTTTTCTAGATGAACTTGGGGATTTTTCTAGCATGTAGAGAACAAAATCCCACTACTAAAATTTGGACAGCCCCCATCCATAGCTTGGCCGGCCATCTCCCATGAATGGAGAGAATGGGGAGACTTAGAAAATGAAGGAGTGGGCCAAAAACATTCAAGAGAGAGAAAGGAGTGATCATGTGAAGAAATGATCACTAATCAAAACCAATACTCAAACAACCATCATGACTTCCAAAAGTCAAGCAATCGTGAAGTTATGAAGTCAATGGTGGAGCAATAATCAAGACACTACAATATGCAAAGACAACCCTCCAAAATGCTTATTTGCACAAATGCAAATAAGCCCTCCTCCACCAATTTTCAGCCAAGGAAAGATACAAAGAAAAATGGCCGAAACGGAAAGCAAACTGGCAACTTCGGAAAACTGATCCCGTAATAAATTACAGGAAAACCCCTACTGTATATACATACCCGCATTTGTATTCCGACCAAATACAAATGCAATGAGACAAAATCTACACTGTACAATACTAGGATCCGGCTTAAACCAAAGCCCGCTAGTATTATCCGTCCGATCATGATCCGTGCAATACCGCACGTATTTGATCAAACCCTGCCATATCTCCATACGGCCTCTACAGCGTTTCGCCCAAAACTTGAGTAACTGGTCTGTGGGGGACTCTAAAGACTCGTCAATAGTATGGCTATGGATTTAACCACTAGCACGTCAGAGGTATTAGCCATACGTGACGGGCTACCAGCTATTGACCAAAAGGGACGTCGATGAGCGAACTCATCCTGACACCCTACTGAGCCTGTCAGTGACAATATCCGTACAGTCCGTTCCGTTCGTCTATAAGCATCGCATGGCGGGCCTAGGGGGTTGGTAAAAGTCAGACCCCCAAAAGCGGTATAAGTCGTGTCGGAGTGTAGCCCAGAACACCCTGAGATACTACTGGAATACCTACCAGTAAATCTCCTGCCTTGGCCAAGGTTTTCGTGTAAGGGCTCTCCTAGACACAGCGCGACCTCACCCCCAATACAGGGAGAGACGAACTCCTGAAGATCCGCTCACTGCCTCCATGTGGCTCGGGACTATACCCAACTAAAACTTGTTTGAACGTCTCCTTTGAGCGTGGTAGGGTAGTAATCAAAGTACAGTGGGAACTCACACGAGACAAATGATGATCCTCAGGTCGATGAACTAACCTGTACACATGTCACCAGGGAACTGCTATCTGACGTCAGGTATAAGACCAACTGGCATGTTCCCGGCGAGTCCTGTCCGATGTACTCATAACCCAATGAGCACCTGTATACATCTTAGGTGAACCAACTGACACCAGTGGCTTGTGAGACCGGCCACCGCCCCTCGTCGGGGTCTCGACTGTATACACTAGTCTACTCTGGAGTATCAATGCCCTGTCTCGAAACTCCGACGACTAGGGACCATTTAAAGATTTGCTTATAGACCCCAGCTCCCTCGTATATGATCGCCCTCATACTGCTGGCAGTCATGCAAGAATCCTGGGGCTCTATCAACGCGCAATAGTGACCTGTAAGGTCACCTAAAGCAGCACACGGTGATAAAGATAAACCAGATAGCATACTATCATCTTGAGTAAGACTGTCCTACCTGGATAAGTCCTCCCTCAGTCATTGCAATCACGTGCCTGTGATCCAATAATTGACTCTGAGGGCATTATCTCCAACAATCTCCCACTTGCACTCAAGGCTAATTATTGCGATGTCGCATACTCACAGCCCGTGTGATACCGAACACCCAACTCCTCTACTAGTCAGTCTCACAAAACCCGTTTGCGAAACTATTGCGTTCGAGGAATAGCCTAAGTGAGTGGATCCGCTTTGATGTTTCTTTCTATGTCTCTCTATATCTCAAGTTCGCGGAGAAACCCATTTCCCAAAATGAGCAATACCTGTCTTAGAATATGTCTGGATGTCTGATGGGACCTAGCTCATAAATGAACTCCAAATCCAAACTTCTTAGACTGTATTGTCAACTGAATTTAATCAGTATCCTGCGCCATGCCTCCCTCAGTATCTACTTGGATCACCTGTCCAAAATACCGCCCATCGTCAGAGGGAAAACTATAACTCTGACGGCCACCCAGTCGTCCAGGTCACCTTGGAAGCCTGGAATGATAACTGTCACCTAAACAAGACCGGCGTTATCATCTCCCTAGAACATCCACTTATGTTCTAAAACTGCTTCCGATTGTTTCTCTACGATTGGATCAATATCAACTTATTGCATCTAGTGCAAAAACAACATTTGGTGTGGTACTTGACATCTCATGATCAACTCAATTGCCTAAGCAAGTGATCTGTCAATCATGCACATCCTTCTCCCCTTTAGTCTGTAAGACACCTTTAGAGAGGGTGACTCCATCGCCTGCAGGTACACTACCGTGCCAGGAGTCGTCCATTCTAAAACACCTGTAGAATACTGTCTAAGTACCCAGATTGGGAAACTACCCAAATCTAGATCTAAAACCATAGATCTAGTAACCAGAATGTCAGATATAATATCCAAGTCCCTTGTGGAGAAACCACTGTGTGAAAACCAAAGTATAACCGATCGTAGTATAGGAATATCACTTCCTACTCTGTGTATGTCTTCCAAATACCAGGACATCATACCCTACTACCTTCTTAACAGATCCATCCCCTATTCTGATGAAGTCAAACCTATGTGTTAGTTATATGTATGCCCTAGAGGCCACTACTATACATACGATGTATATTGTAGTGGATGCTAGGACATATATAGGGAGTACTTTCTTGCTCGACATGATAGTATGCTATCTGGTTGTACTTTATCTTAACATGTACTCTGATTGTCTCTATATTACATGTTGATAAAGCCCTTAGGATATGTACTCGACTACTGGGACTATGATGAGATCATACTAGTGGGGCTACGGTAGTCGACGAGTACATCCTATAACTGTTCTTAGTCGAGGGTGTATCGAGACAGGGCATCGATACACCAGAGTAGACTAGCGTATACGCATCTTGACCCATATGATGGGCGATGGATGATTGTTCATAACAGAATATTGCATTTTATACCACCCATTCTTATGCTCGTGTGTTTATAGGTAGGTGCTTTTAATCCGTGTTTGTTACATATTTACAGATTACAGGTTTCCAGTACAAATAATGCAAATCAAGACAAAATCTCCACAGTTACACCAAATACAGAACATCTGTTGACAGCAGATAAAAGCCGGGTTCCGGTCATCCATATCCGTCCAGTGCCGTGTACCAGTTCCATGGACAAGACATATGACAGTGGTCATTCGTGTCTGGGACAAGCACAGAGCACGAGGGGGGCTGCACAAGAATCAATGGGTGCGCGGAGCTCGAGGGAGATAGAAGTCAAAAGTGAAGAAAATAATGCAATCTTGGACTAAGAAATCTGAAGATGTTCTGGAAGACTTTGTGCAGTGTAAAGTTTTCAAACACGAGGAAACATAAAACCAGGAAATCGCCCAAAACCCCATGACCCAAGCCCACTAAAGGGCCGCGGAACCGCGGCCAATAGGGGGTCTAGGCCGCGGTTCCGCGGCTGTACTGGCTTCTCTCTCTGTCATTTTTCAGGGGCAGTTTTGTACTTTCATCTTGGTCCTGATTGTTGCCCTATATTTCCAGTTCCCTACCTATAAATACCCCGGATCTGAGCCAAACCAAAGAGGCTATTCTTTTAGCCACTTTAGTGTAGTTTTAGTCCCTTCTTCTTCTTCTTCTTCATTCTTCCTCCATGGAAATGTAGTGAGAGCATTGAGTGGATGTGAATGAAGATGAGGGTTTTTGTATCATTCTTATTTGTGTAGCTTCCCCTTGAGATTTTTGCTTCCTCTTGATCTTTCAACCTCTTCATTGAGCTTGAAAGGTTAAGGGTTAGTTATTGATCTCAAGGGTTGTATTTTCTTATGGAATTAGTTCTTCATTTCATATGCGTTCTTTACCCTTCTCTTGATCTTGCAACCTCTTGATTGAGCTTGCAAGTTTAAGGTTTGGCTATTGATCCCATACTTGTCTTAAGTTCTAGTTTCTAGTTTTCTTTCTTGCTCTTTATTACTTGCTTTTTATTACCTTGCTTTACTTTCTTGCAATTTAAATTCATGCACTTACTTACTTGTAATCTTTTCTTTTCTTTGTTCTCTTCTTTTGCTCTTTTTGGTTCTTTTTGTGAATGGTTGTAATTATTGTTGTTGTTAAGAATCAATACGATATTGTAAGTTAACATTTCTTTGCTCATTTCCTTTTCCCGTTATTTTCCATTGAACTCTGCCCAAACGATACGCAAGCGATCCGTTAGGCACCCTACCCTAACAAGGTAACGGTGATTCCTAACCGCGACCGGTTGCGTTCGGTTTGGCCGGAGGCAAAAGCAAGAGACAAGAACGGAAGGACAAGGGTAAATAAGCCGGATTCCACGAATACCGCGCTTAAATCCTCTAATCCACGTTGTTGCCGATTGCTCTAGCTTCAATTGGTCAAGACTCGGCTCAAAGGTTTTGAGTACGGATTTCTTTAGCTTACATTTTCGTATCTTTTCTTAACAACTTTATACTTGCAAATAATACACATAGGTTAGAATCGAACAAACATACAAATTCTTTATTGACTCGTCTAAAACAAGAAAGGACATACAACCATCTCCCTGTGGATCGACCCGTGCTCAATCGGCTAGCTGCAAAGCGACACCGTCCTGATCGCGGTTATGACTTTAGAATTTTGAACATCCGACACGCTTTTGGCGTGCGATCAAATGGCGCCGTTGCCGGGGAGACGGTAGCGTATTTTCTTTCTTGTTATTCGGGTTAATATTCTTTTTGTATATATTTATAAAAAAAAATCTTTTTGTTTTTTTTGATAATTTTTGTGAGCAAGTCTGCAGATTTTTGCGGATTTGCAAACGGCGATTGTGGGGAGCAAAGTGTACATTCAAGGCTAAGGTGATTGCAAAGTACAGTGCTAAAGATCCGGGTCGTATGACCAGCGCAAGCAAACTTTTCAAGCTTACCAGATTTGATTCAACGGGGGTTTCCTAACCCAAAAACTTAACGGTACGTACTTTACTAACACCTTCTTCTCAAATCCGACGCATCCAATATACTATTCTTTGCAGGATTTTTTGCAAGTTCGCTAGCAAACGCTAAAAAATTGACTAACCCGTATTTGTTGCAGTGCCGTGCTTAAACTAAAAAACGATTGTTTGATTCTTTATAGAATTTTTATTGAATTGTGCATTGCATACATTAATACGGACTTAAGGGCAAACGAACCCCACAATATACGGTAAAGGATTTCATCACCTTTTCTGTGGCCCACAAAACACGATCTTGAGCATAACGTTTACCCGCACAAAATTTAAAGAAACTAGACTTTAAGCCTTAAGGACTTCGCGCTCACTAGGAGAAGTTAACTGTGTTTAGAACCTCGCTTAACGGTATATTGTTTACGGGGTGTCTAGGAAAGTGTTAACGGCGAAACCGCCAAAAGAGAAAGGGTTATTTAATTAAGGAACTTCGCGAAAGTGTTGGAAAACCTCCCCTTATCTCTGCACTTACCTGGCCTCGTGATCAGTGTATCTTGAGCCTGTTTCTCGACACAGTTTTACTTCGACAATCAAGTTCTGGAGCAGGTCTAGTTGTCCTAGGTGAACCCTAGAACGATTAGGTGTGTGGTATTTTTGTGTCGTGATTGTTTTTGTCCATATTCTTTTTGTGTGTATATTTCATTCTTTTGTTCATAACTAACTAAAAAAAAACTATAAAAAAAATCACATTCTTTTTCCTTCTTTTTCTCTACCTTTCTTTCTCTCTCTTCATATCATGGGTACCCCACCTCGAAAAACCCTTGCCGAACTTTGGTACCCACAACCAGACATTACATCCTACGGGTCTTGCTTTGGCCGAACATCGAACGACCCCTCCATGCACAAAATTTCTTTGAAAGATCGGATAGACACGTCTAGGACGAACAACTGGACCCCGCAATCCACTTCGTATCAACCATTTCAAACATTCACCCCTTCTTGCGTTGATACACCTTTTGAAAATCCAGTTGTAACCCCGAGACCAATGTCTCTTGCTGAACGAATTGAACTATCCCGTAGCCGATCTTTCACTCCTTTCACCGCTTCAAATTCTTGGGATCAACAATTCCATTCACCTTTCTATCCAAATGTTGATTCTGCTCCTGTCCAGCCATTCAATTCCTACCAATCCTACCCTACTTTTGCACCTTCCCTAGACATTGCATCAGAACCGCCATTTGGGAGTTTTCAGTATCCAAACAACTTTGAATCTTTTACTGAAACCTCTTCACAACCCATGTCTAGTCTGGAACAGTCGTTGGAAGACTTTAGGGTAGCGTCAAGCCAACAGATGATGGAATTGAATGCGTCCATGGCCACTCTCATACAACCTACTGACCCGGTAGCCAGTTTCCAGCTAGCTCCAAATTTTCCAATGTATGATGAGGCGGCAGGACAGGCTGTGAATTTGACTGGTGAGAGTGAGCTGTACCCCCTTCCGAATCAAGCCTACCCTTTTCAATTTGACTCCCACAACTCCGGTTTTGAATGTCTATCTAGTGTTCTAACCGATTCATTGATTACAGATAGAACAGATAATGAGTTGTGTGACTTCATATTGTTTGATTTACTCGATTGTGAAGGGTCTCTTCCAAGTGAAACCATACCTAATCCTTTTGACCTCTACACCTCCACTCTAGAACCTGAATTGATTGATATCCATGCTTTTGTTGAGGTGTCTGAGAATTTTGATTTTCACTTGATTGAGGATATTGACGCTGGGAATATTTTGGATGATGAACCCGTAGATTTTGCTGAGTTTGTCTCTTCAAATCATCATCCCGAGTCATTAAATGTTTTTCCCGAACCCCATATGCGTCTTGATTTTGAAGAGAAGTGCATGGATGAGCTTAACTTTGAGGAGAATTTTGAGGATATTTTTGAGGATGAAACAGTTCTAGATGATGAGTTGGATTTTCCAATTCATTCTATTCCTGTCATTGATTGTGTACACCCTCCTGAACCTTTAACCGATACCTTTCCTCAACCACTTCCCTCCATCCTTTCCATTGTTCCGACCTTGGAAGAAACCGTATCATTTTCACTTCCTGTGTCTGGTTTACCAAGTTCGGCGTACCCATGGTTTCTCACGAATCTTGAGGGATTTGACCCCATTTCTCGACGGGTTAAAATATTAGCACAATCGCTTTTCACACATCGGTCATCACAAATTGTGCTAATCTATTTACTCCATTTGCACCCTCAAGTTCGTATTCCACTTCTTTTTCCCTTCCTCCATTCTTCTTCCTCTAATATACCGAGACCGTATCCCACTTCTCTCCGCATATGGTCTCGCGTATTTTCCATTTCTTACCTCTTCACCTTCTTTCACCAGCCACTGCTTCATCATGATAAGATTTTTGACTGGTTGGTATTAACTTTTGGCCTGTGTAAGGCCTTGTATAGCTTGATACTGTTCTCTTTCCCCCCTAATCCTGAATTTCAACGCTTAACAGTGGAAACACTGTTTTACTTAAGTTTGGGGGGGGATTTTTTTTTGTATATATTTTTTGTTTTCCTTTTTGTTTTGTATATAATTTGTTTTTAGGGAGCGCCGACAATTTTGACCCTCTTGGTGTAGCCTGACAGTGAGGGCACTGTCAAGTTTAAGTTTGGGGGTGTGCTCGGTAAGCTTTCTTCCTTCGCATTCATTTGTATATTTTGCATTTGCATACCTTATTAAAAAACCCACAAAAATTGAAAATTTTCCAAAAATATAAAAACTTTGTCGTCAAGTTAGCTAATAGGGTAACTTAGATCTTTATTCTGAAAGTTTAGTTGATATGTTAGAAATAACTAAATTCTAGGCTTAGGAATTGAAAACCCTAAAAATAACCCTCTTTCTGTCTAACTTTGGTAAGTATACGTTGAGTTCAGTTCTTGAGTTAAGTCAAGATGAGGGGAAAGTATTGAAGCTTTCCTAAAGGATAAGTCTGAAAAATAGTTTCTTTTCTTGAGTTCAAATTCAGAAAGTATATACCCTACAAACTGCACTTACACGCACCTTGAAACTTGGGATAGTAGAGGATACCTAGAAATACTCTTGCCTGAAAGCCTAGTATGAAAGAAAAAACGGTATTTAAAGATAAACACCAAAAGAGCATGTTGAAAAATATATCCGGTCTTGAAAAAGAAAAAGAAAAAGAAAAAGAAAAAGAAAAATGAATAAAGTCAAGACCTGGAAACTGCTATTTACGCTTTAAAGTTCACACATTCAGTAATCGGTCGTTAGTGCCTCAAGAAGCATTAATAGTCGCATGAATGGTGTGTGAGCAAATCCGTCCAGCCTTAATGAAAAGAAGTAGTATTAGGTATTAGGGCAAGGGTATTATAGCTTGAATTGAATTCTTGAGTGTAGGGGTGCAAATATACACACACGTAGGGGTATACAATCGATGTTTGGATAAAAGATAGAAATAAAGAATAAGACTTGTGTTTTCTGTAAAGTTGATAAAAATCCCTGAATTAAGGCTGCACTTTAGAAGGAAAACTCAGGAGAACCAAGGTTAAATAGATAGGAGGTGTGAAGCATTAGGGTTGGATATTTCTAACTTAGGATGATAGAGTTTCTAACGTAAATACTAAACTGTAGGAGTAGAATCAACGTTAACTTATGACACTAGCTTGACGGGATTTTGTGGGCGTAATCCGCTGAAAACCCTCAGGAGACAACACTCCTCCTACTAGGGACACCTAGAGGTTTAACGGCTTGTTGCACGCGCTCAGTGCAATCGCGTTCCCTGCGAAAGTGCGGTTAGGATTTTATTTTTGTGAATAATTGGTTTTGCTCGGGATGAGCAAAAGTTAAGTTTGGGGGTATTTGTTCATAACAGAATATTGCATTTTATACCGCCCATTCTTATGCTCGTGTGTTTATAGGTAGGTGCTTTTAATCCGTGTTTGTTACATATTTACAGATTACAGGTTTCCAGTACAAATATTGCAAATCAAGACAAAATCTCCAAAGTTACACCAAATACAGAACATTTGTTGACAGCAGATAAAAGCCGGGTTCTGGTCATCCATATCCGTCCAGTGCCGAGTACCAGTTCCAGGGACAAGACATATGACAGTGGTCATTCATGTCTGGGACAAGCACAGAGCACGAGGGGGGCTGCAAAAGAATCAATGGGTGCGCGGAGCTCGAGGGAGATAGAAGTCAAAAGTGAAGAAAATAATGCAATCTTGGACTAAGAAATCTGAAGATGTTCTGGAAGACTTTGTGCAGTGTAAAGTTTTCAAACACGAGGAAACATAAAACCAGGAAATCGCCCAAAACCCCATGACCCAAGCCCACTAAAGGGCCGCGGAACCGCGGCCAATAGGGGGTCTAGGCCGCGGTTCCACGGCCGTACTGGCTTCTCTCTCTGTCATTTTTCAGGGGCAGTTTTGTACTTTCATCTTGGTCCTGATTGTTGCCCTATATTTCCAGTTCCCTACCTATAAATACCCCGGATCTGAGCCAAACCAAAGAGGCCATTCTTTTAGCCACTTTAGTGTAGTTTTAGTCCCTTCTTCTTCTTCTTCTTCTTCATTCTTTCTCCATGGAAATGTAGTGAGAGCATTGAGTGGATGTGAATGAAGATGAGGGTTTTTGTATCATTCTTATTTGTATAGCTTCCCCTTGAGATTTTTGCTTCCTCTTGATCTTTCAACCTCTTCATTGAGCTTGAAATGTTAAGGGTTAGTTATTGATCTCAAGGGTTGTATTTTCTTATGGAATTAGTTCTTCATTTCACATGCGTTATTTACCCTTCTCTTGATCTTGCAACCTCTTGATTGAGCTTGCAAGTTTAAGGGTTGGCTATTGATCCCATGCTTATCTTGAGTTCTAGTTTCTAGTTTTCTTTCTTGATCTTTATTACTTGCTTTTTATTACCTTGCTTTACTTTCTTGCAATTTAAATTCATGCACTTACTTACTTGTAATCTTTTCTTTTCTTTGTTCTCTTCTTTTGCTCTTTTTGGTTCTTTTTTTGAATGGTTGTAATTATTGTTGTTGTTAAGAATCAATCCGATATTGTAAGTTAACATTTCTTTGCTCATTTCCTTTTCCCGTTATTTTCCATTGAACTCTGCCCAAACGATACGCAAGCGCTCCGTTAGGCACCCTACCATAACAAGGTAACGGTGATTCCTAACCGCGACCGGTTGCGTTCGGTTTCGCCGGAGGCAAAAGCAAGAGACAAGAACGGAAGGACAAGGGTAAATAAGCCGGATTCCACGAATACCGCACTTAAATCCCCTAATCCACGTTGTTGCCGATTGCTCTAGCTTCAATTGGTCAAGACTCGGCTCAAAGGTTTTGAGTACGGATTTCTTTAGCTTACATTTTCGTATCTTTTCTTAACAACTTTATACTTGCAAATAATACACATAGGTTAGAATCGAACAAACATACAAATTCTTTATTGACTCGTCTAAAACAAGAAAGGACATACAACCATCTCCCTATGGATCGACCCGTGCTCAACCGGCTAGCTGCAAAGCGACACCGTCCTGATCGCGGTTATAACTTTAGAGTTTTGAACATCCGACACGCTTTTGGCGTGCGATCAATGATCCCATATCCATCGGTGTTTGACATTAAGGATGGTGTACGGGTGCTCAATAGAGACTGAGTACACTGGACGGACTCGCCGAGAACTCCCAGATGGTATTATACCTCACGTCAGATGGCAGTTCTCCGGTGACACTGGTACAGAGTAGTTTGTTGACCCGAGATCGTCATAGAGTCTTGTGTGATTCCCACTGTGCTTTGATTTCCATCATACCACGTCCAAGAGGGCGTGCAAAAAGGTGGCTTTTGGGTACAGTCCCGAATCACATGGAGGCAATGAGCGATAGGAGGGGATTCGTCTCTCCCGGTATAGGGAGTTGATGTTGTGCTATGTTCGATTGGCTATAACCGGAAATCCCTGGCCAGGGTTGCTGAGATTTACTGGTAAGTGTTATCAGTAGTTTCTCGAACTGTTATAGACCTCATATCGACACGACTTATCGAGCTACTGGGGTCTGACGTTTACCACCCTTAGGCGAGATATGCAACATATCAGACGACGAGACCGGACTGTACGGGAGTGTTACTGTTTGGATTCACAGGAGAATGTACAGGCTTGCTTGTTGATCTTCTGAGCGCTCAATACCTGGGTGGCTGTTACGTTTAGCTGACCGCCTGCAGCTTGTGGGTGTTTGATATGATCATCACCAACTGCCGGCGTATTGGCGATTCTTTAGAGTCCTACACAGAGGTTTCTTGGTTCAGGCAAAACGGAGTAGGAGCACATATGTGATATGTGCGGGACCTAGGATAATGCGATATGAGATACCGTATTCTATTCTCGCGATATTTGATATCAGCCGGGTCATCGGATCAAGTGTTGATTCGATGAATCGGTATGGATAAATATTAGTCGGTTATATGCGATATAGCCGGATTGTCGGATCAAGTGTTGATTCGATAATTTAATGTATAATAATGTATATGATATATTAAATTACATTAACTAATATTAGCTCACTAAAAGATTCTTTTTCTCACTCGGGTAATACATAGATATATATGCGATATATGTTAATTGTATTATTTTATTTTGTTACGATAAATATTATATATGTGATATATAATATTATAACATGATATGATTATTAATGCAACAAGTTTAGTGGAGATTAAACATGGTTAGGGTTTGATTAGGGTTAAGCATTTCTAGATGTTTCTAGATAGTTTTCTTTTTTGTTTTGGAAAATATATTTTTGCATGATATTTCTTAACCCAACCACACCCCTTAGCCTTGGTTAATTCTCTACAAAGGTTTAGTCAACCATGGTTGCATTATTCATCATTATCTCCTTTGCATTATTCATCACAAAAGGAATTCTATCATAATTCATCATCTTCTTCCTTCTTTCTTTTCATGAAAAAGCTTTCTAGATTTTTCTAAGTGATGGAAAATATGTGAGAAAAAGATTATAAATGAGAGCAAAATTCCTACTTTATCATCCTCATCTATCCTTTCCATTTAGATGAGGGTGTTCACATTATTTCATGAGTGTTAGCTTGTGTTAACAAAACTTCAAGGTAGATCATCTTTGTATCGAAGATCGGAAGCAAGACTGCATCTTTCTCTTCGTGGAACCTCTCAAGAGTCCGGAACATGATGATCGCAGCGAAGGGACTTCAACACGGAGCTTTAGAAGTGAAGGACCGGATCTACAAAGGTTGTAATCCCTCTCACTTAGTGTTAAACTGTTTAACATACTTGTTTTCGCCTAAACCCTAGTTTAAAGATCCGGCTTCGGGTTGTTCGGCACGGCTAAAATTTTAAATCGGGCATGGTTGATTCCTCGTAGACCCTTGTGCGCGTTCCCAGCAACCCTACGCTATGACTGTCATGTCAGAAATAGATGATCTATCTCCGCTGTATCTGCTTTAGTCTATAAATAGACATAAGCCACTTGTCCACTATGCTTCCGCTGCTCCCACTGACCACGACAACCCTCTGACAGAGTCATATAGACATACACTTCTGAAGCCAGTTCAGAATGATGCTATACTCATCCTCCTGCCGGGTCTCATTGTCCGGAACAACAGTAGTGTCAAGTTTGGGTAAACAAGAACCTCCCTGCCACCGTCCTTGAGGCTACCGGAGTACCTCTCGAGCGCCTGAGGTTACCCACCATATCTGTGAAGTGGCCAATAGAATGTCAATCCAGATTGAATCTTTAGGTTCTTATCAAATTTTCAGTAATCGTTTGCGGTTCTGGTATCACTTCCAGTTCTACCATACTCCCACTACTGTTTTCTGAAAAAATCCATTTTTATTAAAACTGTGGCGAGTCAAGAACAATATCACTATTGATCTTCCAGATGGTAGAAAGTCAACTCTCGTCATAGCCTGGGTCAACCCACAAACAGCCATTACAAAAATGTGCCTTGAGTTATCCAGAGTCTGGTTTTAAGCATAAGCTCGACAACTCCCCGTACCTTAACAATGTCAAGATATGAACTGTTCTATATCCAATATAGAAACAGAGGCACTGATTTAATTGAACCAGATTCAAATCATGCAGCTGTCTCCAGTGCATGTCAACTAATTGGAAGGAGGCCGATCAGCGTTACTCAACTTAGGAATGCTTCCAATTATGAGTAACCTGAAAGAGAAGCAAGTTCTCTTAATCATTACTATCAACTGAATACCAAACACAAGTATCTACATCTTTGATCACCTTGAAGAATCCCGATACTTGCAACATCTGGTTCTCTACTTTACTCTTATACCTATAACTTCTCAAAACTCAGACCTTGTGTTTCTACGAAACACCTGTATAAAAACTAGAGAAGTTATAAGTAAACCGAATATAGTTCGAGAACCAACCCCTCTGTCCTCATGGACGCTGGACAACATACAATACTCTGTATAAGTCCCTTGAGTCTAATAACTCATTTCCTGTGTGTCGTAGGTTGAAAACTGTACTTATGGTTAAGAAGAATTACACCGCTGTTTAATGCTCCTTAACTAACCATCCACTGATATAGGTAAATGTCATAGACATAATTTCAAAAAGGTATATCTCACTCTATGAAAATAGACGTACAGATATATCAATTTGAAATTGGTGCATAACAGCGGATATTCAAAACCAAATATTTGCCGTCCGGCAAACAACCCAGGCGATTTCCTCAAATATTACCAATTACAACGAATTCCGATATAATGAGGATGATCACCTAATTCCCAATAACTTATTCCCACTCACCATCTGTAAAACCATACAGATGTGAGAATCAAACCTGGTAAATACATACCCTGGAGTAAGTGTCTAATTGGGAAATCAGTTTTCTTTTAACAGTACACAGTAAAACTGAAACATTGAAATGTTTCGTAGGGGTATCCGGGTATTCCTAGTAATGCCTCTTTCATTATCAGATTCACAACTGTAACCGTGTATTTCTTTGCCATCTCTCCAAATCCCTTCATATGTCTTTAGTCATTACCTTCTGTACACCCCTTTAGGCCAAATGGTTTTCTTCCTTCCCTACCGTTCGGCACCAGCCTATGGTTTGGAAGAAGACTATCCAATAAGCATAATGGGTGTATTGTCCTAATCCTATGAGCACTCGCAATGCGAGAGAAGGTGAAGATAAAAGACAACTGAATAAACCTTATTCCTATTTCTCCTGAACCAGAATCCATCCCCGAACTGGAACAAGTTCCTTTCGAGTTCGTATATAACCATACGATGGAATATCTAATAAACTGTGGATTTTCGTAGTGATACGGAGTGTTCTGGAGAAATACAAAGGTGAAGTGGGAGTGGTAATGAAATACTTGGTTTGATCATGAATATCAGTCGCAATTCACTTTGCCCTCTTACTAATCCCTTGATTTGTTTTAACTTAATACCTTCTGTACACCGTTTAGGCTAATCGGCTTTCTTCATTCCCTACCGGTCGGCACCTGCCTATGGTTTGGAATAAGACTATCCAATTTGCGTAATAGGTGTACTATCCCCTAATCCAAGAAGCACTCACAACCTGAGAGAAGGTAAAAGAAAAAGACAACTGAATAGTCCTATTCGCTTTCTCCAGAACCGGAAACAATCCTCGAATAAATTCCTTCGAGTTCGTATATAACCATACGATGGTTTTGTCCAATGGAAGTGGACGTTCGTAGTAATACGGGGTGTCCTGGAGAAAAGGGTAAAAGCAGGAGTGGCAATGAGATACGCAACTCTGACAATCCAAAAGCCAGTCTTATAAGAAGGTTCGGTCAACTTGGTCTCTGAGTCATAGTCTAGGGTCGGATCAATGGTCGCTGCCAAAGAGAGAGAGAAAAGAAACACTCAGCGTGCACTCTAACCTAGATCAGATTGGTTACCAATTTATCTAATCAGGAAGCCTCCCACTGTACCGTCAAATTCTCCTCCAAACCTGAAAGAAGAATTAGTTGGGATCACCCGAGGAGTAAACCAACTCATCAGTGGAAATCGGGATCCAACTATCATCGCATGATAACGTGACGGAATCCGCTCACGTTATCACACTCCAGAAGGTATGCGCATATCTGGCAAGTTTCAGTTTCTTTAGAAACTCCCGATATGGATTTTTGCCCTATGCTCTTATGACCTTGACTTTGGCCAACAAATCATAAGTCACATGTCAAGTTCTACCCGTCATTCTCCAGGTTAATTTGAACCCACCCGTACCTACCCTTGACTTTGGCCAACAAGGCAGTACGACTGTCCCAAACCAACGCATCTATCTATGCTGCATATGAACACCCAATAGCTACCAAACACTGTGCCTTGACTTTGGCCAACAAACACAGCTTGAATACTATTGACTATCCATATGAAACGACGGAGGGCTACGAATGGTTTCTGGTGAAAAGCTTTAAAGTAATGAACTTGATATCGTTGAAGGAACCAGATAGCTTTTATAAAAATATAGTGACGAAAACCTTTGCTAAAGAGGTCACTCCTGATGAAGGGATCTCGGCTCTTTCCCTGTAGAATGAGGTGCAGGATATTCCAACTAAATACCACGATGCAAAGCAAAAGTAATCGACTATAGTGAAGTTATTGCCCCGACGCAAACTTCTGTCTAAGGGGTCACTCCCGGTGAAGGGATCTCGGCCCTTGCCTCGTCGACTGAGGTGCTGGATATTCATAACCGAATACCACTGTGCAAAAAAAAAGTGAACGTCCTTGCAATAACAGCTTTTTTTGTAAAATTGTTCCAACAACATCAGATTAGGTTTGTTTAGTTTGCATTGATCCGAATCAATGCAGTCCCATCAATTGATCGCACCAATAAAGAATGAAAATAATGATGTACGTATATGCCATTCGCATTCGCCACTGGGTCCCGTCATTACCCGTTAGGTTAGTTAACTAACGACAGAGCGGGGACTGGACTAGCGCGGATGCAAAACATATACAGCATCTACTAGTATATATATATCAATATATAATATTCGATCAAGGCATGATAAAATGCAGCATCATAGAAATGTAATAATCATCACAGAACAATAAAGATATCTGGGATCCCCGGGTTTCACAGAGCCGCTACCGAAACCCGACGTTCCCCTTGTCGTGTGGATAGCCTGTGCAATGAAAATCCTAGACCCCTACGGGCGCGGCAAGTTACCCGCCAAAACCTGAAGCGAGGCAGCCCCTTTAGCAACGTGAATAGACCACCCAGCACTTCACGGAATCCAGTAACTTGGGCACCCCTCCTGGGTCAACCTGTACCCCCTACGAGTGCAGCGAAAGCCCGCCAATTCTAGAGTAAAGCCTCCTCCGTCTCAACGCCATGAGATGCGGGCTCGTTGCCTTCTAGAATCCGGCTATCCGTGCACCCCTCCACGGGGTAATCCAAGTACAGAAAGTAAAATATACATAAAACGGGTACATCGACCTCGACCCGGTCGTGCCCCAAAAGAATAATACAAACGGGCAGTGACGGCAGTCCACATGTCGGACGCTCGCCCCACAATATCAAATGTACATATAAAATAATCTGTACTACCACTACAACCAGGCTATCCCCCACGACCAATCCGCAACAACACAGCAATATACAGAACATCAACGTGAATGTCACGTTCGCAAATCCGTCTAAATGGGCTATAGCAGTTAGACAGGATTTACCGATCAAATGACATTCACGGTCGCAGATATAATGTAAATACTGTGAACTAACATGTTTAAAATTTTCGATCGATCTAAATTTCCGGTGTGGGCCCCAAGCACAACTGTAGCACTCAAAATAATTCTGGGCCCAAACAGAATATACCAAAACCCCAATTTCCCTGTCCAAGACCCTCTGTAAAAAATTGGTCCAGTAAGGAGGCTAAGTGGCGGCGGAACCGCGGCTCAAGATTGGCTTTGGCCGCGGTTCCGCGGCTGCACAGTAACAACAAGTGACCAAATTTTTAAAGAGCTCTTAGAACTCCCTGCATGTCATTCTGCAACACTTTAAAAAAATTTTAGAGCCAAAAATAATTCGACAGAAAACTATGCTTTTTGATATCGGGTTTTCGGATTTTTGTTCGATCGAAAATGTAAACACGTTAGACCAAGCTAGACTAGGTTAATGGCGTGACTCTGATACCAGTGTAAGTGCACGGCGGCGCCCCCACCGTCTGAACGAAGCCAAAATGCGGAAACAATAATTTTCTTTAAACTTTTGAACCGGCACCACCGCGCACAAAAATCCCGGATCGGGCCATTAATCTAATCCTAGCTAACTAAAGAACTGGTAGAGAGATATACCGAGCGATCCGTGTCTTTGGTCTTCTCGTCGTCGTCCCGATCTCCTCGCGGAATCTCCGGTCTTCATCTCCTCGCCGGAAGGGCACCACATCGCCGGGTTCTTTTACGGGCTCCCACCTCTTGACCGAGGCAACTCGGGCACGAAGTTGGTGAGTCGACGTGCTCAAGGTTTGCAGTAGAATAGTGTAGTGCTCTTTGTCTCATTTGGGGTTGTTGAAGTTGCCCTATTGTGGAGGAAATGAGATATGAACTTTTTCTAAATGAACTTGGTGATTTTTCTAGAATGTAGAGAACAAAATCCCACTACTAAAATTTAGACAGCCCCCATCCATAGCTTGGCCGGCCATCTCCCATGAATGGAGAGAATGGGGAGACTTAGAAAATGAAGGAGTGAGCCAAAAACATTCAAGAGAGAGAAAGGAGTGATGATGTGAAGAAATGATCACTAATCAAAACCAATACTCAAACAACCATCATGACTTCCAAAAGTAAAGCGATCATGAAGTTATGAAGTCAATGGTGGAGCAACAATCAAGACACTACAATATGCCAAGACAACCCTCCAAAATGCTTATTTGCACAAATGCAAATAAGCCCTCCTCCACCAATTTTCAGCCAAGGAAAGATACAAAGAAAAATGGCCGAAACGGAAAGCAAACTGGCAACTTCGGAAAACTGATCCCGTAATAAATTACAGGAAAACCCCCTACTGTATATACATACCCGCATTTGTATTCCGACCGAAATACAAATGCAATGAGAAAAAATCTACACTGTACAATACTAGGATCCGGCTTAAACCAAAGCCCGCTTGTATTATCCGTACGATCATGATCCGTGCAATACCGCATGTATTTGATCAAACCCAGCCATATCTCCATACGGCCTCTACAGCGTTTCGCCCGAAACTTGAGTAACTGGTCTGTGGGGGACTCTAAAGACTCGTCAATACTATGGCTGTGGATTTAACCACTAGCACGTCAGAAGTATTAGCCATACGTGACGAGCTACCAGCTATTGACCAAAAGGGACGGCGATGAGCGAACTTATCTTGACACCCTACTGAGCCTGTCAGTGACAATATCCGTACAGTCCGGTCCGTTCGTCTATGAGCATCGCATGGCGGGCCTAGGGGGTTGGTAAAAGTCAGACCCCCAAAAGCGGTACAAGTCATGTCGGAGTGTAGCCCAGAACACCCTGAGATACTACTGGCATACCTACCAGTAAATCTCCTGCCTTGGCCAAGGACTTCGTATAAGGGCTCTCCTAGACACAGCGTGACCTCACCCCCAATACCGGGAGAGATGAACCCCTGAAGATCCGCTCACTGCCTCCATATGGCTCAGGACTGTACCCAACTAAAACCTGTTTGCACGTCTCCTTTGAGCGTGGTAGGGTAGTAATCAAAGTACAGTGGGAACTCACAGGAGACAAATGAGGATCCTCAGGTCGATGAACTAACCTGTAAACATGTCACCAGGGAACTGCTATCTGACGTCAGGTATAAGACCAACTGGAATATTCCCGGCGAGTCCTGTCCGGTGTACTCATAACCCAATGAGCACCTGTATACATCTTAGGTGAACCAACTGACACCAGTGGCTTGTGAGACCGGCCACCGCCGCTCGTCGGGGTCTCGACTGTATACACTAGTCTACTCTGGAGCATCGATGCCCTGTCTCGAAACTCCCACGACTAGGGACCTTTTAAGGATTTGCGTATAGACCCCAGCTCCCACGTATATGATCGCCCTCATACTGCTGGCAGTCAAGCAAGAATCCTAGGGGCTTTATCAACGCGCAACAGTGACCTGTAAGGTCACCTAAAGCAGTACACGGTGATAAAGATAAACCAGATAGTATACTATCATCTTGAGTAAGACTGTCCTACCGGGATAGGTCCTCCCTCAATCATTGCAATTGTTAGTTATATGTATGCCCTAGAGGCCATTGCTATACATAGGATGTATATTGTAGTGGATGCTGGGACATATATAGGGAGGACTTTCTTGCTCGACATGATAGTATGCTGTCTGGTTGATCTTTACCTTAACGTGTACACTGATAGTCTCTCTGTTACATGTTGGTAAGGCCCTTAGGATGAGTACTTGACTTCCTGGACTGTGATGCGGATCATACTAGTGGGGACATGGTAGTCCATAAGTACATCCTTCAAAGTCCCTAGTCGTGGGTATATCGAGATGGGGCATCGATATACCAGAGTAGACTAGCGTATACCTTCTCGACCCATACAGATGGGCGATGGATGATTCTATATCCATTGGTGTTTGACATCAGAGATGATATACGGGTGCTCAGTGGAGACTGGGTACACTGGACGGACTCGCCGAGAACTCCCAGATGGTATTATACCTCACGTCAGATGGCAGTTCTCTGGTGACACTGGTACAGGATAGTCTGTTGACCCGAGATCGTCATAGAGTGTTGTGTGGTTCCCACTGTGCTTTGATTTCCACCTTACCACGTCCAAGAGGGCGTGCAAAACGGTGGCTTTTGGGTACAGTCCCGAATCACATGGAGGCAATGAGCGATAGGAGGGGATTCGTCTCTCTCGGTATAGGGAGTTGATGTTGCGCTGTGTTCGATTGGCTGTAACCGGAAATCCCTGGCCAGGGTTGCTGAGATTTACTGGTAAGTGTTACCAGTAGTTTCTCGAATTGTTATAGACCTCATATCGACACGACTTATCGAGCTATTGGGGTCTGACGTTTACCACCCCTAGGCAAGATATGCGACATATCAGACGAACAGACCGGACTGTACGGTAAGTGTTACTGGTTGGATTCACAGGAGTATGAGCGGGCTTGCTCGTCGATCTTCTGATCGCTCAATACCCGGATGGCCGTTACGTTTAGCAGACCGCTTGCGGCTTGTGGGTGTTTGATATGATCATCACCTGCTGCCGGCGTATTGACGAGTCTTTAGAGTCCTACACAGAGCTTTCCTGGCTCAAGCGAAACGAAGTAGGAGCGCATATGAGATATGTGCGGGACCGAGAATAATGCGTGTATATGATACCGTATTTCATTCTCGCGATGAATGTATTGAATGGTTGTATGCGATATAACCTAGTTATCGAATCAAGGATTGATTCGATAAGTCGATACATTGGATATTAGTCGGTTATATGCGATATAACCGGATCGTTAAATCAAGTGTTGATTTAATGATTTAATGCATAATTATATATTTGATATATTACTTTGCATTAACTAGTATTGGTTCACTTTAAATGGATTTTCTCACGTGCATTGCACAAGTTGTATATGTGATATACTTTTGTGCACTTGATTGTATCATGTTTGATGATACATGTTTACTTGGGTTTGTGTAAAGATTAAACCATGGTTATATGAATGGTTAGGGTTTTGTTTTCTTATTCATTTATTTATTTATCTATTCCTTTTGGAAAATAAATGGCATAATGAGAAAAATGGTGGCTTTCTTTGTTTGCATCATGAAGCTTCATGAAGCTTTGACTAAGTGACCATTTTGTCTCATGCTTAACCCTAACCACTCCATCTAACCTTAGTTAAATCTCTACACTGAACCATGGTTTGTATATGATAACAATTGATTTTTCTTTTCTATTTGATTATTCTTATCATAATATACTTCATCTTCTTCTTCTTCTTCAAGAAGAAGCTTGCCTCCATCAATGGCAACTTGAGAAAATGAGTGAGAAATTCAATTCTAAAGTGAACCCACTTCCTATTTCTTCATCCTCTACCTCTTGCCAAGTAGTATAGGGTGTTTTCTTCACAAGTTTCATGACTTGGTGAAGTGGGAGCTTGAACTTGTGATGCCTCGACGTAGATCATCTTCGGCATCGTAGTCGATGACCTAGCCCGCCCATTTCTCCGATGAAGCCGACGCTAGAGTCCAAGATCCGATTTGTACAGCGGAGGGACATCATTGCGGAGCTATGGAGGTGGAGAACCGGATCTACAAAGGTTGTATTTCCGTTCTTTTAGTTAAGTTGTTAACTTGTTTCTTTTATCGCCTAGACATCTAGTTAACGATCCGTATTAGGGTTTCTCGGCACCCGTAAAATTTGAAATTGGCATGGTTGATGCCTTGTGAGACCTCTTTAGTGTGCCTTGGAACCCTACAGTGGTATCAGAGCCTAGCTAGAGCCTTAGGCGATGCGTTGACGATGTTAGAAACCCGATCGAACCCCGAAACCCTAACTTTTAACCCTCTCTGGACTTTTTCTGAAAAAGTGGTTTTTTCCAAATTAAAAATGCTTAAAAAATTCAGCAGGAAATTCTAAGAATTACGGTGCAAAAATTACCTAATGATCTGCCTAAAGCGCGGCGGAACCGCGGCATTAGCCGCCTATTGCGGCGGTTCCGCGCCCATTTAGTCTCTTCAGTCAACCATTTTTGCACAGTAACTTCTTTATTTAAATGCTGAGTTTTATGGGAATTTTTAAAATTTATTCAAGAGTTGAATTTTCTGGGTTGTATTGGGGACTCGGTGTTTCGATCGGATTGTCTAATTTTGTCTGTGTGTTTTTCCGGATATTTAGAATATGTTAGAAAGTTCGACCGGATATAAATATCCAACTTTTCCCTTGTCGGGAAATTTCCAAGTGTTGGATCTTTCCGTGGTTTAATAACGTTCTAAGTAGTGCAAGTAACGCAATGGTCCCTCTAGAAGACAACAAACCTTAACTCGATTATGTGACCGTCTTGAACTGCCCTTTGAACCTTAGGGTTTGGGGCAGTACGGCGTGCCATATGTGAGGTGTTGGCTTGACCCTTCTACGGCTGGACCGTTGGTACTGAGGCATGAACTGAATGTTTTTAGACTTATTTCATGTGATAACCTGTATCGGGAAAACTTGGGTGTTCGAATGTTCGATCGGAAAGTTTAACATTTTCTATTTATCTGGAATGGGATACAATAATTGGAATTCACAAGTAGTTATGAGATAACTGAATGAATGTTATAAACATAGCACTTTAGTCTCACTTGATCGGCTGCCACGGAATTTTGATGCGATCAAAAGTCCGTCGCAATCACATAGCGTACGCGGATACTCGCCGGGTAAACTTAATAGACAGCCTCGCTCCATAGCCCCGACCAAGTGACTGTAGGAGAACCCCGTCGCCGAAAGCATCCGTTCGGGTGCTCGCGGCACCGGTGTTCCGCCTTGGTGCACTTCGTCGACGGCGTCGGGGGTGAAGCTGCCTACTAAAGTTTGCGACGAGCATTCGATCAGGATGTCGGGAATCTTGTTGAATTACCCGACTTGATATTGAAAAGTGTTTTCGATAATGAGACTAAAATGCGGGGTTTATAATTGTTAGGCATGCGATGTCTAAGGAATTCATTTAATTAGGCATGCGATGTCTAAAGAGGTTGCGGATTCTAACTGTTGTAGTTTTACACTTTCTTTTCTGTGACCGTAAGTGTAATATGTGATATCGCCGGTTTCGTTGCTATATGTCAACGAAAATTGGGATGCGCATATTTACTTACGTTGATGACATGTGATGTTATGTGTTGCTGGATATGTTATATTGGATCGTCGTGTTTGAATAGCCGGGTTTTTTTTATGTGAGACGAGTGTTTTTCATTTTCATTCATGTAAAAACTTGTATGTAATATTCTTTTATTGGGGCACTTCCAGGTTGCGGAAGATGCCACCTTTTGTATATTATTTTCTTTTCCGCACTAGGATAGACCCAAGGAGGGGAGCACAAGTGACCGGGTTCTAGGGTCCAGTGGGACACCAACTCGAGGAGTCGAGTCCGGGTCTCCTAACTCTAGAATTGGTAGGGTTGCTTGCCGCTCTCGTAGGGGTCTAGGGGTGTGGGTTTGGCTATTCATCGCGACCGTGGAATCCGTGTTTTATACTGGCTCGTATTGAAAACACGGACGTCCTAGTATATCCAATATTTCATATGTTTCTTCTGCTGCGATATCTGTGATGTGATCATGTGATATGTTCTGTGATGGATACAATATATAATATATATGATATACTATATAGACGTTACTTATGTTTTGCACTCGCGCTAGCCCTGCCACGCTCTGCCGTTAGTTACCTAACCTAACGGTGCACGAGGGGACATCGAGGCAATTGCGAATGGCATAAGTGTACGTCGTATTTATCTGTGATGTTTAGGTACTTAAATGATGGGACTTCATTAATATGATTAATGAAAGTAAAAGAAACCTAAAGATGTTGTAGAATCAAATTTCAAAATAAAACAGGTAGCTACAGTTCTTGCTTTGCACAGCGGTATATATGATATATCCTGCACCTTATTCGATAAGGAAAGGACCGAGATCCCTTCACCGGGAGTGACTCCTTTAGCAATAATTGGCAGATGCTACACACTCGGTTTGTCTTTTTATTGCTTTTAAAAGTTTTTGCTTTGCACAGTGATATATATGATATATCCCGCACCTCATTTGACGAGGAAAGGACCGACGATCCCTTCACCGGGAGTGACTCCTTTAGCAAAACTAGAAAAGCCTCAAAAACACTCCATTTCAAAATTCATTCGATCCTACAACGATATCAAGTTCATTACGCAATAGGTTTTCAGAAAAACCTGTCGTAGCCCTCCGTCATTTCAGATAAGTGGTAGTTAGTATTCGTGCTACGTTTGTTGGCCTGCATCAAGGCGTAGTGTGCGGTAGCTAACTAGTATTTATCTGCTTATGCATATGATGCAGATTGGATTAGGGTAGTCGTGCGACTTTGTTGGTCTGCGTCAAGGGTCGTGCGGGTGGGTTTAATTCAATCAGGAAATGACGGGTTGAACTTGACTAGCGCACTATGGTTTGTTGGCCTGCGTCAAGGTCATAGGACGCTAGGGGCAAAATTATCGGGAATTTCAAGTGTTGAAATTTGCAATGAGATTGCATACCTTCTATGAGATAGTTAGATCCCGATACCCACTGCAAGTAATTGTTACTCCTTGGAGAGTTTTACACATTACAATTAGCCGATCAGTAGGTGTCTAGAAAGGTGTTAACAGGGTTACGCCTCTGGGAAATTGAGGTTTACATTAATTAGGTTCGTGCGAAAGCACGGGGGACCTCCCTCAAAGTACCGACACTGGCCTGGCTGAAAGATTGGCGAACTTGTAGTGTGTAATTAATCCCGGCTAGTCTTTTCTTTTAGGGTTTGAAGGAAGATTTGATAAAAAGCAGTGGGAGCCATCCTGATTAGATAAAATAATAACCAATCTATTCTTGACAGAGCGCACGCTGAGTGTTTTCTTCTCTCTCTCTCCAGGTAGCGACCATATCACGCCTTAATCAAGATAATAATACGGATTATTGACCGAACCCGCTTGTTATACTGGGCTGGGGAACGTTGGTCCCGCTCCAACTTATAATTGTTATAAGACAGAGCAGGAAATTGGGGATTACCAGAATTCCCTTGCCGCCCAAACGAAGAGAGTGCATGCTGATGCATCATCTTCGGGTGTGTTCATTACAGAGAACTGTTTCTCAGTATCCTCCGCATCCTGGGTATATAATACCGGATCAGGATCCCAGATATGTAATCTGTTACATAGGGCTGCAAAAAGGTAGAAAAACTGAGAACGGGAGATAAGTTTTATGAGGCGGAAAACGGGGCAAGTGTTGCAGCCAAGTCTGTTGGTCACTGTCACCCTGTATTAACAATACATTGATTCTGAACAAATGCTATTAGATAACGAACCTGATATACAAAATCATATCAGTCTCTTTATTAGTAAAGAAATGATAAAATTTTGTATTGTTGGATTATGTTTTGAACATTTCCTATATCAAAAGTTGATCGGTTCAGGCACGTTATCTAAAAGTATTGATGTTCTAAATCAAACTACAGTTCTTAGTATACAGAACACACACAAGAGGAAGAGTTCAGAAATGAACGAATCCTTCTTGAGGCATTGTAGACTAGGTCATATCAATGCGATTCGACTGGCTGAAGTTACATTTTGGATGCATATTTAAATCAGTTTGAATTTACATCTTGTGAAACTTGCCAGTCATGTCACAGAGATAAGATGACCATAGCTCCGTTTACTGGAAACAGAGAAAGAGTTAGTGAACTCTTGGGATGATACATGTTGATGTATGTAGGTCCCCTGTCTACACTTGCCAAGACCGGTTCTTTATACTTCATTACATTCTCTGATGATTTTTCGAGATTCGGACATATGTTCCTGTTGAAACACAAGTCCGAACCTTTTGAGATATTCGCAGAATATAAGTTAGAAGTAGAGAACCAAATACGAGTATAAGTATTATGTCCTATGATGAGATCAAGGAGGAGAATACTTGAGCACGAAATTCTTGGACTTTTCTAAAGGAGAATGAGATTCTCTCTCAGCATTACTCCTCCGTATACACCATAGCACGATGGTATATCGGGGCGGAGCAATCACACCCTATATGATAAGGTGTGCTCTATGATGAGTACTACTGAGTTACCTATTTCCTTTTAGGGGGTTATTCACTTGAGAAGCTGCATACCTATTGAATTAGGTTCGAATCAAATCAGTTGCCTACCGCTTCATATGTGATAAGGAAATGGAAGAGCCCATATCTTAAGTTGGTTAAGATTTGGGGTTGTCCGGGCTATGTCTGAAAGCATAATCCGGACAAGCTCGAGGCAAGGTCTGTTATGTAGAACTGGAAATGTTCCAGCTATACAAACTGCAGCTGATGATTTGAAAGAACTAAAGGATTCAATAGTTACCAACGAACCTCAGCCTCTCCGCCGATCTAGTAGGGTTTCTCACCCACCTGAGAGTTACTTCGGTTTCTCTATGACAGTGGGAGCGGGGATTGCATCATGAGACGATGACCCAACTAGTTTCGAGCTGGCCATCAAGAGTAAGACTCTGTAAGAATGGCTGGATGTTTATCGATCTGAGATGGAATCCTTATACACCAACAAAGTATGGACTTTGGTTGCTATATCCGAAGGGTTAAATCCCCATCAGGAGCAAGTAAATCTTGAGAAGATTACTTGGTGTAGATGGAAAAGTTGAGACTTTCAAAGCTAGACTTGTTAAAGGTTTTCGTCATCGACCAGGCGTGGATAATGATGAAACCTTTTCTAAGGATCTATGCTTAAGTCCATCCAGATCCTACTTGCCACGGCTACATACCATGACTACGATATCTGGCGGTTGGGTGTCATGACTGCTTTTCTAAATGATGTTTTAGAAGAGAACGTCTATAAGTACACAGCCAGAGGGCTTCGTAGACAGTGGGAGCAGCGGAAACGTGTACAAGATGCTTTATAGGATAAAGCAGGTATCGCGGAGTTGGAACATCTGTTTTGATGTGTTAGTCAAAGAGTTTGACATCATCAAAATGGTAGATGAACCTTGTATAAACAAAAAGGTAGTGGGGAGTATAGTGATAATCCTCGTAGAGTACGTGGATGACATGCTCTTGATAGGGAAGGAGTTTCCTATGCTACGTTCGGTCAATCTCCGCTTATCACAAGGATTCTCCATATAGGATCAAAGTGATACCTCCTAAATCCTAAGTATTCATCTATGAGATAGATGTAATTGGATGTTAGGATACTCACTAGATGTAGTGAGATGGTATCAATCGATCCTGGGGAGAATCACTGGAAGGGTTCCAGGGTGATAATGACGACTGAATGTCAGTCGCGGGCATTGTCTTTACCCTCAGTAAAGGGACGGTATGTTGGAAGAGTTCCAAGCTAGATACCATGGCATACTAGACGATTAAGGCTGGATACATCGCTACTTAAGATGCTACCAAGGAGGATGTTTGGGTGATATTGGTTCATGAGATGAACTACGTTCCAACCATTGTGAGACAATGGAGTTGTGGCTTATGCCAAGGAACGTCCGTCCCATCAGTGATCCAGACATATTCTAAGGCAGTATCACCTGATCATGGAGATAGTTGATCTCCAGGGTGATCGAGGTTAGGAGAGTAGACTCAGAGGACAATACGGCGGGTCCACTCACAAAGGCCTTTTCCCAGAGAGAGACTATTATGGGATGGTTGAGTATGAGATACTACAACCACTTCTATCAGATGGCCCTAGTGCAAGTGGGAGATTGTTAGTTATATGTATGCCCTAGAGGCCATTGCTATACATAGGATGTATATTGTAGTGGATGCTAGGACATATATAGGGAGGACTTTCTTGCTCGACATGATAGTATGCTATCTGGTTGATCTTTACCTTAACGTGTACACTGATAGTCTCTCTGTTACATGTTGGTAAAGCCCTTAGGATAAGTACTTGACTACCTGGACTGTGATGCGGATCATACTAGTGGGGACATGGTAGTTGTTCACATTAGAATATTGCATTATTATATTCCCCATTCTTATTCATTTTATAAATAAACGGGTGCTTTTGACGCATGTCTGCTACATATTACAGGTTACAGGTTCTTGGAGCGAAAACAGTGAAAAAGACAAAAGATGATACAAAAAGGGACTTTTGACAAACAAACTGTAGACTCTTGATCAAGCCTACATCAAAGATAAAATTCACAAAGTACAAGGCAATGCAAGGTCCAAGATTTCGAAGCCACGGTTAAAAGTCCACCACAATTATTCACTTGAAAATCTGAAAGAGAACAGAAGCTATTTTAAAGAAAGAATTAAAGAATTAAGTAGCCCAGGAAGCCCAAAGACAGAAGAGCCCATAAAGGAAAGGCCCAATACTTCCTTTTCAAGAAGACAAAAGGAAGATTTTATTTTATCAAAATTCATTTGCGGCTTTGACTAGTTCACCTAGGGCTATTTTTGTAATTGTAAACATGCAAGTCATTATAACCCTAGGGTTTCCTATCTTCTATAAATAGGGACTCTAATTCATTGTAAACTTGATGCCTCCTTTTAATAAAAATTCAGAAATCCTTTTTGGAGAGCATCGGTGTTTCTTCTCCATTCAGAAATTCAGATCTGACAACCCTTCATGGATGATTGGAGGGATGCATCTGTAAGTAATTTAATTTCTTGCCCTAGTGTAGTTTTCAATTCCTTGCCCTAGGTAGATTTAATTTCATGCCCTAGGAACTTGTTTAGGGTTTAGCTTTTGGGAAGGATTTTGAGAGATGAGATCTCTCATCCCTTTCTTACCCACCAAACATTTACAATAGGACTCCATGCATACATGCACATACCGCTCCCTACGGCACTCTATCCCTCGAGGTAGCGGTGATACCGTAGTATAAAGGCCCGGGTGTGATATTTTCCATGGAGGTTAGGGTAAGGATCTCTAAAGGAAGGACAAGAACCTAGAGGAAGGAACACCTTCCCGAACGGATCTAATCCACTTTATTGATAATTACCATAACTCCTCACAGATCTTCATTCGGGTATTGAAAGTAGTAAGATTTAATTACATTTCCAAACCATCCCTAAACCTAGCCCTAGCAAGAGTAGATCTAGATAATTGCCCTAGATTAATTAGATTTTTAGATTTAATAATTAATCCGAACACCCTTCGGAATTAACTCGTAAGAACGAATCGGAAATTCACAACATCCCTGTAGACCGACCCGTACTCACCGGCTAGCTGCAAAGCGACGCCGTTCTTGATTGCGGTTATAAATATTTTTGATCTATCTTTTAAAAAGCGCAAGCACGCTAAATCTCTTCAATCAAATGGCACCGTTGCCGGGGATGGCGTAGAACTTTCCTTTTCGCGATTTCGGGTTAATCATAAAATTTAAAAAATCATAAAAATCTGAAAAATCCCAAAAATTATAAAAATATATCAATTGTTATTTTTTGGAAAGGATACTTTGTTGTTTGAATTTTGCAGGATATACGAAAATCGGATCTGTAAATCTACAGAGATCAAAACAGGAAAAAACAGATCGGAACAACAGAAGATCACAACAACCGAAGAACAGAAGAAATTTGGAGGACCGAGTCTACAAGTTAACCGTGGTGATCTGGTTCCAAAATAAAAAAAAAAGCGGCGATCCCACCAAAGCGCGGCGGAACCGCCGCGCCAGCCCTCTTTTGGCCGACGAAATCGCCGCGGTCTGGTCGAATCAGGGCTAAACCAAAAGGTGCAGAAGCGCGATAAAAAAAAAAAAAAAAAAATGCTCCGCCACTGGAAATTTCTGTGAGTTTTCTCTCTCTCCTCCTATGCAAATCTTGATATATCTTCTGTAAATTTGCCTGCAGGATTTCTTTGCGCTCAAAAATCTTTTCCCTTTTAAATAACAATCTTGTGCAGGATTCTTTGCGCCGCGCATAAAATAAAAATATTTGATTGCAAGTGATTTACTGTTTTGCATATCTTTAATTAGACTTTAAGGGGCTTTTTGACCAATTCAGATTGGGTGGGGATTTCATCACCCTTCCCAGGACCCCAGAAATCACATAAGGCATTTGCATTGACCAATCTTTAATTAAAAAATACTAGACTCAGCCCTAAGGACTTCGAGCTCACTAGGAAAAGGACTAGTATAGGCATCGACCGTTTATCCTAACCGACTTTGCGGTGTCTAGGCTAGTGGTTATTAATTAGGCACACTGTAGTGGTGGTTCCTTCCCACTTACCTGGCCGTACTTGTCCGTGAAGAGGCGGTTTGAGGTCCTATTTCTAGCCCTAGTTAGGAGCTGTCTAGTAGACCTAGGCGACCCTAGATGTAGGTCTGATTGTGCATTTCTGGTTGATTACATTTGTGTTTAAGCCCTTTATTGATATTTTTTTTCTGCAAACAGTCTCAAATAAAGAGAAAAAGAAAAAAAGGAAAATTTTTATAAAAACTTGCAAAAATTTTGTCGCTAAGAAATCCTTGCACCCCACTTGCACCACCTACCTTCTTTCTTTCCCTCTTCTTCTAACATGGGTACTCCACATAAAAAATCATTAACCGAACTTTGGTATCCCGAACCTAATTTTGCGTCATATGTTAATTTGTTCGGTCAATTTAAAAACGATCCTTCCTTACCAAAAATTTCGTTGAAAGATCAAATAGAGGCGTCTAGGAGAATAGTTTGACTTTTCAACCTACCTTGTGTCAACCGAGTCAACCTTTAGCACCTACATATGTTGATACCACTTCGTTAAGTCCTTCTGTCACTCATAGGCCGATGTCCATTGCTGAGCATATTGCTCAATCTCGCAGTCGATCTTTCACCCCTCTCCACTCGTCTAGTTCTAGGGATCAACACGACTATTCACCTTTTTATTCATATGTTGACCCTACCCCTGCCCAACCACCCACTTCCTACAAGTCATACCCGACCTTCCCACCTTCACTAGACACTGTTTCGACACAGCCATTAGGGAGTTTCACATATCCAACCAATTTTGAATCTTTTACTGAAACCCCCTCACCACCTAAGTCTAGTTTCGAAGAGTCGTTGGAAGCGTACATTGCAGCAACGAATAAAATGACTAGGAATGTGGAAGCATCTTTAGCCGCCCTTATGCAACCGAGTGAACCGGTAGCTAGTGTCTCGCTAGCTCCAAATTTTTCAATGTATAAGGAGGCGGTTGGACAGAATGAGAATGAGGGAGGATTTTCAAATCAAACCTACCCGTACCCAATTGAAGCCCACAACTCCGGTTTTCCATCGATTGTTCTAAATGATTCACCTGTTGAAAATAAAAACGAGTTGTGTGATTTTGTAGTGTTTGATTTGCTAGATTGTGAGGAACCCCTTTCGAGTGAAACCGCACCTAATCCTTTCGATCTTTACACCTCCCATCTAGAACCTAAATCGATAGATATCCATGCTTTTGATGAGGTGTCTAAAGAAATTGATTTTCACTTGATTGAGGATATTGACGCCGGGAATATTTCGGATGATGAACCTGTCGATTTAATTGAGATTTTATGTTCAAATCATCATCCTGAGTTATTAAATGTTTCTCCCGAATCTCATATGCGTCTAGATTTTGATGATAATGGCATGGATGAGTTGAATATTGAGGATAGTATTGAGGAGAGTCTTGAGGATAATATTGAGGTTGAATCATTTTTTTTTGATGTGTCTGATTTTCTAATTCATCCTCCTGAACCTTTGACTGTTATATCACCCTCTCTCCTTCCCATCGTTCCGACCCCGCTTGAAGACTGTGAGCTTGAAACCTTTTCCTTTGAATCTGACACAATTCTCACAGATGATAACACCTACAAGTGTTTCACTTTTTCGGACGATGTTGATGACTCACCGCCCGAGTTTGAGTACTTTACATTTTCAGATGAGCCACCAGACTCGGTTGATTATAGTAGTTTAGAACCAATAATGGAATCTTTTAAGTTCGAAACAGTTTATTACGGTGAGAAAGATACTATCCCTAATTCACTCCCTTTCGTCTCTCCTATTGTCCTGACCGTACAAATGACCGTTACGCTTTCATTTCCTATACCAAGTTCGGCATGCCCATGTTTTCTTGCGAATCTGAGGGATTTGACCCTATTTCACGAAGAGTTGATAGGTTAGCGCAATCGCTTTTAACACATCAGTCATCATAAATTGCGCTAATTTATTCGCTTGATTTACATCCTCAAGATCGTACTCCACTTCCTTCTTCTTTTCGCCATTCTTTTCCCCCACCGAGACCATATTCTACCATTCTTCTTTCCACACGGTCTCGCGTGCTTCTCATTTTCTTGCACCAACTCTACCATTTCCACGATAAGATTTTTGAATGGTTGGTGCTAACTTTTAGCTTGTGCAAGGCCAAGCTTAAGTTTGGGGGAATCTTTGTATATATGTAAATATTTTTTGTTTTCTTTTCTATAAAAAATTAAAAAAAAAATTCAAAACATTAAAAATATAAAAATTATAAATAAATAAACAGGGGAGTACCGGTATTTTGACCCTCTTGGTTTAGCATGACAGTGAGGACACTGTCAAGTTCAAGTTTGGGGGTATGCTCGGTACGTCTTCTTCCTTCGCATTCATTTGTATATATTTTTGCATTTGCATATTTATTTGAAAACCCATAAAAATTAAAAAAATTCAAAAATTATAAAAATTATTGTATTCAATATTGGCTAATTGACTTGAGTTTGACAATTAGGTTAACTGGCTAAGAACAACTAGATCTTAGACTTAGTAAATTAAAAACCCTAAAGATAACATTCCTTAAAGTTTAATGGTAGAGAGTATATGCCTTGTAGTTTATTTAGAAATAGGCAAATTTTGGGTTCACTTCTTGGGCTAAGTCAAAACAAGGGAAGAGTATTGATGCTTTTATTAGAGTATAAGTTTGAAAAATAGTTCCTAGCTTAAATCTAGATTCTGAAAACGTATACCCTACAATTTGCACAATCACGAACCTTGAAACTTAGAATAGTAGAAGAGACCTTGAAATGCTCTTGTCTAATGTCCTTGGTACGAAGAAAATAAAAGGAAAAAAAGTGAATAAAGGAAAAAAATGGACACTGGTTTTTGTGATTACTTAAGGCTGTAAAAAATAGAAAAATATTTAGCGAGGGTGCTTCATCACCTAGTGCCTTAGACCAACTGGTTTGGGAGTCACTGCTAAAGCCTTGGCTGTTGCAAAACTAGGAAATACGCTTTAAAGTGCTAACGCATCTTGTAATTGGTTGTTGGTACCTCAAGAAGTATTAACGGTCGCATGAAGGATGTGTAAGCAAATTTCATTTAAAAATTCACTAATTAATAAGTGCTTTGGACAATGGACGAGAGTACGATCGCTTGATTTGAATTTCCAAGTGTATGGGTGATATTTACACATACGTGGGGGTATGTGATTGGAATTTAGATAAGAGAGAGGAATGAAGAATAGAACTTGTATCTTTAGTAGAGTTGATAGAAATTTCTAAGTGGAGATGGAACTTTAGAAGGAAAACTTAAGAGATGCCGAAAGCTAAGTAAGTCTATAGGATATATATAATCTTAAGTTAAATGATGAGGAAGTGTGAAGAATATGGGTGGATAATTTACAAGTAAAAGATAATAGAATTCCTTATTAGAAAACCTAAATGAAGAACAAAAGTCAATGCGCCGAGTTGATAGGATTTTGTAGGTGTAATCCGCTGAAAACCCTCAGGAGACAACACTCCTCCTACTAGGGACACCTAGAGGTTTAACGGCTTGTTGCACGTGCTCAGTGCAATCGTGTTTCCCTGCGAAAGTGTGGTTAGGATTTTAGTGAATAAAAATAAGTTTGCTCGAGGACGAGCAAAAGATAAGTTTGGGGGTATTTGTTCACACTAGAATATTGCATTATTATATTCCCCATTCTTATTGATTTTATAAATAAACGGGTGCTTTTGACGCATGTCTGCTACATATTACAGGTTACAGGTTCTTGGAGCGAAAACGGTGAAAAAGACAAAAGATGATACAAAAAGGGACTTTTGACAAACAAACAGAAGACTCTTGATCAAGCCTACATCAAAGATAAAATTCACAAAGTACAAGGCAATGCAAGGTCCAAGATTTCGAAGCCACGGTTAAAAGTCCACCACAATTATTCACTGGAAAATCTGAAAGAGAACAGAAGCTATTTTAAAGAAAGAATTAAAGAATTAAGTAGCCCAGGAAGCCCAAAGACAGAAGAGCCCATAAAGGAAAGGCCCAATACTTCCTTTTTAAGAAGACAAAAGGAAGATTTTATTTTATCAAAATTCATTTGCGGCTTTGACTAGTTGACCTAGGGCTATTTTTGTAATTGTAAACATGCAAGTCATTGTAACCCTAGGGTTTCCTATCTTCTATAAATAGGGACTCTAATTCATTGTAAACTTGATGCCTCCTTTTAATAAAAATTCAGAAATCCTTTTTGGAGAGCATCGGTGTTTCTTCTCCATTCAGAAATTCAGATCTGACAACCCTGCATGGATGATTGGAGGGATGCATCTGTAAGTAATTTAATTTCTTGCCCTAGTGTAGTTTTCAATTCCTTGCCCTAGGTAGATTTAATTTCATGCCCTAGGAACTTGTTTAGGGTTTAGCTTTTGGGAAGGATTTTGAGAGATGAGATCTCTCATCTCTTTCTTACCCACCAAACATTTACAATAGGACTCCATGCATACATGCACATACCGCTCCCTACGGCACTCTATCCCTCGAGGTAGCGGTGATACCGTAGTATAAAGGCCCGGGTGTGATGTTTTCCATGGAGGTTAGGTTAAGGATCTCTAAAGGAAGGACAAGAACCTAGAGGAAGGAACACCTTCCCGAACAGATCTAATCCACTTTATTAATAATTACCATAACTCCTCACAGATCTTCATTCGGGTATTGAAAGTAGTGAGATTTAATTACATTTCCAAACCATCCCTAAACCTAGCCCTAGCAAGAGTAGATCTAGATAATTGCCCTAGATTAATTAGATTTTTAGATTTAATAATTAATCCGAACACCCTTCGAAATTAACTCGTAAGAACGAATCGGAAATTCACAACATCCCTGTGGACCGACCCGTACTCACCGGCTAGCTGCAAAGCGACGCCGTTCTTGATTGCGGTTACAAATATTTTTGATCTATCTTTTAGAAAGCGCAAGCACGCTAAATCTCTTCAATCAGTAGTCCATAAGTACATCCTTCAAAGTCCCTAGTCGTGGGTATATCGAGACGGGGCATCGATATACCAGAGTAGACTAGCGTATACCTTCTCGACCCATATAGATGGGCGATGGATGATCCCATATCCATTGGTGTTTGACATCAGAGATGATATACGGGTGCTCAGTGGAGACTGGGTACACTGGACGGACTCGCCGAGAACTCCCAGATAGTATTATACCTTACGTCAGATGGCAGTTCTCTGGTGACACTGGTACAGGTTAGTCTGTTGACCCGAGATCGTCATAGAGTCTTGTGTGGTTCCCACTGTGCTTTGATTTCCACCTTACCACGTCCAAGAGGGCATGCAAAACGGTGGCTTTTGGGTACAGTCCCGAATCACATGGAGGCAATGAGCGATAGAAGGGGATTCGTCTCTCCCGGTACAGAGAGTTGATGTTGCGCTGTGTTCGATTGGCTGTAACCGGAAATCCCTGGCCAGGGTTGCTGAGATTTACTGGTAAGTGTTACCAGTAGTTTCTCGAATTGTTATAGACCTCATATCGACACGACTTATCGAGCTATTGGGGTCTGACGTTTACCACCCCTAGGCAAGATATGCGACATATCAGACGAACAGACCGGACTGTACGGTAAGTGTTACTGGTTGGATTCACAGGAGTATGAGCGGGCTTGCTCATCGATCTTCTGATCGCTCAATACCCGGGTGGCCGTTACGTTTAGCAGACCGCTTGCGGCTTGTGGGTGTTTGATATGATCATCACCTGCTGCCGGCGTATTGACGAGTCTTTAGAGTCCTACACATAGGTTTCCTGGCTCAAGCGAAATGAAATAGGAGCGCATATGAGATATGTGCGGGACCGAGAATAATGCGTGTATGTGATGCCGTATTTCATTCTCGCAATGAATGTATCGAATGGTTGTATGCGATATAACCTAGTTATCGAATCAAGGATTGATTTGATAAGTCGATACATTGGATATTAGTCGGTTATATGCGATATAACCGGATCGTTAAATCAAGTGTTGATTTAATGATTTAATGCATAATTATATATTTGATATATTACTTTGCATTAACTAGTATTGGTTCACTTTAAATGGATTTTCTCACTTGCATTGCACAAGTTGTATATGTGATATACTTTTGTGCACTTGATTGTATCATGTTTGATGATACATGTTTACTTGGGTTTGTGTAAAGATTAAACCATGGTTATATGAATGGTTAGGGTTTTGTTTTCTTATTCATTTATTTATTTATCTATTCCTTTTGGAAAATAAATGGGATAATGAGAAAAATGGTGACTTTCTTTGTTTGCATCTTGAAGCTTCATGAAGCTTTGACTAAGTGACCATTTTGTCTCATGCTTAACCCTAACCACTCCATCTAACCTTAGTTAAATCTCTACACTAAACCATGGTTTGTATATGATAAGAATTGATTTTTCTTTTCTATTTTATTATTCTTATCATAATATACTTCATCTTCTTCTTCTTCTTCTTCAAGAAGAAGCTTGCCTCCATCAATGGCAACTTGAGAAAATGAGTGAGAAATCCAATTCTAAAGTGAACCCACTTCCTATTTCTTCATCCTCTACCTCTTGCCAAGTAGTATAGGGTGTTTTCTTCACAAGTTTCATGACTTGGTGAAGTGGGAGCTTGAACTTGTGATGCCTCGACGTAGATCATCTTCGGCATCGTAGTCGATGACCTAGCCCGCCCATTTCTCCGATGAAGCCGACGCTAGAGTCCAAGATCCGATTTGTACAGCGGAGGGACATCATTGCGGAGCTATGGAGGTGGAGAACCGGATCTACAAAGGTTGTATTTCCGTTCTTTTAGTTAAGTTGTTTAGTTGTTTCTTTTATCGCCTAGACATCTAGTTAACGATCCGTATTAGGGTTTCTCGGCACCCGTAAAATTTGAAATTGGCATGGTTGATGCCTTGTGAGACCTCCTTAGTGTGCCTAGGAACCCTACAGCAATCACGTGCCTGTGATCCAATAATTGACTCTGAGGGCACTATCTCCAACACATAGGGTGCGATTGCTCCGTCCCGAATATGCCAACGTATTGTGGTGTATACGGAGGAGTAATGCTGAGAGAGAATCTCATTCTCCTTTAGAATAGTCCAGGAATCCCATGCTCAAGTATTCTCCTCCCTGATCACATCAAAGGACATAATACTTATACCCGTTTTGGTTCTCTACTTCTGAAGTACAAAGAACCAGTCCTGTTATGTGTAGACAGGGGACCTCATGCATCATCATGTATCAATCCCAAGAGTTCACTAACTCTTTTTCTGTTTCTAATAAACAGAGCTATGGTCATCTTATCTTTGTGACATGTCTGGCAAGTTTCACAAGATGTAAATTCAAACTAATTTAAATATGCATCTAAATGTAACTTAGCTAGTCGGGTCACATTGATATGACCTAGTCTACAAAACCTCAAGAAGGATTCGTTCATTTCTGAACTCTTCCTCTTGTGTGTGTTCTGTACATTAAGAACTGTGGTTTGATATAGAACGTTTATGCTTTTAGATAACGTGCCTGAACTGATCAACTCTTGATATAGGAAATGTTCAAAACATTATCCAACAATACAAAATTATATCTTTCTTTATTAAATAAAGATACTGATATGATGTTGTATATCAGGTTCGGTATCTAATAATATTCATTCAGAATCATTGTATTTTTTTAATATAGGGTGATAACTGCCAACAGACTTAGCTTGCAACAATTGCACTGTTTCCAACTCTTGAAACTTATCACCCGTTCTCAGTTCTCTACCTATCTGTAGCCCATGTAACAGATTACATTTGCAGGATCCTGATCCGGTATCTCATACCCAGGACGTAAAGGATACAGAGAAACAGTTCTCGGTAATGAACACACCCGAAGAAGATGCATCAGCATGCACTTTCTTCGTTTGGGCGGCACGGGAATTCTGGTAATCCCTTCTTTCCTGCTCGGTGTTATAACAATTATAAGTTGGAGCAGGACCAACGTCCCCAGCACAGTATAACAAGCGGGTTCGGTCAATACATCCGTATTTTTATCTTGATTAAGGCGTGACACGGTCGCTACCTGGAGGGAGATAGAAGAAAATACTCAGTGTATGCTCTTGCAAGAATAGATTGGTTATTAATATATCTAATCAGGATGGCTCCCACTGTTTTAGTCAAATCTTCCTTCAAACCCTAAAAGGAAAGACTAGCCGGGATTAATTACACGCTACAAGTTCGCCAATCTTTCAGCCAGGCTAGTGCCGGTACTTTGAGGGAGGTTCCCCGTGCTTTCGCACGGTCCTAATTAAAGTAAACCTCGTTTTCCCAGAGGCTTAACCCCGTTGACACCTTTCTAGACATCTACTTCATTGGCTAATTGTAATGTGTAAAACTCTCCCAGGAGTAACTCTTACTCGCAGTGGGTATCGGGATCCAACTATCTCATAGGAGGTATGCAATCTCATTGCAAATTTCAACACTTGAAATTCCCAATAATATTTTACCCCTAGAATCCTATGACCTTGACGAAAGCCAACAAACCATAGGCTACTAGTCAAGTTCAACCCATCATTTCCTGATTGAATTAAACCCACCCGCACGTCCCTTGACGCATGCCAAAGAACGCCATACGAATACCCTAATCAAATCGCATCGTATGCTAGCAGACAAGCACTAATTAGCTACCGTACACTACGCCTTGACGAATGCCAAACTACCGCAGCACGCATACTAAGTAGTACTTATCTGAAATGAAGGAGGGCTACGACAGGTTTTTATGAAAACCTTTTGCGTAATGAACTTAATATCGTTGTAGAATCGAGTGATTTTAAATGGAGTGTTTTTGAGGCTTTTCTAGTTTTGCTAAAGAGGTCACTCCCGGTGAAGGGATCGTCGGCTCTTTCCTTGTCGAATAAGGTGCAGGATATTTCTCAACTACCACTATGCAAAGAAAAAAACTATAGAAGCAATCAAAAGACAAAACGAGTGTGTAGCATCTGCTAGTTTCGCTAAAGAGGTCACTTCCGGTGAAGGGGTCTCGGCTCTTTCCTTATCGAATAAGGTGCTGGATATTCTATAAGGAATACCGCTATGCTAAGCAAGAACTAGAGCTACTAGTTTTTAAAACAAGTTTTTACAACATCTTTAGGTTTCTTTTTGTTTCATTAATCTCATTAATGAAGTCCCATTTTATTATGCTTCACAAGCATCACATTTGAAACGAAATCAGCAATATAACATATATCTCATATATATAATATAAACATTCATCTCAGGCAGTAATACGATCTCATCATAGAACAATGCAGTAGAAGAAACACATATGAAATATTCGATATTCTAGGAATTCAGTGTTTTAAATTAAGCCAGTATAAAACACGGATTCCACGGTCGCGATGAATAGCCAATCCCACATCCCTAGACCCCTACGAGAGCGACAAGCAACCCTATCAATTCTAGAGTTAGGAGACCCGGTCTCGACTCCTCGAGATGGTCTCCCACTGGACCCTAGAACCCGGTTACTTGTGTTCCCCGCCTTGGGTCTATCCTAATGCGGAAAAGTAAATAATATACAATGGTGACATCATCCTCAACCCGGAAGTGCCCCAATAAAAGAATATTACATACAATTGAATTTTACATGAATGAAAAAGAAAAACTCTCATCTCACATAAAACCCCGGCAATTCAAAACACGACGATCCAATATAATATATCACAGCAACACATAACATCACATATCATTAACGTAAGTAAATATACGTATCCCAGTTTTCGTTGACATATAGCACCGAAACCGGCGATACACCACATATTACACTTACAGTCGCAGAAAAGAAAGTGAAAAACTACAACATTTGGAATCCACAATCACTTTAGACATCTTAAATCCGAAATATCACATACTTCGCATTTCAAGCCTAACTATATGAATTCCACTTATTGTATCACATTCCAGATAAATAGACAATGTTAAACTTTCCGATCGAATAAACAAACACCCAAGATTTCCCAAATAGCTCAACACTTGAGCGGAGTTCAAAAAGTCCCAGAACATGTCACAGCCGCTATGAACCAGCCGTAGAAGGGTCAAACCAACGCCTCACAGGTGGCAACGCTAAACTACCATAAACCATATGGTTCAGTGGCGGTTTTGACGGTCACATAATCAAGTTAAGGTTACGTTCTTCTATAGGGTCCACAAATTCGCTTGCATGATTTTCTAAAAGTTTTAAACTCAGGAAAAATCCAACTCTTGAATGTTTTCTGACAGGAGAAAAAGTGAGTTATTGATATCCGTTCGAACTTTTTAACACGTTCTAAATTACCCGTAAAAACTTAATCGAAGTTAAACTTTCCGATCGAATCAGCGATTACTAATGATCTCTAGAAAACTCAACACTTGAGTAATATTAAAAATTCCCAGAAGCATGATGTAATACCTACGGATCACCTGTTGAACTACGATCCCTCAATCCTCATGTTCTGCCGTGGAACCGCCGCCAATAGCTTGGTTTGGCCACGGTTCCGCGGTGGCTTGATGGATTCAGGGAGTCGTACTTCTCAGATATCCATAGAATCACCTGCTTATTTTTCTGAGTATTTTTAATATGGAAAAAACCAACTTTTTAGAAAATTTCCAGAAAGGGGGTCAAAAATGATGTTTCAGGGTTCAATCGGACTTTTAACTTCGTCTAGACAACGCCTAATGCTCTAGCTTAGCTCTGATACTACTGTAGAGTTGTATAGCATGACAATAAGGTTTTGCAAGGCATCACACATGCCATTTTATAAAAATTTAGGGTGCTATGTAACCCTAACCAAGAACATAACTAGAAAATTAGGGTAAACTTTACAAGTAAACAACTTTACTTCTAAGAGTTAGGGATTACAACCTTTTTAGTCCGTTCCTTTGCTTCATAAGCTCCGTGTTGAGGTCTTTCCACTGCGATCATCAAGTACCCGGACTTTAGAGAGGCTCCATGAAGAGAAAGATGCAAGCTTGCTTCCAAGCTTCAACTACTAAGATGATCTACCTTGAAGAATCTCAAACAAAGAGCTTCACTAATCAAGTATTAGCAAAGCAAACACCCTAATCTAAGTGTCTAGAATAGATGAGGATGATGAAGTAGGAATTTTGCTCTCTTTTATTTTCAATTTCTTACTTTATTTCATCACATCATAAAAATCTAGAAAGCTTTTTTCAAGAGGAAGAAGAAGAATTTCATTTGTGATGAATAATGAATTATTGTGCGAGGTTAGAATTGCCACCATGGGTTAAAGATCACATCCTTAACCCTTGTAGAGAATAAACCATGGGATGAGGTTTGGGTTGGGTTAACAAATATCTTCACAAAAGATCAAAGGATGAAGACTAAAGTCAAAGCTTCAATAAGCTTCCACAAAGCTTATCCATAGCATTAACCCTAATCCAAACCCTAACATGTTTTATTCTCAAAATCTTAGTTGCTATTTTAACCCTAACATGTTACAATAATATATATCACATATATAATATATATATAGTAACAAAATAAAATAATACAATTAACATATATCGCATATATATCAATGTATTATCCATGTGAGAAAAAGAATCTTTAAGTGAGCTTATATTAGTTAATGTAATGTAATATATCAAATATATAATTATATATTAAATTATCAAATCAACACTTGATCCGATAATCTGGCTATTTCACAAATAACCGACTAATATAATCTGTATCAGTTCATCGAATCAACACTTGATCCGATGACCCGGCTATATCACATATACCCGGCCGATATCACATATCGCAAGAATCTAATATGGTATCGCATACACGTATTATTCTCGGTCCCGCATATATCACATATGTGCTCCTACTCCGTTTTCCCTGAGCCAGGAAACCTCTGTGTAGGACTCTAAAGAATCGTCAATACGCCGGAAGTAGGTGATGATCATATCAAAACACCCACAAGCTGCAAGCGGTCAGCTAAACGTAACAGCCACCCATGTGTTGAGCAATCAGAAGATCAACAAGCTGTAGGGTTACTAGGCACTCTCACAAGGGTCTACAAGGCATTAACCATGCCCAATTTAAAATTTAGATGTGCCGAACAACCCTAACCAAGATCTTTAAACTAGAGATTAGGCGAAACAAAGCATGTTAAACACTTTAACAACTAAGAGTTTGGGATTACAACCTTTGTAGTCCGGTCCTTCACTTCATAAGCTCCGTGTTGAGGTCCCTTCGCTGCGATCATCAAGAATCCGGACTGTAGAGAGGCTCTATAAAAGAAAGATGCAAGCTTACTTCCGATCTTTGATAACTAAGATGATCTACCTTGAAGTTTCTTTAACACAAGCTCTCACTCACTAATGAAGTGAACACCCTAATCTAAATGGCTAGGATAGATTAGGATGATGAAGTAGGAATTTAGCTCTCTTTTATTTTCTTAATCTCACTCATTTTCATCACCTCTCAAAAAGCTAGAAAGCTTTTCAAGCAAGAAGGAAGAAGAAGAAGAAGCTAATTCTTTTGGGATGAATAATGAATTGTGGTGAGGTTAGAAATGCAACCATGAGTTAAGTATGATAACTTAACCCATGTAGAGACTTAACCATGGTGAAGGGTTGGGTTGGCTTAACAAATATCTCCAAAATATCTTTAGAAAAAATCTTTAGCAAGAAAAAAAGAAAACCTTCTAGAAACTTCTAGAAAAAATTAACCCAAATCAAACCTTAATCATGTTTAATCTCCACTAATCATGTTGCATTAATAACCCTAACATCTTACAATATTATATATCACATATACAATATTTATTGTAACAAAATAAAATAATACAATTAACGTATATCGCATATTTATCAATGTATTACCCGAGTGAGAAAAAGAATCTTTTAGTGAGCTTATATCAGTTAATGTAATTTAATATATCAAATATATAATTATACATTAAATTATCGAATCAACACTTGATCCGATAATCCGGCTATTTCATAAATAACCGACTAATATAATCTGTATCAGTTCATCGAATCAACACTTGATCCGATGACCCGGCTATATCACATATACCCGGCCGATATCTCATATCACGAGAATCTAATGCGGTATCACATACATGCATTGTTCTCGGTCCCGCACATATCATATATGTGCTCCTACTCTGTTTTGCCTGAGCCAAGAAACTTCTGTGTAGGACTCTAAAGAATCGTCAATACGCTGGTAGTAGGCGATGATCATATCAAACACCCACAAGCTGCAAGCGGTTAGCTAAACGTAACAGCTACCCAGGTATTGAGCGATCAGAAGATCAACAAGCAAGACTGTACTTTCTCCTGTGAATCCAATCAGTAACACTCCCGTACAGTCCGATCTCTTCGTCTGATATGTCGCATATCTCGCCTAGGGGTGGTAAACGGCAGACCCCAGTAGCTTGATAGGTCGTGTCGATATGTTGTCTATAACAGTTCGAGAAACTACTGATAACACTTACCAGTAAATCTCAGCAACCCTGGCCAGGGATTTCTAGTTATAGCCAATCGAATACAGCGCAACATCAACTCCCTATACCGGGAGAGACGAATCCCCTCCTATCGCTCATTGCCTCCATGTGATTCGGGACTGTACCCAAAAGCCACCTTTTTGCACGCCCTCTTGGACGTGGTATGATGGAAATCAAAGCACAGTGGAAATCACACAAGACTCTATGACGATCTCGGGTCTACAGACTAACATGTACCCGTGTCACCAGAGAACTGCCATCTCCAGAGAACTGCCATCTGACGTGAGGTATAATACCATCTGGGAGTTTTCAGTGAGTCCGTCCAGTGTACCCAGCCTTTACTCAGCACCCGTACACCATCCTTGATGTCAAACACTGATAGATATGGGATCGTCCATCGCCCATCATATGGGTCAAGATGCGTATACGCTAGTCTACTCTGGTGTATCGACGCCCTGTCTCGATACACCTTCGACTAGGAACAGTTATAGGATGTACTCGTCGACTACCGTGGCCCCACTAGTATGATCTCATCATAGTCCCAGTAGTCGAGTACATATCCTAAGGGCTTTATCAACATGTAATATAGAGACAATCAGAGTACATGTTAAGATAAAGTACAACCAGATAGCATACTATCATGTCGAGAAAGAAAGTCCTCCCTATATATGTCCAAGCATCCATTACAATATACATCATGTAGGGTTCCTAGGCACACAAGTGAGGTCTCACAAGGCATCAACCATGCCAATTTCAAATTTAAACGGTGCCGAGAAACCCTAGAACGGATCGTTGGCTAGATTTCTAGGCGAAAAGCAAACTGGTTAACACTTAACTATAAGAATACGGAAATACAACCTTTGTAGATCCGGTCCTCCACCTCCACGGCTCCGTGATGAAGTCATCTCCGCTGTCCAAATCAAAATCCGGGCTCTAGCGTCGGCTTCATCGGAGAAAGAGCGGGCAAGGTCGTCGGCTTCGTGCCGAAGATGATCTACGTCGAGGCATCGCTAGATCATGCTCCACCTTCACCAAGCCATGAAAACTTGTGAAGGAAACACACTCTACTACTTGGCAAGAGGTAGAGGATGAAGAAATAGGAAGTGGGTAGACTTTAGAATTGGATTTCTCACTCATTTCCATCAATCACCATTGATGGAGCTAGCTTCTTCAAGTGAAGAAGATGAATATTATCATAAGTATATCTCAAAAAGGAAATAATAAGAATACTTATCATAATGTAACTATGGTAATGTGTAGAGAGTTAATCATGGTTGAATGGAATGGTTAGGGTTAAGCATGAGACAAAATGGTCACTTGGTCAAAGTCTTCATGAAGCTTCATGAACAAAACAAAACAAGGCACCATTTTCTCATTTGCTTTTCTTTTTCCAAAAGAATAAATAAATGAATAAAATGAATAAGGAAATAGTAAACCCTAACCATTTCATTAACCAAGGTTTAATTCTTTACACTTAACCAAAAGGCATGTATCATCAAACATGATACAAGCAAGTGCACAAAATCATATCGCATATGCAATGCGCACATCCGAGTGAGAAAATCCATCTTAAGTGAACCGATACTAGTTAATGCAAAGTAATATATCAAATATATATAATTATGCATTAAATCATTAAATCAACACTTGATTTAACGATCCGGTCATATCACATATAACCGACTAGTATCCAATGTATCGGTTTATCGAATCAATCCTTGATTCGATAACTAGGGTATATCTTATATAACCTAATCGATACATTCATCGCGAGAATGGAATACGGTATCACATACACGCATTATTCTCGGTCCCGCACATATCTCATATGCGCTCCTATTTCGTTTCGCTTGAACCAGGAAACCTCTGTGTAGGACTCTAAAGACTCGTCAATACGCCGGCAGCAGATGATGATCATATCAAGCACCCACAAGCCGCAAGCGGTCTGCTAAACGTAACGGCCACCCGGGTATTGAGCGATCTGAAGATCGACGAGCAAGCCCGCTCACACTCCAGTGAATCCAACCAGTAACACTACCGTACAGTCCGGTGTGATCGTCTGATATGTCGCATATCTCGCCTAGGGGTGGTAAACGTCAGACCCCAAAAGCTCGATAAGTCGTGTCGATATGAGGTCTATAACAATTCGAGAAACTACAGGTAACACTTACCAGTAAATCTCAGCAACCCTGGCCAGGGATTTCCGGTTATAGCCAATCGAACACAGTGCAACATCAACCCCCTATACCGGGAGAGACGAATCCCCTCCTATCGCTCATTGCCTCCATGTGACTCGGGACTGTACCCAAAAACCACCGTTTTGCACGCCCTCTTGGACGTGGTAAGATGGAAATCAAAGCACAGTGGGAACCACACAAGACTCTATGATGATCTCGGGTCAACAGAGTACTCTGTACCAGTGTCACCAGAGAACTGCCATCTGACGTGAGGTATAATACCATCTGGGAGTTCTCGGCGAGTCCGTCCAGTGTACCCAGTCTCCACTGAGCACCCGTATACCATCTCTGATGTCAAACACCGATGGATATGGGATCATCCATCGCCCATCTGTATGGGTCGAGAAGGTACACGCTAGTCTACTCTGGTATATCGATGCCCCGTCTCGATACACCCTCGACTAGGGACTTTGAAGGATGTACTTATAGACTATCGGTCCCCACTAGTATGATCTGCATCATAGTCCAGGTAGTCAAGTACACATCCTAAGGGCTTTACCAACATGTATCAGAGAGACAATCAGTGTACACGTTAAGGTAAAGTTCAACCAGATAGCATACTATCATGTCGAACAAGAAAGTCTTCCCTATATATGTCCCAGCATCCACTACAATATACATCCAATGTACAGTAATGGCCTCTAGGGCATACATATAACTAACAATCTCCCACTTGCATTAGGGCCATCTGTAGCAGTGGTTGTAGTATCTCATACTCAACCATCCCATAAAAGTCTCTCTCTGGGAATAGGCCTTCGTGAGTGGATCCGCCGTGTTGTCCTCTGAGTCTTCTCTCCTAACCTCGATCTCCCTGGAGATCAACCATCTCCATGATCAGGTGATACTGCCTTAGAATATGTCTGGATCACTGATGGGACCTACGTTCCTTGGCATAAGCCACAACTCCATTTGTCTCACAATGGTGGGAACGTAGTTCATCTCATGAACCAATATACACCCAAACAGCCTCTTTGGTAGCATATTAAGTAGCGATGTATCCTGCCTTTATCTTCTAGTATGCCACGGTATCTAGCTTGGAACTCTTCCAACATACCGTCCCTTTACTGAGGGTAAAGACAATGCCTGTGACTGACATTCAGTCGTCTTTATCACCATGGAACCCTTCCAGTGATTCTCCCCATGATCGATTGATATCATTTCACTACAACTAGTGAGAATCCTAACATCCAATTAAATCTATCTCATAGATCTAAAACTCAGGATTTATGAGGTATCATTTTGATCCTACACGGAGAATCTTTGTGATAAGCGGAGATTGACCGAGCGTAGCATAGGAAACTCCTTCCCTATCAAGAGTATGTCATCCACGTACTCTATGAGGATCGTCACCATACTCCCTACTTCCTTTTTGTTTATACAAGGTTCATCTACCATTTTGATGATGTCAACTTCTTTGACTAATCCATCAAAACAGATGTTCCAACTCCGCGATGCCTGCTTTATCCTATAAAGCATCTTGCACACGTTTCCGCTGCTCCCATTGTCTACGAGGCCCTCTGGCTGTGTACTTATAGACGCACTCTTCTAAATCATCATTTAGAAAAGCAGTCAAGACACCCAACCACCAGAGATCGTAGTCATGGTATGCAGCCGTGGTAAGCAGGATCTGGATGGACTTAAGCATAGCTACTGGAGAAGGTTTCATCATTATCCATGCCTGGTCAATGAAGAAAACCTTTAACAAGTCTAGCTTTGAAAGTCTCAACTTTTCTATCTACACCAAGTAATCTTCTCAAGATATACTTGCTCCTGATGGGGATTTAACCCTTCAGATATAGCAACCAAAGTCCATACTTTGTTGGTGTACATGGATTCCATCTCAGATCGCTAAGCATCCAGCCATTCTTACAGAGTCACACTCCTGATGGCCAGCTCGAAACTAGTTGGGTCATCATCTCATGATGCATTCCTCGCTCCCACTGTCATAGAGAAACCGAAGTATCTCTCAGGTGGGTGAGGAACCCTACTAGATCGGCGGAGAGGCTGAGGTTCGTTGGTAACCATTGAATCCTTTGGTTCTGTCAAATCATCAGCTGCAGTTTTGTATAGCTGGAACCTTTCCAGTTCTACATTACAGACCTTGCCTCGAACTTGTCCGGATTTTGCTTTTCAGACATAGGCTGGACAACCCCAAATCTTAACTAACTTAAGAGATGGGCTCTTCCCTTATCATATCTAATATGAAGTGGTAGGCATCTGATTTGATTCGAACCCTATTCAATAGGTATGCAACTTCTCAAGTGCATAACACCCAATAGGAAAAAGGTAACTCAGTAGTACTCATCATAGAGCACACCATATCATATAGGGTGTGATTGCTCCGCCCCGATACACCGACGTGCTGTGGCGTATACGGAGGAGTAATGCTGAGAGAGAATCTCATTCTCCTTTAGAATAGTCCAGGAATTCCGTGCTCAAGTATTCTCCTCCTTGATCTCATCAAAGGACATAATACTTATACCCGTATTGGTTCTCTACTTCTAACTTATATTCTGTGAATATCTCAAAAGGTTCGGACTTGTGTTTCAACAGGAACATATGTCTGAATCTTGAGAGATTATCAGAGAATGTAATGAAGTACAAAGAACCGGTCTTGGCATGTGTAGACAGGGGACCTTTATTCATCAACATGTATCATCCCAAGAGTTCACTAACTCTTTCTCTGTTTCCAATAAACGGAGCTATGGTCATCGCATCTCTGTGACATGACTGGCAAGTTTCACAAGATGTAAATTCAAACTAATTTAAATATGCATCTTTATGAAACTCTAGCTAGTCGGGTCGCATTGATATGACCTAGTCTACAATACCTCAAGAAGAATTCGTTCATTTCTGAACTCTTCCTCTTATGTGTGTTCCGTATACTAAGAACTGTAGTTTGATTTAGAACATTAATGCTTTTAGATAACGTGCCTGAACCGATCAACTTTTGATATAGGAAATGTTCAAAACATTATCCAACAATACAAAATTTTATCATTTCTCTACTAATAAAGAGACTGATATGATTTTGTATATCAGGTTCGGTATCTAACAACATTCGTTCAGAATCAATGTATTGGTAATACAGGGTGACAGTGACCAACAGACTTGGCTGCAACACTTGCCCTGTTTTCTGCCTCATGAAACTTATCACCCGTTCTCAGTTCTCTACCTTTTTGTAGCCCTATGTAACATATTACATATCTGGGATCCTGATCTGGTATCACATACCCAGGACGTAAAGGATACTGAGAAACAGTTCTCTGTAATGAACACACCCGAAGATGATGCATCATCATGCACTCTCTTCGTTTGGGTGGCACGGGAATTCTGGTAATCCCCAATTTCCTGCTCTGTCTTATAACAATTATAAGGTGGAGCGGGACCAACGTTCCCCAGCTCAGTATAACAAGCGGGTTCGGTCAATATTCCGTATTATTATCTTGATTAAGGCGTGATATGGTCGCTACCTGGAGAGAGAGAGAAGAAAACACTCAGCGTGCGCTCTTGCAAGAATAGATTGGTTATTTATTTTATCTAATCAGGATGGCTCCCACTGCTTTTTATCAAATCTTCCTTCAAACCCTAAAAGGAAAGACTAGCCGGGATTAATTACACACAACAAGTTCGCCAGTCTTTCAGCCAGGCCAGTGTCGGTACTTTGAGGGAGGTCCCCCGTGCTTTCGCACGAACCTAATTAATGTAAACCTCGTTTTTCGAGAGGCGGAACCCCGTTGACACCTTTCTAGACACCTACTTGATCGGCTAATTGTAATGTACAAAACTCTCCCAGGAGTAACTCTTGTTGCGCCACGGCAGTGCCCCGGCCTTCTACTCGAGGCCAAAATGCGTAATCAAAATTTTTTCTTAACTTTAACCGGCGCTACCGCGGACAATATACCCGGATCGTGACCATTAACCTAATGCTAGCTAACAAGAGAAGGGGTGAGAGATATACCGAGTGATCCGTGTCCTCCGGTCTTCTCGTCGTTGTCCCGATCTCCCGCGGAATCTCCGGTCTTCATCTCCTCTCCGGAAAGGGCACCACGTAGCCGGATTCTTTTACGGACTCCCACCTCTGGACCGAGGCAACTCGGGCGCGAAGTTGGCTAGCCGACGCGTCCAAGGGTACTGTAGGTTGTAGTGTAGAATCGTTGTCTCATTTGGGGTGGTGAAGTTGCCATTTATGTGTAGGAGGAGAAAAAGACTTTTGAGGAAGAAGAATGGTGCTATCATTTTTTACAAGGAATGAGATGATAATAATCACCCACCAAATGAACCTCTCATTCTCACTCAAAAATAGTGGCCGGCCATATCAAATATGGTGGAGGAAAAACCAACACAAGAAGGGAGGTGAGTGTAGGAAAAGTAGAATGGTGACCACACCCCCAAGCAATGATAACAAGGTCAAATCTAAATCAAGATCAACTCTAATCACAAAGAAATGATGTATAAAGCATCTCATGATGATAGAAGCCACAAATGCAAGAAACCCCCTCCACAATAAGTTATTTGCAAACATGCAAATAACCCCCTCCACCAGAAAAGTCCGGCCGCGAAGGAACAAAGGAAAACTGGCCGGAACGGAATGCAAACTGGCAACTTCAGAAAACTGATCCCGTAATAAATTACAGGAAAACCCCGCTACTGCATATACATGCCCGCATTTGTATTCCCACTGAACATAAATGCAAAGAGACAAAATCTACACTGTCCAATACTAGGATCCGGCTTAAACCAAAGCCGGCTAGTAAAATCCGTCCGATCACGATCCGTGCAATACCGCACGTATCTGATCGAACCCTGCCATATCTCCATACGGCCTCTACAGCGTTTCGCCCGAAACTAGAGTAACTGAGTGTGGTGGACTCTAAAGACTCGTCAATACTATGGCTGTGGATTTAACCACTAGCACGTCAGAGGTATTAGCCATACGTGACGGGCTACCAGCTATTGACCAAAAGGGACGTCGATGAGCTAACTCATCCTGACACCCTACTGAGCCTGTCAGTGACAATATTCGTACAGTCCGGTCCGTTCGTCTATGAGTATCACATGGCGGGCCTAGGGGGTTGGTAAAAGTCAGACCCCCAAAAGCGGTACAAGTCGTGTCGGAGTGTAGCCCAAAACACCCTGAGATACTACTGAAATACCTACCAGTAAATCTCCTGCCTCGGCCGAGGGCTTTGTGTAATGGCTCTCCTAGACACAGCGCGACCTCACCCCCAATACCGGGAGAGACGAACCCCTGCAGATCCGCTCACTGCGTCCATGTGGCTCGGGACTGTACCCAACTAAAACCTGTTTGCACGACTCCTTTGAGCCGTGGTAGGGTAGTAATCAAAGTACAGTGGGAACTCACACGAGACAAATGACGATCTCAGGTCGATGAACTAACCTGTACACATGTCACCAGGGAACTGCTATCTGACGTCTGGTATAATCCCAACTAGCAGGTTCCCGGCGAGTCCTGTCCGGTGTACTCATAACCCAATGAGCACCTGTATACATCTTAGGTGAACCAACTGACACCAGTGGCTTGTGAGACCGGCCACCGCCCCTCGTCGGGGTCTCGACTGTATACACTAGTCTACTAATGGAGTATCGATGCCCAGTCTCGAAACTCCCACGACTAGGGACCTTTTAAGGATGTGCTTATAGACTCTAGCTCTCACGTATATGATCGCCCTCATACTGCTGGTAGTCAAGAAAGAATCCTAGGGGCTCTATCAACGTGCAATAGCGACTCGTAAGGTCACCTAAAGCAGTACACGATGATAAAGATAAACCAGATAGCATACTATCATCTTGAGTAAGACTGTCCTACCGGGATAGATCCTCCCTCAATCATTGCAATCACGTGCCTGTGATCCAATAATTGACTCTGAGGGCACTATCTCCAACAATCTCCCACTTGCACTCAAGGATAATTATTGCGATGTCGCATACTCACAGCCCGTGTGATACCGAACACCCAACTCCTCTACTAGTCAGTCTCACAAAGCTCGTTTGCGAAACTATTGCGTTCGAGGAATAGCCTCAGTGAGTGGATCCGCTGTGATGTTTCTTTCTATGTCTCTCTATATCTCAAGTTCGCGGAGAAAGCCATCTCCTGAAATGAGCAATACCTGTCTTAGAATATGTCTAGATGTATGATGGGACCTAGCTCATAAATGAACTCCAAATCCAAACTTCTAAGACTGTATCGTCAACTAAACTTAATCAGTATCCTGCGCCATGCCTTCTCTCAGTATCTGCTTGGACCAGCTGCCCAAACTACTGCCCCTCGTCAGAGGGAAAACTATAACTCTGACAGCTACTCTGTCATCCAGGTCAACTTGGAAGCCTGGAATGATAACTGTCTCCCGAAGGAGACTGCCGTTATCATATCCCTAGAACATCCACTTATGTTCTAAAACTCGTTCCGATTGTTTCTCTAGGATTGGATGAATATCAACTTATTGCACCTACTGCAAGAACAACATCTGGTGTGGTACTTGACATCTCATGATTGACTCAATTGCCTAAGCAAGTGATCTGCCAATCATGCACATCCCTCTCCCCTTTAGTCTGTAAGACACCTTTAGAGAGGGTGACTCCATCACCTGCAGGTACACTACCGTGCCAGGAGTCGTCCATTCTAAATACTCATAGAATGCTGTCAAAGTACCCAGATTGGGAAACCACCCAAATCTAGATCTAAAACCATAGATCCAGTAACCAGAATGTAGAATATCCAAGTCCTTTGTGGAGAAACCACTGTGTGACAACCAAAGAATAACCGATCGTAGTATAGGAATATCACTTCCTACTCTGTGTATGTCATCCAAATACCAGGACATCACACCCTACTACCTTCTTAACAGATCCATCCCCTATTCTGATGAAGTCAAACCTATGACTGTCACGTCAGAAATAGATGATCTATCTCCGCTATATCTGCTTTAGTCTATAAATAGACATAAGCCTCTTGCCCACTGTGCTTCCGTTGCTCCCACTGACTATGACAACCCTCTGGCAGAGTCATATAGACGTACACTTCTAAATCTAGTTTAGAATGACGCTATACTCATCCTCCTGCCGGGTCTCACAGTCTGCAACAACAGCAATGGCAAGTCTGGGTAAACAAGAACCTCCCTGCCACCGTCCTTGAACATACCGAAGTACCTCTCGGGTGCCTGAGGTTACCCACTTTATCTGCGGAGTGGCCAATGGAATGTCAATCCAGATTGAATCTTTAGGTTCTTATCAAATCTTCAGTAATCGTTTGCGGTTCTGGAATCACTTCCAGTTCTACCATACTCCCACTACTGTTTTCTGAAAAAATCCATCTTTATTAAAACTGTGGCGAGTCAAGAAAAATATCACTATTGATCTTCCAGATGGTAGAAAGTCAACCCTCGTCATAGCCTGGGTCAACCCACAAACAGCCATTACAGAAACGTGCCATGAGTTATCCGGATTCTGGTTTTAAGCATAAGCCGGACAACTCCCCGTACCTTAACATTTTTAAGATACGAACTGTTCTATATCCAATACAGGAACAGAGGCACTGATTTAATTGAACCAGATTCAAATCATGCAGCTGTCTCCAGTGCATGTTAACTAAATGGAAAGAGGCCGATCAGCGTTACTCAACTTAGGAATGCTTCCAATTATGAGTAACCTGAAAGAGAAGCAAGTTCTCATTACTATCAACTGAATACCATACACAAGTATCTACATCTTCGATCACCTTGAAGAATCCCGATACTTGCAATACCTGGTTCTCTACTCTATTCTTATACCTATAACTTCTCAAAACTTAAACCCTGTGTTTCCACGAAACACTTGTCTAAGAACTAGAGAAGTCATAAGTAAACCGAATATAGTACGAGGACCAACCCCTCTGTCCAAATGGACACTGGACAATATACAATACTCTGTATAAGTCCCCTGAGTCTAGTAACTCATTCACTGTGTGTCGTAGGTTGAAAACTGTACTTGTGGTTAAGAAGAATTACACCGCTGTTTAATGCTCCTTACCTAACCATCCACTGATATAGGTAAATGTCATAGACATAATTTCAAAAAGGTATATCTCACTCTAGAAAAATAGACGTACAGATATATCAATTTGAAATTGGTGCATAACAACGGATATTCAAAACCAAATATTTGCCGTCCGGCAAACAACCCAGGTGACTTCCTCAAATATCACCAATTACAACGAATTCCGATATAATGAGGATGATCACCTAATTCCCAATAACTTACTCCCACTCATCATCTGTAAAACCATACAGGTGTGAGAATCAAACTTGGTAAATACATACCCTGGAGCAAGTGTCTAATTGGGAAATCAGTTTTCTTTTAACAGTACACAGTGAAACTGAAACATTAAAATATTTCGATGGGGTATCCGGGTATTCCTAGTAATGCCTCTTCCATTACCCAGATTCACACCTGTAACCGTATATTTCTTTGCCAAATCTCCGCATCCCTTGATATGTCTTTAGTCATTACCTTCTGCACACCCCTTTAGGCCAAATGGTTTTCTTCCTTCCCTACCGTTCGGCACCAGCCTATGGTTTGGAAGAAGACTATCCAATAAGCATAATGGGTGTACTGTCCTAATCCTAGGAACACTCGCAATGCGAGAGAAGGTGAAGATAAAAGACAACCGATTAAACCTTATTCCTATTTCTCCTGAACTAGAATCCATCCCCGAACTGGAACAAGTTCCTTTCGAGTTCGTATATAACCATACGATAGAGTATCCAATAAACTTGGGATCTTCGTAGTGATACGGAGTGTCCTGGAGAAATACAAAGGTGAAGTGGGATTGGCAAAGAAAATATTTGGTTTGGTCGTGAATATCAGTCGCAATTTACTTTGCCCCCTTACTAATCCCTTTCTTTGTCTTAACTTAATACCTTCTGTACACCGTTTAGGCTAACTGGTTTTCTTCATTCCCTACCGTTCGGCACCAGCCTAGGGTTTGGAAGAAGACTATCCAATTTGCGTAATAGGTGTACTATCTCCTAAACCAAGGAGTACTCGCAACCTGAGAGAAGGTAAAAGGAAAAGACAACTGAATAGTCCTATTCGTTTTCTCCAGAACCGGAAACCATCCTCGAATAAAATCCTTCGAGTTCGTATATAACCATACGATGGTTTTGTCCAATGGAAGTGGACGTTCGTAGTAATACGGGGTGTCCTGGAGAAAAGGGTAAAAGTAGGAGTGGCAATGAGGTCTGCAACTCTGACAATCCAAAAGCCAGTCTTATAAGAAGGTTCGGTTAACTTGGTCACTGAGTCATAGTCTAGGGTCGGGTCAATGGTCGCTGCCAAAGAGAGAGAGAAAAGAAACACTCAGCGTGCACTCTAACCTAGATCAGAATGGTTATCACTTTATCTAATCTGGAAACCTCCCACTGTAACGTCAAATTCTTCCCCAAACCTGAAAGAAGAATTAGTCGGGATCACCCGAGGAGTAAACCAACTCATCAGTGGGAATCGGGATCCAACTATCATCGCATGATAACGTGACGGAATCCGCTCACGTCATCACACTCCAGAAGGTATACGCATATCTGGCAAGTTTCAGTTTCTTTAGAAACTCCCGATGTGATTTTTACCCCTAGGACCCAAGTGACCTTGACACAGTCAACAAATCAAAGAGTCCTAGTCAAGTTCAACCCGTCATTATCCTGGATTGCATTAAACCCACCCGTACGAGCCCTTGACACAGTCAACAAGGCCGCACGACTGTCCTAACCAATCCCATTAATATGCTACAAACAAATACTACTTAGCTACCGCACACTACGTCTTGACACAGTCAACAAACGCAGCACGAATACTAAGTAATACTTGTAAGAAATGACGGAGGGCTACGTCTAGTTTTTGGCGAAAAACTTTTAACGTAATGAACTTGATATCGTTGAAGGAACTGCATAGTTTTTATAAAAATATAGTGGCGAAAAACCCTTTGCTAAAGAGGTCACTCCCGGTGAAGGGATCTCGGCTCTTTCCCCGTAGAATGAGGTGCAGGATATTCCAACTGAATACTACGATGCAAAGCAAAAGGCAATCGGCTATAGTGAAGTTATTGCCCTGACGTAAACTTCTGTCCAAGGGGTCACTCCCGGTGAAGGGATCTCGGCCCTTGCCTCGTCGACTGAGGAGCAGGATATTCCAACTGAATACCACTGTGCAAAACAAAAAGTGAACGTCCTTGCAATAACAGCTTTTTGAAAAATGTTCCAACAACATCGGAATAGGTTTGTTTAGCTTGCATTGATCCGAATCAACGCAGTCCCATCAATTGATCACACCACAAAAGAACGAAAATAATGACGTACGTATATGCCATCCTCATTCGCCACTGGGTCCCGTCATCACCCGTTAGGTTACTTAACTAACGACAGAGCGGGGACTGGACTAGCACGGATGCAAAACATATACAACATCTACTAGTATATATATCAATATATAATTTTCGCTCAAGGCGTGATAAAATGAAACATCACAGAAATGTAACCAGCATCACAGAACAATACAGATATCTGGGATCCCCGGGTTTCATAGAGCCGCTACTGAAACCCGACGTTCCCCTGGTCGTGTGGATAGCCTGTGCAATGAAAATCCTAGACCCCTACGGGTGCGGCAAGTCACCCGCCAAAACCTGAAGCGAGGCAGCCCCCTTCAGCAACGTGAATGGACCACCCAGCACTTCACGGAATCCGGTAACTTGGGCACCCCTCCTGGGTCAACCCGTACCCCCTACGAGTGCGGCGAATAGCCCGCCAATTCTAGAGTGAAGCCCTCTCCGTCTCAATGCCATGAGATGCGGGCCCGTTGCCCTCTAGAACCCGGCTATCCGTGCACCCCTCCGCGGGGTAACCTTAGTACAGAAAGTAAAATATACATACAACGGGTACATCGACCGCAACCTGGTCGTGCCCCAAAAGAATAATACAAACAGGCAGTGACGGCAGTCCACATGTCGGACGCTCGCCCCGCAATATCAAATGTACATATAAAACAAAACTGTACTAACATTGCATCCAGGCTATCCCTCATGACCAATCCGCAACATCACAGCACAACACAGAACATCAACGTGAATGTCACGTTCGCAAATCCGTCTAAAAGGGCTATAGCAGATAGACTGGATTTACCGATCAAATGACATTCACGGTCGCAGATATAATGTAAATACTGTGAACTAACATGTTTAAAATTTTTCTATCGATCAAATTTACCCAATTGGCCCCCAAGCATTACTGTAGCACGTAAAGAAAATCTGGGCCCAAAAAGTGTAAGTACACGGCGGCGCCCCGGCCGTCAATCCGACGACCAAATGCGGAAGCGGTGATAAACTTTAAATTTTCTTGAACTGGCAAACCGCCGCGCACTAAAACCCGGATCGAACCACTAACTAGTCCTAGCTATCTACAAGAAAGGGAAGACAGATATACCGACAGATCCGAGTCCTCCGGTCTTCTCGTCGTCGTCCCAATCTCCTGCGGAATGTCCCGTCTCCTCCTCGTCGCCGGAAGTGCACCACATCGCCTACTTCTTTTACGGGCTCCCACCTCAATGCCGAGGCAACTCGGGCACGAAGCCGGCTACTCGACGTACCCAAGATTTACTGTAGAATGCGTAGTGAAGAAGTCTCATTTTGGGGTTGTGGAATTGCCATTTTGGTGGAGGAAATATAGGATGTTTTTGGATGAACAAGAGAGCATTTTTTCCTTGGCACCATGAGAACCAAAATTGCCACACCCATAATGAAATGAATCCCATCCCATGCCAAGGAATGGCCGCCCCCCCCCCCTTTGTGTGTGATTGGAGAGAGAAAGAACAAAGACAAGGGGGTGGGTGGAAAGTGAGTGATGATGAAAAGCCAAATGATCACCACAAAAACCAAACACTCAATCAACAACCATGATGCTTGCAAAGTCAAGCCATCATGAAGCTAGAAGTCAAGGTCAATGAGAGACTATCATGATACATCAATAAGCAAAGACCCCCTCCACAAATACTTATTTGCAACAATGCAAATAAGCCCTCCTCCACCAAACTTCGGCCAATGAACGATACAAAGGAAATTGGCCGAAACGAAAAGCAAACTGGCAACTCCAGAAAACTGGTCCCGTAATAAATTACAGGAAAACCCCGATACTGTGCATACACACCCGCATTTGTATTCCGACCGAAATACAAATGCAATGAGACAAAATCTACACTGTACTATACTAGGATCCGGCTTAAACCAAAGCCGGCTAGTAATATCCGTTCGATCCTGATCCGTGCAATACCGCACGTATCTGATCGAACCCTGCCATATACCCATACGGCCAATAGTACTAACTGTCCGATCCGGATCCGTGCAATACCGCACGTATCTGATCGGACCTTGCCATATCTCCATACGGCCTCTACAACCTTTCGCCCGAAAGCTGAGTAACTGAATGTAGGGAACTCTAGAGACTCGTCAACACCTTGGTTGTGGATTTAACCACTAGCACGTCAGAGGTATAAGCCAATACGTAACGGGCTACCAGGTACTGACTAAAAAGGGATGTCTGTGAGCGAACTCAGCCTGACAACCCTACTGAGCCTGTCAGTGACAATATCCGTACAGTCCGGTCCGTTCGTCTATGAGCATCGCATGGCGGGCCTAGAGGGTTGGTAAAAGTCAGACCCCCAAAAGCGGTACAGGTCGTGTCGGAGTGTAGCCCAGAACACCCTGAGATACTACTGGAATACCTACCAGTAAATCTCCTTGCCTCGGCCGAGGGCTTCGTGTAATGGCTCTCCTAGACACAGCACGACCTCATCCCCAATACCGGGAGAGACGAACCCCTGAAGATACGCTCACTGCCTCCATGTGGCTCGGGACTGTACCCAACTAAAACCTGTTTGCACGACTCCTTTGAGCCGTGGTAGGGTAGTAATCAAAGTACAATGGGAACTCACACGAGACAAATGACGATCCCCAGGTCGATGAACTAACCTGCACACATGTCACCAGGGAACTGCCATCTGACGTCTGGTATATGACCAACTAGCTTGTTCCCGGCGAGTCCTGTCTGGTGTACTCATAACCCAATGAGCACCTGTATACATCTTAGGTGATCCAACTGACACCAGTGGCTTGTGAGACCGGCCACCGCCCCTCGTCGGGGTCTCGACTGTATACACTAGTCTACTATGGAGTATCGATGCCCTGTCTCGAAACTCACACGACTAGGGACCAATTAAGGATTTGCTTATAGACTACCAGCTCCCACTTATATGATCGCCCTCATACTGCTGGTGGTCAAGAAAGAATCCTAGGGGTTCTACCAACGTGTAATAGCGACCTGTAAGGTCACCTCAAACAGTACACGATGATAAAGATGAACCAGATAGCATACTATCATCTCGAGTGAGACTGTCCTACCGGGATAGGTCCTCCATCAATCATTGCAATCACGTACCTGTGACCTAATAATTGACTCTGAGGGCACTATCTCCAACAATCTCCCACTTGCACTCAAGGCTAATTATTGCGATGTCGCATACTCACAGCCCGTGTGATACCGAACACCCAACTCCTCTACTAGTCAGTCTCACAAAGCCCGTTTGCGAAACTATTGCGTTCGAGGAATAGCCTCAGTGAGTGGATCCGCTTTGTTGTTCCTTTCTATGTCTCTCTAAATCTCAAGTTCGCGGAGAAAGCCATCTCCCGAAAAGAGTAATACCTGTCTTAGAATGTGTCTGGATGTCTGATGGGACCTAGTTCATAAATGAACACCAAATCCAAACTTCTTAGACTGTATCGACAACTGAACTTAATCAGTGTCCCGCGCCATGCCTCCCTCAGTATTGCCTTGGATCACCTGTCCAAAATACTGCCCCTCGTCAGAAGGAAAAACTATAACTCTGACAACCTCTCTGTCGTCCAGGTCACCTTGGAAGCCTGGAATGATAACTGTCTCCTGCATGAGGCTGTCATTATCATATCCCTAGAACATCCACTTATGTTCTAGAACTGCTTCCGACTGTTTCTCCAGGATTGGATTAATGGCAACTTATTGCATCTAGTGCAAGAACAACATCTGGCGTGGTACTTGACATCTCATGATTGACTCAATTGCCTGAGCAAGTGATCTGCCAATCATGCACATCCCTCTCCCCTTTAGTCTGTAAGACACCTTTGGAGAGGGTGACTCCATCTTCTGCAGGTACACTACCGTGCCAGGAGTCGTCCATCCTAAATACTCTTAGAATGCTGTCAAGTACCCTGATTGGGAAACCACCCAAATCTAGATCTAAAACCATAGATCTAGTAACCAGTATGTCTGATATAAAATCCATTTCCTTTGTGGAGAAAACACTGTGTGACGACCAAAGTATAACCGACTGTAGTATAGGAGTTTCCTTTCCTACTATGGGTATGTCATCCAAATACCAGGATATCACACCCTACTACCTTCTCAACAGATCCATCCCCTGATGAAGTCAAACCTATGACTGTCACGTCAGAAATAGATGATCTATCTCCGCTACATCTGCTTTAGTCTATAAATAGACATAAGCTACCTGTCCACCAATGCTTCCGCTGCTCCCACTGACTACGACAACCCTCTGGCAGAGTCATATAGACGTCCACTTCTAAAACTAGTTTAGAACGACGCTATACTCATCCTCCCGCCGGGTCTCGCAGCCTGGAACAACAGCAATGGTAATTGTGGGTAAACAAGAACTTTCCTGTCACCGTCCTTGAGGCTACCGTAGTACCTCTCGGGTGCCTGAAGTTACCCACCTTATCTGCGGAGTGGCCAATGGAATGTCAAACCAGATTGAATCCTTAGGTTCCTATGAAATCTTCAGTAATCGTTTGTGGTTCTGGAATCACTTCCTGTTCTACCATACTCCCACTACTGTTTTTTCTGAAAAAATCCATTTTTAATAAAACTGTGGCGAGTCTAGAACAATATTGCTATTGTTCATCCAGATGGTAGAAAGTCAACCCACGTCATAGCCTGGGTCAACCCACAAACAGCCATTACAGAAACGTGCCTTGAGTTGTCCAGTGTCTGGTTTTAATCATAAGCCGGACTACTCCCCGTACCTTAACATCGTTAAGATACGAACTGTTCTATATCCCATATAGGACCGGAGGCACTGATTTAATTGAACCAGATTCAAATCATGCAGCTATATCTAGTGCATGTCAACTAAATGGAAAGAGGCCGATCAGCGTTACTCAACTTAGGAATGCTTCCAATTATGAGTAACCTGAAAGAATAGCAATTTCTCTTTATCATTACTATCAACTGAATACCATGCACAAGTGTCTACATCTTCGATTGCTTTGAAGAATCCCGATACTTGCTACACCTGGTTCTCTACTCTATTCAAATACCTATAACTTCTCAAAATTCGGACCCTGTGTTTCCGCGAAACACCTGTCTAAAAATTAGAGAAGTCATAAGTAAACAGAATAGAGTACGAGGACCACCCCTCTGTCCCGATGGACCCTGGACAACATACAATACTCTGTATAAGTCCCTTGAGTCTGATAACTCATTCACTGTGTGTCGTAGGTTGAAAACTGTACTTATGGTTAAGAAGAATTACACCGCTGTTTAATGCTCCTTACCTAACCATCCACTGATATAGGTAAATGTCGTAGACATAATTTCAAAAAGGTATATCTCACTCTATGAAAATAGACGTACAGATACATCAATTTGAAATTGGTGCATAACAGCGGATATTCAAAACCAAATATTTGCCGACCGGCAAACAACCCAGGTGACTTCCTCAAATATCACCGATTACAACGAATCCCGATATAATGAGGATGATCACCCAATTCCCAATAACTTACTCCCACTCATCATCTGTAAAACCATACAGATGTGAGAATCGTACCTGGTAAATACATACCCTGGAGTAAGTATCTAATCGGGAAATCAGTTTTTCTTTTAACAGTACACAGTGAGACTGAAACATTGAAATGTTCTGATGGGGTATCCTAGTATTCCTAGTAATGCCTCTTCCAGATTCACGACTGTAACCGTATAATTCTTTGCCACCTCTCCAAATCCCTTCATATGTCTTTAGTCATTACCTTCTGTACACCCCTTTAGGCCAAATGGTTTTCTTCCTTCCCTACCGTTCGGCACAAGCCTATGGTTTGGAAGAAGACTATCCAATAAGCATAATGGGTGTACTGTCCTAATCCTAGGAACACTCGCAATGCGAGAGGAGGTGAGGATAAAAGACAACTGAATAAACCTTATTCCTATTTCTCCTGAACCAGAATCCATCCCCGAACTGGAACAAGTTCCTTTCGAGTTCGTATATAACCATACGATGGAATATCCAATAAACTGTGGATCTTCGTAGTGATACGGAGTGTCCTGGAGAAATACAAAGGTGATTTAGGATTGGCGAAGGAATATTTGGTTTGGTCGTGAATAGCAGTCGCAATTTACTTTGCCCGCTTACTAATCCCTTGCTTTGTCTTAACTTAATACCTTCTGTACACCATCGTTAGGCTAATTGGTTTTCTTCATTCCCTACCGGTCGGCACCTGCCTATGGTTTGGAAGAAGACTATCCAATTTGCGTAATAGGTGTACTATCTCCTAAACCAAGGAGTACTCGCAACCTGAGAGAAGGTAAAAGGAAAAGACAACTGAATAGTTCTATTCGTTTCCTCCAGAACCGGAAACCATCCTCGAATAAATTCTTTCGAGTTCGTATCTAACCATACGATGGTTTTGTCCAATGGAAGTGGACGTTCGTAGTAATACGGGGTGTCCTGGAGAAAAGGGTAAAAGTAGGAGTGGCAATGAGGTTTGCAACTCTGACAATCCAAAAGCCAGTGTTTAAGAAGGTTCGGTCAATCTTGGTCACTGAGTCATAGTCTTAGGGTCGGGTCAATGGTCGCTGCCAAAGAGAGAGAGAAAAGAAACACTCAGCGTGCACTCTAACCTAGATCAGAATGGTTACCAATTTATCTAATCTGGAAACCTCCCACTGTACCTCAAATTCTCCTCCAAACCTAAAAGAAGAATTAGTCGGGGCCACCCGAGGAGTAAACTAACTCATCAGTGGGAATCGGGATCCAACTCTCATCGCATGATAACGTGACGGAATCCGCTCATGTTATCACACTCCAGAAGGTATGCGCATATCTGGCATGTTTCAGTTCTTTTGAAACTCCCGATGTGATTTCTGCCCCATGCTCTTATGACCTTGACTTTGGCCAACATATCATAAGTCACATGTCAAGTTCAACCCGTCATTCTCCAGGTTAATTTGAATCCACCCGTACATACCCTTGACTTTGGCCAACATGGCAGTACGACTGTTCCAAACCAACGCATCTATCTATGCTGCTTATGAATACCTAATAGCTACCAATCACTGTGCCTTGACTTTGGCCAACATACACAGCTTGAATACTATTGACCATCCATATGAAACGACGGAGGGCTACGAATGGTTTCTGGCGAAAACCTTTAACGTAAAGAACTTGATATCGTTGAAGGAACTGATAGCTTTTAAAAATATAGTGACGAAAACCTTCGCTAAAGAGGTCACTCCCGGTGAAGGGATCTCGGCTCTTTCCCCGTAGAATGGGGTGCAGGATATTCCAAATGAATACCGCGATGCAAAGCAAAAGTAATCGGCTATAGTGAAGTCATTGCCCTGACGCAAACTTTTGTCCAAGGGGTCACTCCCGGTGAAGGGATCTCGGCCCTTGCCTCGTCGACTGAGGAGCAGGATATTCCAACTGAATACCACGATGCAAAACAAAAGTGAACGTCCTTGCAATAACAGCTTTTTGAAAAGTGTTCCAACAACATCAGATTAGGTTTGTTTTTAACTTGCATTGATCCGAATCAACGCAGTCCCATCAATTGATCACACCACAAAGAACGAAAATAATATGACGTACGTATATGCCATCCGCATTCGCCACTGGGTTCCGTCATTACCCGTTAGGTTAGCTAACTAACGACAGAGCGGGGACTGGACTAGCGCGGATGCAAAACATATACAACATCTACTAATATATATACCAATATAATATATTCGCTCAAGGCGTGATAAAATGCAACATCACAGAAAATGTACAGCATCACAGAAACAATACAGATATCTGGGATCCCCGGGTTTCACAGAGCCACTACTGAAACCCGACATTCCCCTGGTCGTGTGGATAGCCTGTGCAATGAAATCCTAGACCCCTACGGCCGCGGCAAGTCACCCGCCAAAACCTGAAGCGAGGCAGCCCCCTTCAGCGCCGTGAATGGACCACCCAGCACTTCACGGAATCCGGTAACTTGGGCACCCCTCCTGGGTCAACCTGTACCCCCTACGAGTGTGGCGAATAGCCCGCCAATCCTAGAGTGAAGCCCCCTCCGTCCCAATGCCATGAGATGCGGGCTTGCTGCCCTCTAGAACCCGGCTATCCGTGCACCCCTCCGCGGGGCAATCCTAGTACAGAAAGTAAAATATACATACAACGGGTACAACGACCGCAACCTGGCCGTGCCCCAAAATAATAATACAAACAGGCAGTGACGGCAGTCCACATGTCGGACGCTCGCCCCGCAATATCAAATGTACATAATACAACCACAATTATACTAGCATTGCATCCAGGCTATCCCCACGACCGATCCGCAACATCACAGCAAAAACAGAATATCAACGTGAAAGTCACGTTCGCAAATCCGTCTAACCGGGCTATAGCAGTTAGACCGGATTTACCGATCAAGTGACATTCACGGTCGCAGATATAATGTAAATACTGTGAAATAATGTGTTTAAAAATATCCGATCGATCAAAATATAACAAGTGGGCCCCAAGTACTACTGTAGCACATCAAGAAAATCTGGGCCCAATATTAACATTCCAAAACCCCTAAAATCACCCCAGAAGCCCACTGGAGAAATTTGGCCCATTGATCTTTACATACTGCGGCGGAACCGCGGCCCAAGGTGGGTTTTGGCCGCGGTTCCGCGCTCCCCTTGATGGATCAATGACCCGAATTTTTCCAGAAGCCTTATAACTTCCTGTACAGTACTTTTATACAACCTGAAAAAAATTTCGAGACTGAAAAAAAACAACAGAAAACTGTCGTGGGTGATATTGGGTTTTCGGAACATTTCTTCGATCGGAATTGTAAAACACATTAAGGAAAGCTAGACTAAGTTAATGGCGAGGCTCTGATACCACTGTAAGTACACGGCGGTGCCCCGGCCGTCAATCCAACGACCAAATGCGGAAGCGGTGATAAACTTTAAATTTTCTTGAACTGGCAAACCGCCGCGCACTAAAACCCGGATCGAACCACTAACTAGTCCTAGCTATCTACAAGAAAGGGAAGACAGATATACCGACAGATCCGAGTCCTCCGGTCTTCTCGTCGTCGTCCCAATCTCCTGCGGAATGTCCCGTCTCCTCCTCGTCGCCGGAAGTGCACCACATCGCCTACTTCTTTTACGGGCTCCCACCTCAATGCCGAGGCAACTCGGGCATGAAGCCGGCTACTCGACGTACCCAAGATTTACTGTAGAATGTGTAGTGAAGAAGTCTCATTTTGGGGTTGTGGAATTGCCATTTTGGTGGAGGAAATATAGGATGTTTTTGGATGAACAAGAGAGCATTTTTTCCTTGGCACCATGAGAACCAAAATTGCCACACCCATAATGAACTGAATCCCATCCCATGCCAAGGAATGGCCGCCCCCCCCTTTGTGTGTGATTGGAGAGAGAAAGAACAAAGACAAGGGGGTGGGTGGAAAGTGAGTGATGATGAAAAGCCAAATGATCACCACAAAAACCAAACACTCAATCAACAACCATGATGCTTGCAAAGTCAAGCCATCATGAAGCTAGAAGTCAAGGTCAATGAGAGACTATCATGATACATCAATAAGCAAAGACCCCCTCCACAAATACTTATTTGCAACAATGCAAATAAGCCCTCCTCCACCAAACTTCGGCCAATGAACGATACAAAGGAAATTGGCCGAAACGAAAAGCAAACTGGCAACTCCAGAAAACTGGTCCCGTAATAAATTACAGGAAAACCCCGATACTGTGCATACACACCCGCATTTGTATTCCGACCGAAATACAAATGCAATGAGACAAAATCTACACTGTACTATACTATGATCCGGCTTAAACCAAAGCCGGCTAGTAATATCCGTTCGATCCTGATCCGTGCAATACCGCACGTATCTGATCGAACCCTGCCATATACCCATACGGCCAATAGTACTAACTGTCCGATCCGGATCCGTGCAATACCGCACGTATCTGATCGGACCTTGCCATATCTCCATACGGCCTCTACAACCTTTCGCCCGAAAGCTGAGTAACTGAATGTGGGGGACTCTAAAGACTCGTCAACACCTTGGTTGTGGATTTAACCACCGTCAGAGGTATAAGCCAATACGTAACGGGCTACCAGGTACTGACTAAAAAGGGATGTCTGTGAGCGAACTCAGCCTGACAACCCTACTGAGCCTGTCAGTGACAATATCCGTACAGTCCGGTCCGTTTGTCTATGAGCATCGCATGGCGGGCCTAGGGGGTTGGTAAAAGTCAGACCCCCAAAAGCGGTACAAGTCGTGTCGGAGTGTAGCCCAGAACACCCTGAGATACTACTGGAATACCTACCAGTAAATCTCCTTGCCTCGGCCGAGGGCTTCGTGTAATGGCTCTCCTAGACACAGCACGACCTCACCCCCAATACCGGGAGAGACGAACCCCTGAAGATACGCTCACTGCCTCCATGTGGCTCGGGACTGTACCCAACTAAAACCTGTTTGCACGACTCCTTTGAGCCGTGGTAGGGTAGTAATCAAAGTACAGTGGGAACTCACACGAGACAAATTACGATCCCCAGGTCGATGAACTAACCTGCACACATGTCACCAGGGAACTGCCATCTGACGTCTGGTATATGACCAACTAGCATGTTCCCGGCGAGTCCTGTCCGGTGTACTCATAACCCAATGAGCACCTGTATACATCTTAGGTGATCCAACTGACACCAGTGGCTTGTGAGACCGGCCACCGCCCCTCGTCGGGGTCTCGACTGTATACACTAGTCTACTATGGAGTATCGATGCCCTGTCTCGAAACTCACACGACTAGGGACCAATTAAGGATTTGCTTATAGACTACCAGCTCCCACTTATATGATCACCCTCATACTGCTGGTGGTCAAGCAAGAATCCTAGGGGCTCTACCAACGTGTAATAGCGACCTGTAAGGTCACCTCAAACAGTACACGATGATAAACATGAACCAGATAGCATACTATCATCTCGAGTGAGACTGTCCTACCGGGATAGGTCCTCCATCAATCATTGCAATCACGTACCTGTGACCTAATAATTGACTCTGAGGGCACTATCTCCAACAAAAAGAACATACCAAAACCCCTATTTTCATCCCAAAAGCCCACTGCAAAAAATTGGTGAAGTGAAGCCAACATCCTGCGGCGGAACCGCGGCCAAATAGTTGTTATGGCCGTGGTTCCGCGGTCTTATGGAGGGATCATGTTACCAAAATTTTACAGTGTTCTTAGAATTCCATGTACATCATTCTGCAACAACCTGAAAAATTTTTGGAGCTAAGAATTTTTCGACAGAAACTGATGCAACTGAAAATACGGTTTTTGGAAAATCCGATCGATCGAACTTGTAAACACGTTAGAGCAAAGCTAGACTAGGTTAATGGCGTGGCTCTGATACCATGTTGCGCCACTGCAGCGCCCCGGCCTTCTACTCGAGGCCAAAATGCGTAATCAAAAATTTTTCTTAACTTTAACCGGCGCTACCGCGGACAATATACCCGGATCGTGACCATTAACCTAATGCTAGCTAACAAGAGAAGGGGTGAGAGATATACCGAGTGATCCGTGTCCTCCGGTCTTCTCGTCGTCGTCCCGATCTCCCGCGGAATCTCCGGTCTTCATCTCCTCTCCGGAAAGGGCATCACGTAACCGGATTCTTTTACGGACTCCCACCTCTGGACCGAGGCAACTCGGGCGCGAAGTTGGCTAGCCGACGCGTCCAAGGGTACTGTAGGTTGTAATGTAGAATCGTTGTCTCATTTGGGGTGGTGAAGTTGCCATTTATGTGTAGGAGGAGAAAAAGACTTTTGAGGAAGAAGAATGGTGCTCTCATTTTTTATAAGGAATGAGATGATAATAATCACCCACCAAATGAACCTCTCATTCTCACTCAAAAATAGTGGTCGGCCATATCAAATATGGTGGAGGAAAAACCAACACAAGAAGGGAGGTGAGTGTAGGAAAAGTAGAATGGTGACCACACCCCCAAGCAATGATAACAAGGTCAAATCTAAATCAAGATCAACTCTAATCACAAAGAAATGATGTATAAAGCATCTCATGATGATAGAAGCCACAAATGCAAGAAACCCCCTCCACAATAAGTTATTTGCAAACATGCAAATAACCCCCTCCACCAGAAAAGTCCGGCCGCGAAGGAACAAAGGAAAACTGGCCGGAACGGAATGCAAACTGGCAACTTCAGAAAACTGATCCCGTAATAAATTACAGGAAAACACCGCTACTGCATATACATGCCCGCATTTGTATTCCCACTGAACACAAATGCAAAGAGACAAAATCTACACTGTCCAATACTAGGATCCGGCTTAAACCAAAGCCGGCTACTAAAATCCGTCCGATCACGATCCGTGCAATACCGCACGTATCTGATCGAACCCTGCCATATCTCCATACGGCCTCTACAGCGTTTCGCCCGAAACTAGAGTAACTGAGTGTGGTGGACTCTAAAGACTCGTCAATACTATGGCTGTGGATTTAACCACTAGCACGTCAGAGGTATTAGCCATACGTGACGGGCTACCAGCTATTGACCAAAAGGGACGTCGATGAGCTAACTCATCCTGACACCCTACTGAGCCTGTCAGTGACAATATTCGTACAGTCCGGTCCGTTCGTCTATGAGTATCACATGGCGGGCCTAGGGGGTTGGTAAAAGTCAGACCCCCAAAAGCGGTACAAGTCGTGTCGGAGTGTAGCCCAAAACACCCTGAGATACTACTGAAATACCTACCAGTAAATCTCCTGCCTCGGCCGAGGGCTTTGTGTAATGGCTCTCCTAGACACAGCGCGACCTCACCCCCAATACCGGGAGAGACGAACCCCTGCAGATCCGCTCACTGCCTCCATGTGGCTCGGGACTGTACCCAACTAAAACCTGTTTGCACGACTCCTTTGAGCCGTGGTAGGGTAGTAATCAAAGTACAGTGGGAACTCACACGAGACAAATGACGATCTCAGGTCGATAAACTAACCTGTACACATGTCACCAGGGAACTGCTATCTGACGTCTGGTATAATCCCAACTAGCAGGTTCCCGGCGAGTCCTGTCCGGTGTACTCATAACCCAATGAGCACCTGTATACATCTTAGGTGAACCAACTGACACCAGTGGCTTGTGAGACCGGCCACCGCCCCTCGTCGGGGTCTCGACTGTATACACTAGTCTACTAATGGAGTATCGATGCCCAGTCTCGAAACTCCCACGACTAGGGACCTTTTAAGGATGTGCTTATAGACTCTAGCTCTCACGTATATGATCGCCCTCATACTGCTGGTAGTCAAGCAAGAATCCTAGGGGCTCTATCAACATGCAATAGCGACTCGTAAGGTCACCTAAAGCAGTACACGATGATAAAGATAAACCAGATAGCATATTATCATCTTGAGTAAGACTGTCCTACCGGGATAGATCCTCCCTCAATCATTGCAATCACGTGCCTGTGATCCAATAATTGACTCTGAGGGCACTATCTCCAACAACTCTTACTCTCAGTGGGTATCGGGATCCAACTATCTTATAGAAGGTATGTGTCACGACCCGAAAGTACGGAACATGACCGGCACTTAAATTACAAACGTATCGAGGCGTACGTAATCTAAGTAAACCGAAAACCCAGAAATCCAAACCAAGAAAAGTAGTAGAGTGCGGGAAAAACCAACTTAAAACAAGTAGTTCAATAGCATAAGCCGAATTATGCGGTTTTTAAAAACATCAAAAATTTACTGAAAATTTCGGCAGAGTCTCCTTTGTAAATACTGGCTCCCAAACGGGATAAAACATGAATAGTATACGAAATCAAGAAAAAGGGCATCCCCAAGCGGGAGCTAGCTCTTCGTCAATCGACGGTCACAACCACACAAGCAATATAATATACAACGCCAACGGCGAGGATCAAAAACTTAAAAGGGAACTCAAAACCACCAGAAATATAACGAGCGACTCTAAGGTCGAAAGAATAAACAACACTGGTCTCTATCTCAATAGATACATGTTTGGTTGATGGAATTCTAGATACAACAGAATAATAATATACAAGATAAATGATGGGGGTATGATACAAGTAAACCCACAAACTAGCAAATCACCCGAATGAAACTATGCCCGTAAAGCCGTAATGAACCTGTACGGCAACCTGCAAGAAACTGGGGCACAACGGGGGTGAGTTGCCAACTCGTGAATAGAAAAACATCTACGCATAGAAATCGCATAAATAACGCAATCCTAGGTCAATGATCATAATATATCCTCAAATATATATAACATGCAGCCTATAACAATGGCTAGGGTAAATATCTAACCCGAGTGTAAACTCATGTGCCCGTGTCAGTGCCTCAGGTAGCAATATATCATATGAATGAGGTATGAATGCATGAAAACAGAATACATGTAAATGAAGAAACTGTTTTCATAAATTAGTGAGATTTCCTTCGTATTTTAAACTGAGGTATCATAATTAAAATCAGTATCAACAGTGTCTAGCATCGACACAAAACATAAATCTCACTGTCTCGAAATATCAATGTCTCAATCTCAATATCTAGGGCGCCGTCAGTCCAGACCGGCCCCTACCATCCATCTCAAGACCACGACGGTATCCTCCGGATATCCGACGCGTCGGGTAATATCACCGGTAGGTAGTGCTCCCCAGCCAGGCTCAACGTCAACACCATATTCCTCTTGCCCCGGGGTACCATACCGGGCCCACCATGTACCCGTGACGGTTCCTCCACTCCTCGACACGGATCTCCAAAACCACAGCAAACTCATGGTGGACGACACTTTACATCACTAGAAAACCGCAACATTTTATATTTTAAAAGATCATAAGTTGTAAATTTTGCGGCTTTCCCCGAAATCCAGAAATATCATAAATCTCAAGAAATCATCACAGGTGCATATGTCAATGATAGTGAACTAGGCATGAACAACTGAATAACAGTATGCATGAAGTGGTAGGTAATAACTACAATGTCTAATATGGCATATAAGGGAAGTACACTAATATCATGTCAACACTACTAGCTAACAATCTAAGTCAAGCAATTATATTCTCTAAAGTGTACGTGACATGGCAATTACCGATGAAGATGTGTGTGAGCCGGCAAGTAGGTGTACGTGGTACATACGCATCATCGGTAATGGTGCTGGTGTCCTAACAGCATGATATCAATAATGGAATATGCAGCAAAATAAATATGCGAGGCAGAGCGAACAACAATAATGTGCGGGAGCTGAATACTAGACACAACGATAACTAATCTGCAATAATCTAATATAAGTCCTACAAATGGTGCCTTTTGAAATAACACGAATCATGGGGTTTTGAAAATAGGGGCTACGGTGTTTTTTATGAAAAGATACGTCGTTTTTGAAATATCCGTAGATTCCCTTGAGCTGTCTTTAAAAATGCCCACGATTCGTTAGTTTTTGAAATAGGTAAGAAGTCTAATCTAATCTAACAACTACACTAAACTATACGGCTGAACTACAAGCTGAACTACAGGTAAGGAAACCGCCTATCATCTGAGTCGATACATATACATACCTGTATATGTATAGTCGGTGATCTCGCCTCAATAATATCATATCCGATACCATATCTATAATCAGGCATCCCAAGTCAAGAGTGCGGATCAATCATCAATATAGCTCGTACGTAAATCCGTCGTACGGCATCCCAATCTGGGTACGGGTCAATATCACATTCATCATACTATTCACTTGGTATCCTCTTTATCAAATATCATGATCGGGGTACTGATCTACGTCTAGTACCATACTGATACCGCCTACGTATGCATGGACGTGTGTGAAACACTACGTCAAGGACCCGCTACAACGTCATGTCGTATCTAAGATACGAACCCTGCTATATCACCGATCTCACGGCCTCAAATCAAATCTCATCGACTCAGCTCAATCCCAAGTATCATCCTCAATCCGTATGTGAACACATAGTCCCATACCCATGTGAACACATAACTATAAAGAATCCCATGAGCACATATCAATAGGAATGTATGCAAGTATGTATGTGTGTATGTGTGTGTGTAACACTACCCTAGGGTTCGCAACACTAAAGTAATCCAATACACCAATATCCATCCTAAGCATCGTTATTAATCCCAAATAACATATAATAATTGTTGGTGTGTATACGCATCCGTATACACCACCACGGACTGCGGGGGTGCTATACGCCATCCACCCGACTTCTCCCCATAGATATAAATCTACTCACCTGGTCCTCGCTCGCCGGTGCCGACGTCGCCACGCGCTTGCTTGTCGTCTCGAAGTCCACGTGGGGGTACCTACATATCATAATGCACTATATCGCATTAAAACTAAATTCGAGATCGAAACGGCATACGAAAATCAAATCGGCACGCGTATCACGCATAGGTCCAAACCTATCGCCTACGCATGCAAGAATAGTAAAACCAACCCTCGATGTCGATGTACAAACGTCAAACCATCGAGAAAAATCCAATCACACTCATTTGCACATTCAAGAACACTAATTTTAATATAAACTAGGTTAAAACTCACAAAAACCCCATTTTCACTTAAAAAGTCATTTTTCCGAAAATCTAGCAAGCACAATTCGCCGTTTTTGTACAAAACATGATGTTTAAATGAAAGTAACGGCCAATATACTTATTAAATATCTTAAATAAGTCGTATAAACAATTTCCGGAATTTAATCTCATTAAATTCCAAAAATCCTAATATTCTAGTTTACAAAAATACCCTTTTTAACAATTTCAAAGCAAAAATGCACAAACTACAATCTAGCTTAGATTTGCATGATCCAAAGCATTAAACCACACTTAATAAAGTTAATGAAGCCAAGAAAACCCTAATCACATTTTTAGTCCCAAGAATTTAACAAATTTCAAAAACCTAGTAAGCAATTAGCAAATTAACACAATTTTTCAAGTAACAACTTGTAATTAACAACTAGATTAGTTTTCTACAAAACTAATTATGATAAACCACTTCACTAAACCATGCACAATCAAACACAACTCATTTCCACAACAAACCCTAACTTGAAATCCAAAACTTGCAATTAACTCACATATCCAAGTTAACACTTAATTTAAATTAGCTTTAAGAAACAAGTAACAATTTAAGCAAAAAGTTTTAGAATTATACCCAAAATATATGAAGGTCCACAAGCATCCATAGCCTCCCAAAATTCTCTCTTTTCACAAGGATCCATGCTATACGGGCTAAGCTAAAATGGGTAGGAGTCGGATTTGGGTTTTGGGATTTTTTTGATGGATTTAGAAGCAATTTTTCATGAAGTTTTGAAGAGAAAAGAGAGGGGAAATTGGAGGGGGGGCTGCTGCTGTGGGATGCAGGGAATTTCGGCCAGAAATGGGTGTGAGGAGAGAGAGGGAGGTAGAGAAAATGGGGGGGGGGACAAAGTCAAGGTCAAGCAAAGTCAAAAGTCTAACTACTTTATCCATTTTCTATTCTTTTCTTTTATTTCTTTTCCTTTGAAAACCAAGTGGGGACAAGAGAGGGGGCTGCTGAATTCAGCCATGGGGGGAGTAAGTGGGGGTGTGTGGGTGTGGGTACGGGTGTGGGGTGATGAAAAATGATAAATACAATACCCCAAACATCCATTTACGCTAAAAAAAAGCTTTTTTTTCTTCAATAATTTCTAAACCGTTTTGGCAAATGATTTCGTTCCAAAAACCACATGATAAAATTTTATTTAATGTTTTATGATGCACAAAATTTGTTTCAACTCATTCCGATTTGTAATTTTCCCTAATAAAATGTATTAGTGACGGCTTAAAATAATAATAAAATAATATTTTTTTTCAGAAAATTTGAAATTTCACCAGCGGCTCAATAAACACCAAATAATAGCAATTACATAGCTGAAATATGTATATTTAATTTTTATAATAAGATATTTGTATTTTGACTTTTTACAGAAAACCCCCTTATTTTACCGATTTTTTCGAAATTTCACCGAAACGATTTTCAAAACGCTACAATCTTCCCCCCTTAAAGAAATTCGGTCCCCGAATTTAAATTCAAACTCCCCCAAATACTAAAATATCTAAGAAAAACCATCAAGTCGTCGGGGCTCCGAAATTGTAAATACATAAAACAAATCGTAGCGCAGCGCATGCGCTTGAAAAATGAGCATATAACTCAAATCAAAACTCCGTCAAGCATCCCGCAATCATCGGAGTCATGGAGAAGACATCAATGCCAAATCCAAATCAAAACCAATATGATATAACTCGAAACTATACATGTAAATATCGAATCTATATCTGTAAGTATCTGAAGGAAATGTATGCCAAACTTCTTTAAGTCGCTGTGCAACGCGTATAACACTGCACGGTGGCGGACGTCTATCATAAGAAAATAACTATATACATATATACCTTTGTTTGAAATGTACGTTCCGCCGTTTTGGAAACAATTTAGAAGGGTCTCCTTGTTTTAAACATTTCGTGTCATATCAGACACGTAGGTAAATACTGAGGCTATAGCTCGCTTTTTGGAAATCCCTTCAATAACTATCAATGAATGCAAAATATATTCAGGTACTGTCCTCTGACTAGTCCTGCTCAGTACGAAAACACATAGCAATATCATAAAAACGTACCGCTCTATAAGAAATCAATCCCAAAATATGCACATGAATACTACGTGCGTCTGGTGCGCACGGAAATCAAAATCCATGAATGTGCCATACATGCGCACAGAAACAACACCTAAGTGCATCTGGTGTGCACGAAACATCTGTCGTAGGCAACATGTGTGCCTGACAGCAAAAATCAGGTGCATCTGACATGCACGAAAAAAAATCTTGATTTAGTGCCTCTGGTGTGCACCAAAATCACCCTTCAAAACATGCGCCCAACATGCGCGAAAATCCAAATCAGGTGCATCCATCGTGCACGAAATCATGAAATCCAATATCAAGCGCCGAACGTGCGCAAAATCAATCAGGTGCACAAGGTGCACAAAACAAATATCGAGTATCATAATCGAAATCGAAGTCCAGTGCATCTAAGTGCACATAAGGCGTATCACTGCACTGCAAGCATATATAAACTATACCGAGTGCAGGAACGAAATCGTGTGCATGCATACGCACAAAACCAACTCAACTGTTTAAAACCGTAATATCACAAACATGTGAAACTAAAGCACGAAAACGATATCAAGTGCAACACTGTGCAAAGGTCGTAAATCCTCAATCATCAAAATCAAATCATACGAATAAATCACCCAAAACATCGTAATCAATAATGGCGGAATAGTACCGCTCAAGTGCATCCTCTAAGAATCTCGGCCAACTGTCGTGGTCACTAGTGGGACGTCTCGTCGATGATCATGAACTCTGTCCTGCTGGTGTGCGTAACCATGACCACTCCTGGGTCAAGGTCTTCACTGTGAATTACCAATCTTTCGGTCCATCGGCTCATCGGCTCTGTCAGGTGTGCTAACGGGGACGATTCTGTTCTGGCACTTCTCTGGTCATCTCTTGGTCAATCATCGCGACCACTCGTAAGACAGCATATCACTGGCGTCGGCCTCTGGCTCTCTGAATGTACGTGACACATCTGACCCTGGGTGCAAGTATCATTGCAGCAGTGTCCTGGAAGGAATCCTGCTCACGGTCTCTTCCATGTCTCGTCTCTACCAACTGTCCGGAAGTCATCGTCCTTTCCTATATCTGCATCTTGCTCTGGAACGACTGCATACTCATCACGACTCCTTCTGGAAGGTAAGTCCAGTACTCTGCCTCGGCATGCGCATCGCATCTCTGATGTCGGCGGAGTGGAACGTCATCTCATCTAGATCTGGTGCGAACCTCTTACTCCACTTTTCTCTAATGTCGTCTTCTTTGGACTCGTCTCGTCGCGGCTGCATGGACTGAGCTCCAACGGCTATCCTCGTATCTGGAGTCTCCCAAGAATGCATCTCACCACCTAGCATCCGATTGAAGTCGAACCATTCGATCGATTCGTCAAAACCTCATAATCCCCCAAGAGCTCAACATCTTGGTACAGTTTAATAGTATCGAATATATATACCACAGCATCGGTGGTCCAGCCGTAGAAGGGCAAACCCAAGCCTCACTAATGGCGCCGTGGAACTGCCGCAAACCCGAAGGTTCAAAGGCTTTCACACGGTCATTAAGTCGAGTTAGGGTTTCATTCTTCTAGAGGGACCATAGAATTGCCTGCATGTCTTTCCGACTACTTTAAACTTGGAATAATAGGTTTCTGACATTCGATCGTCTCTGTCGACTCCCAACGTCTCCGCGTGAAGTCGTCTCTAGCTGGAATCAATCTATCTGATGACCTCGCATCGGGGTAAGCGAACGAACCACCTGTCCTAGTCATTCATCATCGGGTGACTAGCGACCTTGTATCATCTATTCGTACAACTCGCCCCGCAATAGCTCCAACATATGGGGCGATATCTCGTCGCTCGCAGCAACAACTGGCTCGCTCGTCTGCACGCTGAACAGTGCCTCAATCATCAGGAGTAAGAAACACATCAACGGTCATCAAAACCTGACTGGCCTCTATCATTGGCTCAATTCTCTAGTGTCGATCAGCACCTCCGAGTAACCTCATAAAGGAGATCCGCCAAACGCTCGTGGCTCGGAAACACAGTAAAAAGATACATCTCTGCAATCGTGTGTCGCCGGAATTTCGCCCTGGTCAGTCCTCGTTCGTGACGAGCTTGTGCTGACCGCAACTCTAGCCGTAGCTCTCCCTGCCCGTAACCGTAGTAGCAAAACCAAACTGGTACCGATCAGGCTAGATCAGGAAGGAATATAATACTGAGCAAAGAAATGTACATCCTAAGGCTTCTTAAGTGGAGTAGCGTATCGTAAGTATGCCGCGGAACATACCCACGGTACGTCACTCTACTTTAGTCACCTATTCCATCAACCAAGGGTCATCCTACGCTCCGAAGGTAAAACCTAACGCTCTGATACCAACTTTGTCACGACCCGAAAGTACGGAACATGACCGGCACTTAAACTACGAACGTCTCGAGGCGTACGTAATCTAACTAAACCGAAAACCCAGAAATCCAAACCAAGAAAAGTAGTAGAGTGCAGGAAAAACCAACTTAAAACAAGTAGTTCAATAGCATAAGCCGAATTATGCGGTTTTTAAAAACATCAAAAATTTACTGAAAATTTCGGCAGAGTCTCCTTTGTAAATACTGGCTCCCAAACGGGATACAACATGAATAGTATACGAAATCAAGAAAAAGGGCATCCCCAAGTGGGAGCTAGCTCTTCGTCAATCGACGGTCACAACCACACAAGCAATATAATATACAACGCCAACGGCGAGGATCAAAAACTTAAAAGGGAACTCAAAACCACCAGAAATATAACGAGCGACTCTAAGGTCGAAAGAATAAACAACACCGGTCTCTATCTCAATAGATACATGTTTGGTTGATGGAATTCTAGATACAACAGAATAATGATATACAAGATAAATAATGGGGGTATGATACAAGTAAACCCACCTACTAGCAAATCACCCGAATGAAACTATGCCCGCAAAGCCGTAATGAACCTGTACGGCAACCTGCAAGAAACTGGGGCACAACGGGGCTGAGTTGCCAACTCGTGAATAGAAAAACATCTACGCATAGAAATCGCATAAATAACGCAATCCTAGGTCAATGATCATAATATATCCTCAAATATATATAACATGCAGCCTATAACAATGGCTAGGGTAAATATCTAACCCGAGTGCAAACTCATGTGCCCGTGTCAGTGCCTCAGGTAGCAATATATCATATGAATGAGGTATGAATGCATGAAAACAGAATACATGTAAATGAAGAAACTGTTTTCATAAATTAGTGAGATTTCCTTCGTATTTTAAACTGAGGTATCATAATTAAAATCAGTATCAACAGTGTCTAGCATCGACACAAAACATAAATCTCACTGTCTCGAAATATCAATGTCTCAATCTCAATATCTAGGGCGCCGTCAGTCCAGAACGGCCCCTACCATCCATCTCAAGACCACGACGGTATCCTCCGGATATCCGACGCGTCGGGTAATATCACCGGTAGGTAGTGCTCCCCAGCCAGGCTCAACGTCAACACCACATTCCTCTTGCCCCGGGGTACCATACCGGGCCCACTATGTACCCGTGACGGTTCCTCCACTCCTCGACACGGATCTCCAAAACTACAGCAAACTCATGGTGGACGACACTTTACATCACTAGAAAACCGCAACATTTTATATTTTAAAAGATCATAAGTTGTAAATTTTGCGGCTTTCCCTGAAATCCAGAAATATCATAAATCTCAAGAAATCATCACAAGTGCATATGTCAATGATAGTGAACTAGGCATGAACAACTGAATAACAGTATGCATGAAGTGGTAGGTAATAACTACAATGTCTAATATGGCATATAAGGGAAGTACACTAATATCATGTCAACACTACTAGCTAACAATCTAAGTCAAGCAATTATATTCTCTAAAGTGTACGTGACATGGCAATTACCGATGAAGATGTGTGTGAGCCGGCAAGTAGGTGTACGTGGTACATACGCATCATCGGTAATGGTGCTGGTGTCCTAACAGCATGATATCAATAATGGAATATGCAGCAAAATAAATATGCGAGGCAGAGCGAACAGCAATAATATGCGGGAGCTGAATACTAGACACAACGATAACTAATCTGCAATAATCTAATATAAGTCCTACAAATGGTGCCTTTTGAAATAACACGAATCATGGGGTTTTGAATATAGGGGCTACGGTGTTTTTTATGAAAAGATACGTCGTTTTTGAAATATCCGTAGATTCCCTTGAGCTGTCTTTAAAAATGCCCACGATTCGTTAGTTTTTGAAATAGGTAAGAAGTCTAATCTAATCTAACAACTACACTAAACTATACGGCTGAACTACAAGCTGAACTACAGGTAAGGAAACCGCCTATCATCTGAGTCGATACATATACATACCTGTATATGTATAGTCGGTGATCTCGCCTCAATAATATCATATCCGATACCATATCTATAATCAGGCATCCCAAGTCAAGAGTGCGGATCAATCATCAATATAGCTCGTACGTAAATCCGTCGTACGGCATCCCAATCTGGGTACGGGTCAATATCACATTCATCATACTATTCACCTGGTATCCTCTTTATCAAATATCATGATCGGGGTACTGATCTACGTCTAGTACCATACTGATACCGCCTACGTATGCATGGACGTGTGTGAAACACTACGTCAAGGACCCGCTACAACGTCATGTCGTATCTAAGATACGAACCCTGCTATATCACCGATCTCACGGCCTCAAATCAAATCTCATCGACTCAGCTTAATCCCAAGTATCATCCTCAATCCGTATGTGAACACATAGTCCCATACCCATGTGAACACATAACTATAAAGAATCCCATGAGCACATATCAATAGGAATGTATGCAAGTATGTATGTGTGTATGTGTGTGTGTAACACTACCCTAGGTTTCGCAACACTAAAGTAATCCAATACACCAATATCCATCCTAAGCATCGTTATTAATCCCAAATAACATATAATAATTGTTGGTGTGTATACGCATCCGTATACACCACCACGGACTGCGGGGATGCTATACGCCATCCACCCGACTTCTCCCCGTAGATATAAATCTACTCACCTGGTCCTCGCTCGCCGGTGCCGACGCCGCCACGCGCTTGCTTGTCGTCTCGAAGTCCACGTAGGGGTACCTACATATCATAATGCACCATATCGCATTAAAACTAAATTCGAGATCGAAACGGCATACGAAAATCAAATCGGCACGCGTATCACGCATAGGTCCAAACCTATCGCCTACGCATGCAAGAATAGTAAAACCAACCCTCGATGTCGATGTACAAACGTCAAACCATCGAGAAAAATCCAATCACACTCATTTGCACATTCACGAACACTAATTTTAATATAAACTAGGTTAAAACTCACAAAAACCCCATTTTCACTTAAAAAGTCATTTTTCCGAAAATCTAGCAAGCACAATTCGCCGTTTTTGTACAAAACATGATGTTTAAATGAAAGTAGCGGCTAATATACTTATTAAATATCTTAAATAAGTCGTATAAACAATTTCCGGAATTTAATCTCATTAAATTCCAAAAATCCTAATATTCTAGTTTACAAAAATACCCTTTTTAACAATTTCAAAGCAAAAATGCACAAACTACAATCTAGCTTAGATTTGCATGATCCAAAGCATTAAACCACACTTAATAAAGTTAATGAAGCCAAGAAAACCCTAATCACATTTTTAATCCCAAGAATTTAACAAATTTCAAAAACCTAGTAAGCAATTAGCAAATTAACACAATTTTTCAAGTAACAACTTGTAATTAACAACTAGATTAGTTTTCTACAAAACTAATTATGTTAAACCACTTCACTAAACCATGCACAATCAAACACAACTCATTTCCACAACAAACCCTAACTTGAAATCCAAAACTTGCAATTAACTCACATATCCAAGTTAACACTTAATTTAAATTAGCTTTAAGAAACAAGTAACAATTTAAGCAAAAAGTTTTAGAATTATACCCAAAATATATGAAGGTCCACAAGCATCCATGGCCTCCCAAAATGCTCTCTTTTCACAAGGATCCATGCTATACGGGCTAAGTTAAAATGGGTAGGAGTCGGATTTGGGTTTTGGGATTTTTTTGATGGATTTAGAAGCAATTTTTCATGAAGTTTTGAAGAGAAAAGAGAGGGGAAATTGGAGGGGGGCTGCTGCTGTGGGATGCAGGGAATTTCGGCCAGAAATGGGTGTGAGGAGAGAGAGGGAGGTAGAGAAAATGGGGAGGGACAAAGTCAAGGTCAAGCAAAGTCAAAAGTCTAACTACTTTATCCATTTTCTATTCTTTTCTTTTATTTCGTTTCCTTTGAAAACCAAGTGGGGACAAGAGAGGGGGCTGCTGAATTCAGCCATGGGCGGAGTAAGTGGGGGTGTGTGGGTGTGGGTACGGGTGTGGGGTGATGAAAAATGATAAATACAATACCCCAAACATCCATTTACGCTAAAAAAAAGCTTTTTTTTTCTTCAATAATTTCTAAACCGTTTTGGCAAATGATTTCGTTCCAAAAACCACATGATAAAATTTTATTTAATGTTTTATGATGCACAAAATTTGTTTCAACTCATTCCGATTTGTAATTTTCCCTAATAAAATGTATTAGTGACGGCTTAAAATAATAATAAAATAATATTTTTTTCAGAAAATTTGAAATTTCACCAGCGGCTCAATAAACACCAAATAATAGCAATTACATAGCTAAAATATGTATACTTAATTTTTATAATAAGATATTTGTATTTTGACTTTTTACAGAAAACCCCCTTATTTTACCGATTTTTTCGAAATTTCACCGAAACGATTTTCAAAACGCTACAGTATGCAATCTCATTGCAAATTTCAACACTTGAAATTCCCGATAATATTTTATCCCTAGCGTCCTATGACCTTGACGGAGGCCAAACAACCCATAGTCCGCTAGTCAAGTTCAACCCGTCATTTCCTGATTGAATTAAACCCACCCGCACGACCCTTGACGGAGGCCAAACAACGCCGTACGAATACCCTAATCCAATCGCATCATATGCTAGCAGATAAGCACTAGTTAGCTACCGTACACTACGCCTTGACGGAGGCCAAACAACCGCAGCACGAATACTAACTAGTACGTATCTGAAATGACGGAGGGCTACGACAGGTTTTTCTGAAAACCTATTGCGTAATGAACTTGATATCGTTGTAGGATCGAATGAATTTTGAAATGGAGTGTTTTTGAGGCTTTTCTTGTTTTGCTAAAGGAGTCACTCCCGGTGAAGGGATCGTCGGTCCTTTCCTCGTCGAATGAGGTGCGGGATATATCATATATATCACTGTGCAAAGCAAAAACACTTAAAAGAAATCAAAAGACAAACCGAGTGTGTAGCATCTGCTAGCTATTGCTAAAGGAGTCACTCCCGGCGAAGGGATCTCGGTCCTTTCCTCATCGAATAAGGTGCAGGATATATCATATATACCTCTGTGCAAAGAAAAAACTGTAGCTACCTGTTTTATTTTGAAATTCGATTCTACAACATCTTAGGTTTCTTTTATTTCATTAATCACATTAATGAAGTCCCATCATTTAAGTACCTAAACATCACAGATAAATACAACGTACACTTATGCCATCCGCATTCGCCTCGATGTCCCCTCGTGCACCGTTAGGTTAGGTAACTAACGGCAGAGCAGGGCAGAGCTAGCGCGGGTGTAAAACATAAGTAACGCCTATATAATATATCATATATACTATATACTGTATCTATCACAGAACATCACATGATCACATCACAGATATCGCAGCAGAAGAAACATATGAAATATTGGATATACTAGGGCGTCCGTGTTTTCAATACGAGCCAGTATAAAACACGGATTCCACGGTCGCGATGAATAGCCAAACCCACACCCCTAGACCCCTACGAGAGCGGCAAGCAACCCTACCAATTCTAGAGTTAGGAGACCCGGACTCGACTCCTCGAGTTGGTCTCCCACTGGACTCCAGAACCCGGTTACTTGTGCTCCCCTCCTTGGGTCTATCCTAGTGCGGAAAAGTAAATAATATACAACAACGGTGACAACTTCCGCAACCTGGAAGTGCCCCAATAAAAGAATATTACATACAAGTTTTTACATGAATGAAAATGAAAAACAGTCATCTCACATAAAACCCCCCGGCTATTCAAACACGACGATCCAATATAACATATCCAGCAACACATAACATCACATGTCATCAACGTAAGTAAACATGCGCATCCCAATTGTCGTTGACCTATAGCAACGAAACCGGCGATATCACATATTACACTTACGGTCACAGAAAAGAAAGTGTAAAACTACAACAGTTGGAATCCGCAACCACCTCAGACATCGCATGCCTGACCAAATGAATTACTCAGACATCGCATGCCTAACAATTATAAACCCCGCATTTTAGTCTCAAAATCGAAAACACTTTTCAATATCAAGTCGGGCAATTCAACAAGATTCCCGACATCCTGATCGAATACTCGTCGCAAACTTCAGTAGGCGGCCGCACCCCAGATACCGTCGACGAAGTGCACCAAGGCGGAACACCGCTGCCGGGAGCACCCGAATGGATGCTTTCGGCGACGGGGTTCTCCTACAGTCACTTGGTCGGGGCTATGGAGTGAGGCTGTCTATTAAGTTTACCCGGCGAGTATCCGCGTACGCTACGTGATTGCGACGGACTTTTGATCACATCAAAATTCCATGGCAACCGATCAAGTGAGACTAAACTGCTATGTTTATAACATTCATTCAGTTATCTCATAACTTCTTATGAATTCCAATTATTGTATCCCATTCCGGATAAATAGAAAATGTCAAACTTTCCGATCAAACAATCGAATACCCAAGTTTTCCCGATACAGATCAACACATAAAATATGAGTCTAACAACATTCAGTTCGTGCCTCAGTACCAACGGTCCATCCGTAGAAGGGTCAAGCCAACGCCTCACATGTGGCACGCCGTACTGCCCCAAACCCGAAGGTTCAAAGGGCAGTTCAAGACGGTCACATAATCGAGTTAAGGTTTGTTGTCTTCTAGAGGGACCATCGCGTTACTTGCACTACTTAGAACGTCGTTAAACTACGGCAAAATCCAACACTTGGAAATTTCCCGACAGGGGAAAAATTGGGTATTTATATCCGGTCGAACTTTTTAACATATTCTAAAATTTATCCGGAAAGCCACATAGACAAAATCTGATACTCCGATCAAAACACCGAATCCCCAAAACAACTCCAGAAAATTCAACTCTTGAATTAATATTAAAAATTCCCATAAAATCCAGCATAATTTAATAAGAGTTACTGTGCAAACAGTGGAGGATTACGTCATCAATAGGCCGCGGAACCGCCGCATAAGCCATGCTTATGCCGCGGTTCCGCCGCAGAATATACTGTTCATTGGAAACTTTTTGCGCCGTAATTCTTATATTTCCCTGCTGAATTTTTTAGCAATTTTTAATTTGGAAAAATCCACCTTTTTGAAAAAAGGACAGAGAGCATGGAAATTTTGGGGTTTCGGTTCGTTCGGACTTCAAATTCTGTCTAGACTTCGCCTAAGGCTCTAGCTAGTCTCTGATACCACTGTAGGGTTCCTAGGCACACAAGTGAGGTCTCACAAGGTATCAACCATGCCAATTTCAAATTTAAACGGTGCCGAGAAACCCTAGAACGGATCGTTGGCTAGATTTCTAGGCGAAAAGCAAACTAGTTAACACTTAACTATAAGAATACGGAAATACAACCTTTGTAGATCCGGTTCTCCACCTCCACGGCTCCATGATGAAGTCATCTCCGCTGTCCAAATCAAAATCCGGGCTCTAGCGTCGGCTTCATCGGAGAAAGAGCGGGCAAGGTCGTCGGCTTTATGCCGAAGATGATCTACGTCGAGGCATCGCTAGATCATGCTCCACCTTCACCAAGCCATGAAAACTTGTGAAGGAAACACACTCTACTACTTGGCAAGAGGCAGAGGATGAAGAAATAGGAAGTGGGTAGACTTTAGAATTGGATTTCTCACTCATTTCCATCAATCACCATTGATGGAGCTAGCTTCTTCAAGTGAAGAAGATGAAGAAGAAGAAGATGAATATTATCATAAGTATATCTCAAAAAGGAAATAATAAGAATACTTATCATAATGTAACCATAGTAATGTGTAGAGAGTTAATCATGGTTGAATGGAATGGTTAGGGTTAAGCATGAGACAAAATGGTCACTTGGTCAAAGTCTTCATGAAGCTTCATGAACAAAACAAAACAAGCCACCATTTTCTCATTTGCTTTTCTTTTTCCAAAAGAATAAATAAATGAATAAAATGAATAAGGAAATAGTAAACCCTAACCATTTCATTAACTAAGGTTTAATTCTTTACACTTAACCAAAAGGCATGTATCATCAAACATGATACAAGCAAGTGCACAAAATCATATCGCATATGCAATGCGCACATCCGAGTGAGAAAATCCATCTTAAGTGAACCGATACTAGTTAATGCAAAGTAATATATCAAATATATATAATTATGCATTAAATCATTAAATCAACACTTGATTTAACGATCCGGTCATATCACATATAACCGACTAGTATCCAATGTATCGGTTTATTGAATCAATCCTTGATTCGATAACTAGGGTATATCTTATATAACCTAATCGATACATTCATCGCGAGAATGGAATACGGTATCACATACAAGCATTATTCTCGGTCCCGCACATATCTCATATGCGCTCCTATTTCGTTTCGCTTGAACCAGGAAACCTCTGTGTAGGACTCTAAAGACTCGTCAATACGCCGGCAGCAGATGATGATCATATCAAGCACCCACAAGCCGCAAGCGGTCTGCTAAACGTAACGGCCACCCGGGTATTGAGCGATCTGAAGATCGACGAGCAAGCCCGCTCACACTCCAGTGAATCCAACCAGTAACACTACCGTACAGTCCGGTCTGATCGTCTGATATGTCGCATATCTCGCCTAGGGGTGGTAAACGTCAGACCCCAATAGCTCGATAAGTCGTGTCGATATGAGATCTATAACAATTCGAGAAACTACAGGTAACACTTACCAGTAAATCTCAGCAACCCTGGCCAGGGATTTCCGGTTATAGCCAATCGAACACAGCGCAACATCAACCCCCTATACCGGGAGAGACGAATCCCCTCCTATCGCTCATTGCCTCCATGTGACTCGGGACTGTACCCAAAAACCACCGTTTTGCACGCCCTCTTGGACGTGGTAAGATGGAAATCAAAGCACAGTGGGAACCACACAAGACTCTATGATGATCTCGGGTCAACAGACTACTCTGTACCAGTGTCACCAGAGAACTGCCATCTGACGTGAGGTATAATACCATCTGGGAGTTCTCGGCGAGTCCGTCCAGTGTACCCAGTCTCTACTGAGCACCCGTGTACCATCTCTGATGTCAAACACCGATGGATATGGGATCATCCATCGCCCATCTGTATGGGTCGAGAAGGTACACGCTAGTCTACTCTGGTATATCGATGCCCCGTCTCGATACACCCTCGACTAGGGACTTTGAAGGATGTACTTATAGACTATCTGTCCCCACTAGTATGATCTGCATCATAGTCCAGGTAGTCAAGTACACATCCTAAGGGCTTTACCAACATGTATCAAAGAGACAATCAGTGTACACGTTAAGGTAAAGTTCAACCAGATAGCATACTATCATGTCGAGCAAGAAAGTCCTCCCAATATATGTCCCAGCATCCACTACAATATACATCCAATGTACAGTAATGGCATCTAGGGCATACATATAACTAACAAATCATATGTACAGTAATGGCCTCTAGGGCATACATATAACTAACAATCTCCCACTTGCACTAGGGCCATCTGTTGTGGTATCACATACCCAACAATTAGTTGTGGTTGAAGTATCTCATATCCAACCATCCCATAAAAGTCTCTACTGGGAAAAATGCCTTTGTGAGTGGATCCGCGCTGTTTTCCTCTGTGTCTACTCTCCTAATCTCGATCTCCCTCGAGATCAACCATCTCCATGATCAGGTGATACTGCCTAAGAATTATATCTGGATTTCAGATGGGACGGGGGTTCCTGGGCCGAAGCCATAACTCCATTGTCATACAATGGTTGGAACGAAGTTCATCTCATGAACTTATATATATCCAGACTGCCTCTTTGGTAGCATCCTTGGTAACGATGTATCTTACCTTTAATAGTCTAGTATGTCACGGTATCTAGCTTGGAACTCTTCCAACATACCGTCCCTCCACTGAGGGTAAAGACAATGCCTGCGACTGACATTCAGTCGTCCTTATCACTCTGAAACCTTTCCAGTGATTCTCCCCAGGATCGATTGATACCATCTCACTACAACTAGTGAGAATCCTAACATCTAATTAGATCTATCTCATTGATCCAAAACCCAGAATTTAGGAGGTATCTCTTTGATCCTATAAGGAGAATGCTTGTGATAAGCGGAGATTGACCGAGCGTAGCATAGGAAACTCCTTCCCTATTAAGAGTATGTCATCCACGTACTCTACGAGGAACACCAACATACTCCCTACTACCTTTTTGTATATACAAGGTTCATCTACCATTTTGATGAAGTCAAACTCTTTGACTACCACATCAAAACAGATGTTCTAACTCCGCGATGCCTGATTTATCACATAAAACATCTTGCATACGTTTTCGCTGCTCCTACTGTCTACGAAGCCCTCTGGCTGTGTACTTATAGACGCTCTCTTCCAAATCGTCATTTAGAAAAGCAGTCATAACACCCAACCACCAGATATCGTAGTCATGGTATGTAGCAGTGGCAAGTATGATCTGGATGGACTTAAGCATAGCTTTGAAAGTCTTAACTTTTCCATGTACACCAAGTAATCTTCTTAAGATATACTTGCTCCTGAAGGGGATTTAACCCTTCAGATAAAGCATCCAAAGTCCATACTTTGTTAGTGTATAAGGATTCCATCTCAGATCGCTAAGCATCCAGCCATTCTTACAGAGTCCCACTCCTGATGGCCTGCTCGAAACTGGTTGGGCCATCATCTCATGATGCAATCCTCGCTCCCACTGTCATAGAGAATCCGAAGTATCTCTCAGGTGGGTGAGGAACCCTACTAGATCGGCGGAGAGGCTGAGGTTCATTGGAAACTATTGAATCCTTTGGTTCTACCAAATCATCAGTTGCAGTTTGTATAGCTGGAACTCTTTCCAGTTCTACCTCATGACCACTAATTTCTTCACAAGAAATTCCCTTTCACAAAGGTGGCACGCTGAGAAACAAAACATCTTTTGTTCCTCGGTTAGGTAGAAGATATTCCCTTGCAAATGCTTGGGATATCCAACAAATTTCTACAGAACTGACTTTGTCTCGAGCTTGTCCAGATTATGCTTTTAGACATAGACTGGACAACCCCAAATCTTAACATACTTAAGATATGGGCTCTTCCCATTTCATATCACATATGAAGTGGTAGGCAACTGATTTGATTTGAACCCTATTCAATAGGTATGCAGCTTCTCAAGTGCAAAACTCCCAAAAGGAAATAAGAAACTCAGTAGTACTCATCATAGAGCGCACCATATCTAATAGGGTGTGATTGCTCCGCCCCGATACACCGACGTGATGTGGTGTATACGGAGGAGTGATGCTAAGAGAGAATCTCATTCTCCTTTAGAATAGTCCAGGAATTCCGTGCTCAAATATTCTCCTCCTTGATCTCATCAAAGGACATAATACTTATACCCATTTTTGGTTCTCTAATTCTAACTTATATTCATTGAATTTCTCAAAAGTTCCAGACTTGTGTTTCAACAGGAACATATGTCCGAATCTTTAGAGATAATCAGTGAATGTAATGAAGTACAAAGAACCGGTCTTGGCATGTGTAGACAGGGGACCTTCATACATCAGCATGTATCAATCCTAAGAGTTTACTAACTCTTTCTCTGTTTCTAATAAACGGAGCTGTGGTCATCTTATCTTTGTGACATGACCGGCAAGTTTCACAAGATGTAAATTCAAACTAATTTAAATATGCATCTAAATATAACTTCAGCTAGTCGGGTCACATTGATTTGACCTAGTCTATAATATCTCAAGAAGGATCCGTTCATTTCTGAACTCTTTCTCTTGCGTGTGTTCTGTATACTAAGAACCGTGGTTTGATTTAGAACGTCTATGCTTTTATATAACGTGCCTGAACCGATCAACTCTTGATATAGGAAATGTTCAAAACATTATCCAACAAAACAAAATTATATTCTTCTTTACTTAATAAAGAGACTGATATGATGTTGTATATCAGGTTCGGTATCTAATAACATTCGTTCAGAATCAATGTATTCTGGTAATACAGGGTGATAACTACCAACAGACTTGGCTGCAACACTTGCACCGTTTCTATCTCATGAAACTTATCACCCATTCTCAGTTCTCTACCTATCTGTAGCCCATGTAACAATTTACACATGTGGGATCCTGATCCGGTATCTCATACCCAGGACGTAAAGGATACTTGAGAAACAGTTCTCTGTAATGAACACACCCGATAAAGATGCATCACCATGCACTTTCTTCGTTTGGGCGGCACGGGAATTCTGGTAATCCCCTATTTCCTGCTCTGTCTTATAACAATTATAGGTTGGAGCGGCACAGTATAACAAGCGGGTTCGGTCAATATATCCATATTATTATCTTGATTAAGGCATGACATAGTCGCAACCAGGAGAGAGAGAGAAGAAAACACTCAGCATGCGCTTTTACCAAATTAGATTGGCTATCAATTTATCTAATCAGGATGGCTCCCACTGTTTTAGACAAATCTTCCTTCAAACCCTAAAAGGAAAGTCTAGCCGGGATTAATTACACGCTACAAGTTCGCTAATCTTTCGGCCAGGCCAGTGTCGGTACTTTGAGGAAGGTTCCCCGTGCTTTCGCACGGACCTAATTAAAGTAAACCACGTTTTCCCAGGGGCGTAACCCCGTTAGCACCTTTCTAGACATCTACTTGATCGGCTAATTGTAATGTGTAAAACTTTCCCTGGAGTAACTCTTACTCGCAGTGGGTATCGGGATCCAACTATCTCATAGAAGGTATGCAATCTCATTGCAAATTTCAACACTTGAAATTCCCGATAATATTTTGCCCCAAGCGATCTATGACCTTGACTAAGTCAACAAACCATAGACCGCAAGTAAAAAATTTCAACCCGTCATTTCCCGATTGAATTAATCCCACCCGCACGACCATTGACTAAGTCAACAAGGCCGCACGACTACCCTAATCCAATCGCATCATATGCTTTGCAGATAAGCACTAATTAGCTACCGCACACCACGCCTTCACTAAGTCAACAAACGCAGCACGAATACTAACTATTACTTATCTGAAATGACGGAGGGCTACGACAGGTTTTTAAGAAAACCTTTTGCGTAATGAACTTCATATCGTTGTAGAATCGAGTGATTTTTAAAAGGAATGTTTTTTAGGCCTTTTCTAGTTTTGCTAAAGAGGTCACTCCCGGTGAAGGGATCTCGGCTCTTTCCTTATCGAATAAGGTGCAGGATATTTCACAAATATCACTATGCAAAGAAGAAACTATAAAAACAATCAAAAAACAAACCGAGTTTGTAGCATCTGCTAGTTTCGCTAAAGAGGTCACTCCCGGTGAAGGGATCTCGGCTCTTTCCTTATCGAATAAGGTGCTGGATGTTCTACAAGGAACACCGCTATGCAAAGCAAGAACTAGAGCTACCAGTTTTTGAGACAAGTTTCTACAACATCTTTAGGTTTCTTTTATTTCATTAATCTTATTAATGAAGTCCCATTTTTTTATGCTTCACAAGCATCACATTTGAAACGAAATCTGCAATATAACATATATCTCATATATATAATATAAACATTCGTCTTAGGCAGTAATATGATCTCATCACAGAACATTGCAGCAGAAGATAACATATGAAATATTGGATATACTAGGATTTCCGTGTTTTATGCGAGCCTGTATAAAACACGGATTCCACGGTCGCGATGAATATCCAAACCCACATCCCTAGACCCCTACGAGAGCGGCAAGCAACACTGCCAATTCCAGGGTTTGGAGACCCGGTCTCGACTCCTCGAGATGGTCTCCCACTGAACCCTAGAACCCGGTTACCTGTGCTCCCCGCCTTGGGTCTACCTAATGCGGAAAAGTAAATAATATACATTGGTGACATCATCCTCATCCCGGAAGTGCCCCAATAAAAGAATATTATATACAATGAATTTTACATGAATGAAAAAGAAAAACTCTCATCTCACATAAAACCCCCGGCTATTCAGAACACGACGATCCAATATAACATATCACAGCAACACATAATATCACATATCATCAACGTAAGTAAATATGCGTACCCCAATTGTCGTTGATGTATAGCAACGAAACCGGCGATACACCACATATTACACTTACGGTCGCAGAAAAGAAAGTGTAAAACTATAACAGTTGGAATCCGCAATCTCCTTAGACATCGCATGCCAAACCAAATGAATTCCTTAGGCATCGCATGCCTAACAATTATAAACCCCGCATTTTAGTCTCATTATCGAAAACACTTTTCAATATCTAGTCGGGCAATTCAACAAGATTCCCGATATTCTGATCGATGCTCGTCGAATACTTTAGTAGACGGCCGCACCCCTGATGCCGTCGACGAAGTGCACTAAGGCGGAACACCGTTGACGCGAGCACCCGAACGGATGCTTTTGGCGATGGGGTTCTCCTACAGTCACTTGGTCGGGGCTATGGGGCATGGCTGTCTATTAAGTTTACCCGGTGAGTATCCGCGTACGCTACGTGATTGCGACGGACTTTTGATCGCATCAAAATCCCGTCGCAACCGATCCTCTGAGACAAAACTGCTAGATTTATAACATAAAATTAATTATCTCATAACTGCTTGTGGATTTCAAATATTGTATCACATTCCAGATAAATAGACAATGTTAAACTTTCCGATCGAATAAACAAACACCCTGTTAGTGCATATGCCCTAGAGGCCATTACTGTATCATACTAGCTTGTATATTACTTGATGGAAGCTTGGGATATTCACAAGTTGTATAGACAATCTTGCTCAAAATGGTAGTATGCTACTTGGTTTGTTTCTACTTTAATATGTGCATGTGTTTTTTTAGCATATCGCTTATACATATTAGTAGAGCCCTTAGGATCTTTGCTTGATTACCAGCGTTGTGATGGCAGTCTCACTTGTGGGGGCTGGGTAATCTATAAGCACATCCTTATACAGGTCCCTAGTCGTAGGATTATCGAGATAGGGTATCGATACTCCGGAGTAGACTAGCGTATGCGCTTCTTATCCCAGCAGGGGAGACGGTCTGTCCCACAGTCGTCAGTACGTCGTACTTGAGATAGTATGCGGGTGCTCGTTAGGTTACGAGTACACTGGACAGAACTCGTTGGGAACTGTTGGTTGGTATTATACCCATCGTCAGTTATCAGTTCCCAGGTGACATGAGTACAGCTTAGTCCACTGACTTGACACCATCACTTCGCCTCGAGTGTGTTTCCACTGTACTTTGATTACTACCGTACCACGGCTCAAAGGAGTCGTGAAAACAGGTAGTAGTTGGGTGCAGTCCCGAAGCACTTGGAGGCAGTGACAGTTAGACAGGATTCATCTCTCCCGGTATTGGGAGTTGATATCGCGCTGTGTCTAGGAGAGCCATTACACATAGTCGTCGCTGGCCAGGGCAAGCGAGTTATACTGGTAAGTTTCCAGTGTTATCTCAGGGTGTTCTGGGCTACACTCCGACACGACTTGTACCGCTTTTAGGGGACTGAAGTTTACCGCCCCTAGGCCCGCCATGCGATATTCTTAGACGAACAGACCGGACTATACGGAGATTGTCACATTCAGGCTCAGTAGAAGTTCGGATGGGTTGCACCTCATCAGTCTTCTTATCGGCATCTAGCTGGGGGCCGTTACGCACAGCTAGTGCCACTTGCGGTCTGTGGTTAAACCTACTGCCAGCGTAGTGTCGAGTCTTTAGAGTCCCACACAGAGAGCTATTCGCTTTTGGGCAAAAAGAGTAGAGGTCGCATGGTTTTCCGACAGGGTTCGTTCACATCCCTGCACTTGTGCACGTTTGGTGTCCGTGCAGTTATTACTAGCGGGTTTTGGTTTAAGCCAGATCCTAGTATACGTTTTGGGATTGGTTTTATCTCTTTGTATTCGTGTTCCTCGGAACACGGATGCGGGTGTGTATGCACAGTTGACAGAGACAGAGGCAGACGATCTCTTTGTATTCGTGTTCCTCGGAACACGGATGCGGGTGTGTATGCATAGTTGACAGAGACAGAGGCAGATGATTCTCATTAGGGTTGTTGACTGTTGACTTTTTCTAAACCCTAATGAGAATATGAAATATGATTGATAATAATATTGATTAAGTATTATTATGCCATGGTTGGATTGAAAGTTTGACTTTGTTGACTTTATTGACCGGTTGACTAGTTTGGACTTTTTGACCATCATCATTGCATGGCTATCATTTCATGGCTATGACTTTTGCTTGCTTGTTGTGGTTTACAAAATGAGTGCATGAAATGATATTGCCATTGAAATGAACCATCACAAAATACTTGATTATAATTATTATCATGATTATTTTGGCTTTTGAGAGCATGATTGCAAAAGTCTTCACTCATTCTATCATATTGTTTTCTCTCTCATCCTCAAGCTCTCCCTCTTCCTCTTGCTCATGGTTCTCTTGTCTCATGAGTTGAGAAGTAAGAACCATTGAGATAAAACCCTAAAACACTTCTCTACTCATCCTAGAATACAAGGTCTAGCAAGCCAAGTATTATAGTTTCCTCTAGATTGAGGTTGGAGCCAAAGGTAGAAGCTTTCGGGTGGATCCATCTTTGGCATAAGGAGACGACGAGGTGAGGCCGATCCGACCCCCACAAGGAGTTGAAGAGAAGAAGTTCAAGATTAGGTATAACCCCTAACATAGTAGCTAAACTCTTAGCTAGGTTGTTAGATAGTTTGTTTAGCGAAGATCCGTTTTTAGAGTCCATGTTACCTCCACCGAAAAAATCGTTTTTCACCATTTCCGCATCCCCAAAAAAACCGGGAAGGGTAACGTGGACTTACAGTGGTATCAGAGCCTAGCTAAACACTATCTAACATGTTAGCAAAGTAACTAGAAGTTCGATCGGAGAAAAAATCACAAAACATGCCCGAAATGTTAACTTTCTGCCGATTTTTATTTCTGTTCAAAAAATAATTAATCTTACACTAAAAATCGGCTCAGGGTTCTTAAAGAACACAAGAGAAAATTGGTCGACTAACTCGGTCAAAGCGCCGCGGACCCGCGGCACGAGCTTGCTCCTGCCGCGGATCCGCGGCCGAGTTGACTCGGCTGTGGGTCAATTTTCCTGCAGTGTTCTTATAGGGGTATTTTGGGATTTTTACAATATGTTTTTTCTACCCAGATTTTATAGAAAGCAAATTTGTGTTTTGGGGTGGTTACAAATCCGTATTTTGATCGAACTTTTATAGACTTTGGCTAATGGGTTATATCAGTGATGTGATATATGTATTGAACGTCTGCTAATCGCTATACGTCGATTAGTGGGGGTTATACATATCTGTGATCTGTAATGTTGCTGGTATGTGTATATGAATTCGTTAGATTGTCGCGGATGAATAGCCGGGAGCTTGTGAGATCAGAGTTTTCTTTATCTTTCAATTCATGTAATTTGTAATTGATGTAATATTATTTATATGGCCGCACATCCGGGATGAGGTTGTAGCCGCCATTGTATAATTTCTTTTACTGTTTTTGCTCCTAGGATAGACCCAAGGTGGGGTGCACAAACTACCGGGTATCTCGAAGTGCCGAGTGGCCTACACACGTTGTTGAGGGAGGTTGCTTCACCTCGGGTACTTGGCGGGTAGTTTGCCGCACCCGTAGGGGTCTAGAGTGGGGTCTTAGCTATTCATCGCGACCGTGTAATCCGCTTTTCGTTACAGGCTTGAACGAAATGCGGATTCCTAGTATATCCAATGTGTTCATCTGTGATCTGGAATGGCTATCATTGCATCTGACGAATGTATATATCTATATATGATATCTATTTCGGCGTTGCTTATGTTTTGCATCCGCGCTAGTCCAGCCCCCGCTCTGTCGTTAGTTAAGTAACCTAACGGGTAATGACGGGGCCCCGTGGAGAATGCGGATGGCATAAGCGTACGTCATATTTTCGTTGTTTTCTGCAATGGTAAGATTAAATGATGGGACGCATTAAATTAATGCAAGAAAATAAACCAAAGTAAAGTCGTTGGAACAATTTCAAAACCACTCGGTTTCTTTTCAAAAACAACTTTTAAACGCGGAGCTTAAGCCACTCCTTTTAAAAGCTATCTCGTTCCTTCGATTATATCAAGTTCACTACGTTCACGGTTTCGCCAAAACCATTCGTAGCCCTCCGTCATTTCAGTTAAATATTCAGTAGTATTCAAGCTATGTATTTAGACCTTCGCCAAGGCATAGTGATTGGTAGTTGCTGAATATTTATCTATAGCATAGATAGATGCGTTGGTTTGGGACAGGCGTACTACTATTTTGGCCTTCGTCAAGGATATGTACGGGTGGGTTCAAATTAACCTAGATAATGACGGGTAGAACTTGACATGTGACTTATGATATGTTGGCCTTCGTCAAGGTCATAAGAGCATGGCGCAAAAATCCACATCGGGAGTTTCTAAAGAAACTGAAACTTGCTAGCGCTGCATACGATTTGGAGTGTGATGATTCTGGTAGGATTCCTTCAGTTTTATCACACGATGATATTTGGATCCCGATCCTACTTTGAGTATATGCTACTCCTCGGGAACTTTCTCACTTAACGATCAATGCTATAAACCAAGTAGGTGTCTATAAATGTGTTAGCGGGGCTACGCCCCCAGGGGAAAGAGGTTATTTAATTAAGGAACTTCACGAAAGAGTTGGAAAACCTCCCTCGAAGTACCGACACTGGCCTGGCTGAACGGTTAAGCAAGTATTGTACGGTGAGATTGATCCCGACTAATTCTTCCTTTTTGGTTTGAGGAGGGATTCGAGAAACAGTGGGAGCCATCCTGTTTAGATAAATTAAAAACCAATCTAAACTTGCAAGAGCATCATGCTGAGTGTTTTCTTCTCTCTCTCTTAATTGCAGCGACCCAGTGACCACACATAGGTTACATCTAGATAATAAAATGACTGAATCTGACTGTTATGATTGACAAAGGTCTGTCCAGATGTCCATTGCCCATGACAAGCTGGGACACCTCTTAACTAATCAAACCCCTGCCGTCTCAGGACCAGTTTCCCCTGTCATGGATAGTGATATCCGTAAGACATCGGAAAAAGACTGTGCGAAAGCAAAGTGCCTCGTATTAGCCTCAGTTGATGGTACATACCAGAGGCAGCACGAGAAGATGGACTTAGTTTCTATCTTCCTCCATAACAAAGATTTATATGGAGAGCAATCTCGTATCGCAAGATATGAGACCTCGAACGAATTGCTTCTTGCGAGGTTTTATCGGGTCATCTGTAGGGGGCAACGTCCTTACAGAGACCAGCTATTTTGAGCTCACGGACCTGAAGACCACGTTGAAGAACGGGTCAGATGTTGACTTGATTCTACAGTCTCTACCTTCTACCCTGAAGGAAACCAGGGAAGTAGAAGGAAAGGGAATGGCAAAAGTTTCGGGACTGAATGTAGTAAAAGAGGGATGTTCCTATTGTTACGGGAATGAACATTGGCAGAAAGATTGCAGGGCTAGCAAAGCCAGTAGCCAGAATTCGAAGCATGTTGTGGCTTCGGCTTCGGGTGTGTTTGTAATAGAGAACTGTATGTCAGTTAACCCTACTTCCTAGGTATTGGATACCGGATCAGGATCTTACATCTGTAATTTGTTACAGGCTCTGATAAACCGTAGGGTTATCAAGATAGGTGATATGAATCTCAGGGTTGCTAACGGAATGAGCATGAACGCTGAATCCGTAGGGGAATATCATCTTGGACTGACAACTGGGCAGATATTGATTCTGCGTAACTGTTTGTATGTACCAGGTGCGACTTGTAATATCATATCTGTATCCTTACTTTCTAAGGAAGGATATGATTTTACTTTTGTAAGCGATGTGGTCCACATCCACCTAAATCAAAGTCTGATTGGGTCAGGTACGTTAGAAAACGGGATATACGTATTGAACCAAGCTCAGATTTTCAGTGTCCAGAACACACTTAAAAGAAAGTACCCGGAATTAAATCAGGCTTTCTTATGGCATTGTAGACTGGGTCACATTAATGAGACACGGTTAACTAAGTTACATAAAGAGGGATACTTGAATCCGTTCGAGTATCAATCTTATGCCACTTGTGAATCTTGTCTCATGGGAAGATGACAAAAACTCCGTTCACTGGACACGGAGTAAGAGCGAGCGAGCTCTTGGGACTCATACACAGCGACGTGTGTGGTCCAATGTCTACACATGCGCGAAGCGGTTATTCATACTTCATTACTTTCACAGATGATTTCTCTAGGTATGGACATGTCTTCCTGATGAAGCATAAATTCGAGGCCTTTGAGAAATTTCGGGAATACAAGAATGAAGTTGAAAAGCAAACAGGCAAAAGTATCAAGACACTGAGATCTGATCGAGGTGGTGAATACTTGAGTGCCGAGTTTCTGGACTACTTAAAAGAGAATGGAGTTCTCTCTCACCTTACTTCTCCATACACACCACAGCACAACGGTGTATCGGAAAGGCGGAATCGAACCTTATTGGATATAGTTCGTTCCATGATGAGTAAGGCTGAGTTACCGCGATCCTTCTGGGGTTATGCACTAGAATCAGCTGCATATCTTTTGAACAAGGTTCCCTCCAAGACTGTGCCTACCACACCATATCAGATGTGGTGTGGGAAGAAACCCCATCTTCAATATCTGAAGATATGGGGATGTCCAGCTTTTGTTAAAAAGCAGCATGCGGACAACTCGAGGCACGCTCAGTACTGTGTAAGTTTGTGGGATACCCAAAGAACTCCAGGGGGTATCTTTTCTATTACGTAGAGGAACAAAAGGTTTTTGTTTCTAGTCATGCCCACTTTCTGGAACATCAGGTTTTAGAAAAAGGAATAAGTGGGAGCGCAATGAACTGGAAGAAATTCCAGAACCACAAGTTATTACTGAAAGCTTGGAAGTACCAGAAGTTTCAGGAGAACCGGACATTCTTGCGCCGCTCTGCAGGAGTAGTAGGCAGTCTCATCCGCCCGAGAGATACTACGGTTTTCTCATAGACGGGGATAGAGAGGATTGCACTATTGATTATGATGAGCCTACTAGCTTCCAGCAAGCCATTCAGAGCGGTGACTCAGTAAAATAGCTGGATGCAATGCGGACCGAAATGGAGTCCATGTACACCAACATGTTTGGACTTTGGACTTTCTCCAGAAGGGGTAAAACCCATAGGTTGCAAATGGATCTTCAGAAAGAAGATTGGTGTAGATGGGCAGGTTGAAACCTATAAAGCTAGACTTGTTGCAAAGGGTTTTCGTCAAAGACCTGGTTTGGACTATGACGAGACCTTTTCTCTAGTGGCTATGCTCAAATCCATTCGGATCCTTCTTGCCATTGCTGCCTTCCACGATTATGAGATCTGGAAGATGGACGTAAAAACGGCTTTCCTAAATGGAAATTTGGAAGAGTGCATCTATATAGATCAGCCGGAGGGATTCATTCAGAGTGGGAGCAGCCGTAAAGTGTGCAAGTTGCTCAAGTCCATCTATGGACTGAAGCAGGCATCGTGGAGTTGGAACATCTGCTTTGATGATACTGTCAAAGAATTCGACTTTATCAAAAACCCAGATGAACATGCATTTACAGTATGATTGTAGGGAGAACTGTGGTATTTCTCATCTTGTACGTGGATGAAATTCTCCTAATAGGAAATGATATTCCTATGCTACAGTCAGTCAAAGGATTCTTGTCACAGAGGTTCACCATGAAGGACCTAGGCTATGCCAACTACATTCTGGGGATCCAGATCTATCGTGATAGATCTAAGAGGATGTTGGGACTTTCGCAGTACAGGTACATCGACACCATACTGAGACGATTCAGTATAGAAGATTCCAAGCGCGGTAACCTACCGGCTTGTCACGGAATCACACTCTCCAAAGAGATGTCTCCCAAGACTGATTTGGAAAGGGCTCGCATGTCATCAATACCCTACGCATCTGCGGTAGGCTCTATAATGTATGCGATGTTGTGTACCAGACCAGATGTAGCATACGCATTGAGCGTTGTAAGCCGGTATCAGTCGGACCCAGGGGAGAAACACTGGATAGCAGTAAAGAACATTCTCAAGTACCTGAGAAGGACTAAGGAGATGTTCTTGGTGTATGGCAGAAAAGACCTCTAGATCGAGGCCTTTGCTGACTCCAGCTTCCAGAGTGACAAGGATGACTCCAAGTCCATGTCGGGTTATGTCTTTACCCTTAATGGAGGGGCGGTTTGCTAGAAGAGTTCCAAGCAGGAGACCGTTGCTGACTCGACTATGGAAATGGAGTACATAGCTGCTTGCGATGCCGCAAAGGAAGCTGTCTGGATGAAGAAGTTCCTCACGGAGCTTCAGGTGGTTCCTACCATTGTTGATCCAATACCGCTGTATTGTGACAACAACGGCGCTATAGCTTTAGCGAAGGAACCCGGGTCCCATCAGAAGTCCAGGCACATTTTGAGGCAGTACTACCTGATTAGGGAGATCGTAGATCGCCGGGAGATCGAGGTGAAGAGAGTAAATTCAGAAGATAACACTGCAGATCCACTCACGAAGGCCTTACCCCAGACTTAGTTCGAGCGGCTGATCGAGATGATAGGTCTCCGATACGCCAGTACATGACCTTAGTGCAAGTGGGATATTGTTAGTGTATATGCCCTAGAGGCCATTACTGTATCATACTAGCTTGTATATTACTTGATGGAAGCTTGGGATATTCACATGTTGTATAGACAATCTTGCTCAAAATGGTAATATGCTACTTGGTTTGTTTATACTTTAATATGTGCATGTGTTTCTTTTAGCATATCGCTTATACATATTAGTAGAGCCCTTAGGATCTTTGCTTGATTACCAGCGTTGTGATGGCAGTCACACTCGTGGGGGCTGGGTAATCTATAAGCACATCCTTATACAGGTCCCTAGTCGTAGGATTATCGAGACAGGGCATCGATACTCCGGAGTAGACTAGCGTATGCGCTTCTTATCCCAGCAGGGGAGACGGTCTGTCCCATAGCCGTCAGTACGTCGTACTTGAGATAGTATGCGGGTGCTCGTTAGGTTACGAGTACACTAGACAGGACTCGTCGGGAACTGTTGGTTGGTATTATACCCATCATCAGTTATCAGTTCCCAGGTGACATGAGTACAGCTCAGTCCGCTTGACACCGTCACTTCGCCTCGAGTGTGTTCCTACTGTACTTTGATTACTACCCTACCATGGTTCAAAAGAGTCGTGCAAACAGGTAATAGTTGGGTGCAGTCCCGAAGCATTTGGAGGCAGTGACGGTTAGACAGGATTCGTCTCTCCCGGTATTGGGAGTTGATATCGCGCTGTGTCAAGGAGAGCCATTACACATAGTCGTCCCTGGACAGGGCAAGCGAGATATACTGGTAGGTTTCCAGTGTTATCTCAGTGTGTTCTGGGCTACACTCCGAAACGACTTGTACAGCTATTAAGGGACTGACGTTTACCGCCCCCTAGGCCCGCCATGCGATATTCCCAGAAGAACAGACCGGATTGTACGGAGATTGTCATATTCAGGCTCAGTAGAAGTTCGGATGTGTTTCATCTCATCAGTCTTCTTATCGGCATTTACCTGGGGGCCATTACGCACATCTAGTGCCGCTTGCGGTCTGTGGTTAAACCCACTGCCAGCGTAGTGTCGAGTCTTTAGAGTCCCACACAGAGAGCTATTCGCTTTTGGGCAAAAAGAGTAGAGGTCGCATGGTTTTACGACAGGGTTTGTTCACATCCGTGCACTTGTGCACGTTTGGTGTCCGGGCAGTTATTACTAGCGGGCTTTGGTTTAAGCCAGATCCTAGTATACGTTTTGGGATTGGTTTTATCTCTTTGTATTCGTGTTCCTCGGAACACGGATGCGGGTGTGTATGCACAGTTGACAGAGACAGAGGAAGAGGATCTCTTTGTATTCGTGTTCCTCGGAACACGGATGCGGGTGTGTATGCATAGTTGACGGAGACAGAGGCAGAGGATTCTTATTAGGGTTGTTGACTGTTGACTTTTTCTAAACCCTAATGAGAATATGAAATATGATTGATAATAATATTAATTAAGTATTATTGTGCCATGGTTGGGTTGAAAGTTTGACTTGGTTGACTTGTTGGCTTTGTTGACCGGTTGACTAGTTTTGACTTGTTAACCATCATCATTGCATGGCTATCATTTCGTGGCTATGACTTTTGCTTGCTTTTTGTGGTTTATAAAATGAGTGCATGAAATGATTTTGCCATTGAAATGAACCATCACAAAATACTTGATTACAATTATTATCATGATTATTTTGTCTTTAGAGAGCAAGATTGCAAAAGTCTTCACTCATTCTATCATATTGTTTTCTCTTTCATCCTTAAGCTCTCCCTCTTCCTCTTGCTCATGGTTCTCTTGTCTCATGAGTTGAGAAACAAGAACCATTGAGATAAAACCCTAAAACACTTCTTTACTCATCCTTGAATACAAGGTCTAGTAAGCCAAGTATTTTAGTTTCCTCTAGATTGAGGTTGGAGCCAAAGGTAGAAGCTTTCGGGTGGATCCATCTTCGGCTCAAGGAGACGATGAGGTGAGGCCGATTCGACCACCACAAGGAGTTGAAGAGAAAGAGTTCAAGATTAGGTATAACCCCTAACATAGTAGCTAAACTCTTAGCTAGGTTGTTAGATAGTCTGTTTAGCAAAGATTCATTTTTAGAGTCCATGTTACCTCCACCGAAAAAATCGTTTTTCACCATTTCCGCATCCCCGAAAGAACCGGGAAGGGTAACGTGGAGATTTCCCAAATGTCTCAACACTTGAGCGGAGTTTAAAAGCATCCATCACATGCCACAGTACCAATGGTCCAGCCATAGAAGGGTCAAGCCAACGCCTCACATGTGGCAACACCGTACTGCCACAAATCCTAAGGTTTAGAGGCGGTTCAGACGGTCACAAAATCGAGTTAAGGTTTGTGTTCTTCTAGAGGGTCCACCGCGTTACTTGCACGACTAAGAACGTTCTTAAACTACGGAAAAAGCCAACACTTGGAAATTTTCCGGCAGGGGAAAAAGTGAGTTATTGATATCCGTTCGAACTTTTTAACACGTTCTAAAAATTACCCAGACTAACTAAACGAAGTTATACTTTCCGATCGAATCGACGAGTTCCCAATACAACCCAGAAAACTCAACACTTGAGTAGAATAAAAATTCCCAGAAAAATCAGGAAATCTATACGGATATTACTGTGCAAAAAGAAAACCATAATTACTCTGTTTGGCCGCGGAACCGCCGCACAAGGCATGGTCCTGCCGCGGTTCCGCGGCGGTTTAAGCGAATTAGTTGCTCGTTTTTCACATAAATCCTTAAAATCTCCTGCTGAATTTTCTGAGTATTTTTAATACGAAAAAATCAACATTTTAAATTTTTTTTCCAGAAACTAGGTTTTATCGGGTATTCGGAGTTCGATTGGACTTTAAATTTCGCCTAGACTTCGCCTAAAGCTCTAGCTTAGCTCTGATACCACTGTACGGTTACTAGGCACTCTCACAAGGGTCTACGAGGTATCAACCATGCCCGATTTAAAATTTAGACGTTCCGAACAACCCTAACCAAGATCTTTAAACTAGAGATTAGGCGAAACAAAACATGTTAAACACTTTAACATCTAAGAGTTTGGGATTACAACCTTTGTAGTCCGGTCCTTCACTTCATAAGCTCCGTGTTGAGTTCCCTTCGCTGCGATCATCAAGAATCCGGACTCTAGAGAGGCTCCACAAAAGAAAGATGCAAGCTTGCTTCCGATCTTCGATAACTAAGATGATCTACCTTGAAGTTTCTTTAACACAAGCTCTCACTCACTAATGAAGTGAACACCCTAATCTAAATGGCTAGGATAGATTAGGATGATGAAGTAGGAATTTAGCTCTCTTTTATTTTCTTAATCTCACTCATTTTCATCACCTCTCAAAAAGCTAGAAAGCTTTTCAAGCAAGAAGGAAGAAGAAGAAGCTAACTTTTTTGTGATGAATAATGAATTTTGGTGAGGTTAGAAATGCAACCATGGGTTAAGTATGATAACTTAACCCATGTAGAGACTTAACCATGGTGAAGAGTTGGGTTGGGTTAACAAATATCTTTAGAAAAAATCTTTAATAAGAAACAAAAGAAAACCTTCTAGAAGTTTCTAGAAAAAATTAACCCAAATCAAATCTTAATCATGTTTAATCTCCACTAATTACGTTGCATTAATAACCCTAACATGTTACAATATTATATATCACATATACAATATTTATTGTAACAAAATAAAATAATACAATTAACATATATCGCATATATATCAATGTATTACCCAAGTGAGAAAAAAAATCTTTTTGTGAGCTTATACTAGTTAATGTAATTTAATATATCAAATATATAATTATACATTAAATTATCGAATCAACACTCGATCCGATAATCCGGCTATTTCATAAATAACCGACTAATATAATCTGTATTTGTTCATCGAATCAACACTTGATCCGATGACCCGGCTATATCACATATACCCGGCCGATATCTCATATCTCGAGAATCTAATGCGGTATCATATACACGCATTGTTCTCGGTCCCGCACATATCATATATGTGCTCCTACTCCATTTTTCCTGAGCCATGAAACCTCTGTGTTGGACTCTAAAGAATCGTCAATACGCCGGCAGTAGGTGATGATCATATCAAACACCCATAAGCAGCAAGCGGTCAGCTAAATGTAACAGACACCCAGGTATTAAGCGATCGGAAGATCAACAAGCAAGCCTGTACTTTCTCCTGTGAATCCAATCAGTAACACTCCCGTACAGTCCGGTCTCTTAGTCTGATATGTCGCATATCTCGCCGAGGGGTGGTAAACGTCAGACCCCAGCAGCTTGATAAGTCGTGTCGATATGAGGTCATAACAGTTCGATAAACTACTGATAACACTTACCAGTAAATCTCAGCAACCCTGGCCAGTGATTTCTAGTTATAGCCAATCGAACACAGCGCAACATCAACTCCCTATACCAGGAGAGACGAATCCCCTCCTATCGCTCATTTCCTCCATGTGATTCGGGACTGTACCCAAAAGCCACCTTTTTGCACGCCCTCTTGGACATGGTATGATGGAAATCAAAGCACAGTGGGAATCACACAAGACTCTATGACGATCTCGGGTCTACAGACTAACCTGTACCAGTGTCACCAGAGAACTGCCATCCAACGTGAGGTATAATACCATCTGGGAGTTCTCGGCGAGTCCGTCCAGTGTACCCAGTCTCTACTGAGCACCCGTACACCATCCTTGATGTCAAACACCGATGGATATGGGATCATCCATCGCCCATCATATGGGTCAAGATGCGTATACGCTAGTCTACTCTGGTGTATCGACGCCCTGTCTCGATACACCCTTAACTAGGAACAGTTAAAAGATGTACTCGTCGACTACCGTGGCCCCACTAGTATGGTCTCATCATAGTCCCAGTAGTCGAGTACATATCCTAAGGGCTTTATCAACATGTAACATATAGACAATCAGAGTACATGTTAAGATAAAGTACAACCAGATAGCATACTATCATGTCGAGCAAGAAAGTCCTCCCTATATATGTCCAAGCATCCATTACAATATACATCATATGTACAGTAATGGCCTATAGGGCATACATATAACTAACACAAGCAAGCCTGTATATTCTCCTGTGAATCCAATCAGTAACACTCCCGTACAGTCCGGTCTCTTCGTCTGATATATCGCATATCCAGTCTAGGGGTGGTAAACGACAGACCGCAGCAACCGATAAGTCATGTCGATATGAGGTCCATAACAGTTCGAGAAACTACTGATAACACTTACCGGTAAATCTCAGCAACCCTAGCCAGGGATTTCCAGTTATAGCCAATCGAACACAGCGCAACATCAACTCACTATACCGGGAGAGACGAAACCCCTCCTATCGCTCATTGCCTCCATGTGATTCGGGACTGTACCCAAAAGCCACCGTTTTGCACGCCCTCTTGGACGTTGTATGTGGAAATCAAAGCACAGTGGGAATCACACAAGACTCTATGACGATCTCGGGTCTACAGAGTAACCTGTACCAGTGTCACTAGAGAACTGCCATCTGACGTGAGGTATAATACCATCTGGGAGTTCTCGGCAAGTCCGTCCAGTGTACCCAGTCTCCACTGAGCACCCGTATACTATCTCTGATGTCAAACATCAATGGATATGGGATCATCCATCGCCCATCTACATGAGTCAAGAAGCATACGCTAGTCTACTCTGGTATATTGATGCCCTGTCTCGATACACCTGCGACTAGGAACATTTGAAGGATGTACTTAGCGACTACACTGTCCTCACTAGTATGATCTGTATCATAGTCCTGGTAGTCAAGTACTCATCCTAAGGGCTTTATCAACATGTAACATAGAGACTATCAGAGTACATGTTAAGATAAAGAGCAACCAGATAGCATACTATCATGTCGAGCAAGAAAGTCCTCCATATATATGTCCAAGCATCCACTAAAATATACATCGCATGTACAGTAATGGCCTCTAGGGCATACATATCACTAACAGCCCTCCGTCATTTCAGATATGTAGTATTTAGTATTCGTGTTGTGTTTGTTAACCTCCGTCAAAGCACAGTATACGGTAGCTGGGTAATATTTATCTGCAGCTTGTTGATGCGATCGGTAGGGGCAGTCACACAACTTTGTTGACCTCCATCAAGGGTTTGTGTGGGTGGGTTCGAATCGATCAAGAAATGACGGGTTGAACTTGACTAGCGGCCAATGGTTTGTTGACCTCCGTCAAGATCATAGGTCGTTAGGGGTAAAAACATATATTGGGAATTTCAAGTGTTGAAATTTGCAATGAGATTGCATACCTTCTATGTGATAGTTGGATCCTGATACCCACTGTGAGTAAGTGTTACTTCTGGGAGAGCTTTCCACTTTTCAATTAGCTAATCCAGTAGGTGTCTAAGAAAGGTGTTAACGGGATTATACCCCAGCGGAAACGAGGTTATTTAATTAGTTCCATGCAAAAGCACGGGGAGACTCCCTCGGAGTACCAACACCTGCCTGGCTGACTGATTAGCGAACTTGTAGGTTGTAATTAATCCCGGCTAATCTTACCTTTTAGGGTTTGAAGGAAAACTTGATAAAAATAGTGGGAGCCATCCTAATTAGATAAGATAATAACCAGTCTAATCTTGCAAGAGCGCACGCTAAAGTGTTTTCTTTTCTCTCTCTCCAGGTAGCGACCAAGTCACGAATTAATCAAGATAATAATATCGATGTATTAACCGACTCCGCTTATTATACTGGACTGGGGAACGTTGGTTCCGCTCTATCTTATGACAACTGTCATAAGTCTGAGCAAGGGATAGGGGAATGCAAGGATTCCCATCCAACCCGAATGAAGAAAGAGCATTCTGATGCATCTTCTTCAGGTGTGTTAGTTATTGAGAATTGTTTCTCATTATGCTCTATGTCATAAGTATTGGATACCGGATTAGAATCCCATATTTGTAATCTGTTATAAGGTTTAAAGAGAAGTAGAGAACTGGAAAAGGGTGATATGTCTCTCAGAGTAGGGAATGGAGCAATTGTTGCCGCCGAAGCTGTCGGCGAATATCACCTTGTATTACCAAATAGTAATGCATTGATTTTGAACGACTATTATTATGTACTGTCGATGATGTGCAATATAATATCCGTTTCTTTATTAAATAAAGAAGGATATAACTTTGCATTAGAGAAAAATGTTATGAACATTTTCGTAAATCAAGTGTTGATTTGGTTTGGTACGTTGTGTAATGGTATATACATTCTAAATCAAAATACAGTTCTGAATATACAAAAGACACACAAGAGGAAAAGTTCATAAATGAACGAAGCATTCTTGTGGCACTGTAGACTTGGTTATATCAATGCGACAAGACTAACTAAGCTGAATAAAGATGGATATTTGAATCCGTTCGAATTTACATCTTATGAAACTTGTCAGTCATGTCTCAAAGGAAATATTACCAAAACTCCATTTACGGGACACAGAGAAAGAGCTACTGAACTCTTGGGACTGATACATAGTGATGTATGCGGTCCTATGTCTACACATGCCAGGAATGGTTTCTCGTACTTCATTACATTCACCGATGATCTCTCAAGATTCGGACATGTGTTCCTGTTGAAACAAAAATCTGAAACTTTTGAGAAATTCAAGGAATATAAGAGCGAAGTAGAGAACCAGATGGGTAAAAGTATTAAAATCTTTCGATTTGATCGAGGAGGTGAATACTTAAACACGAAATTCCGAGATTATCTAAAAGAGAATGGGATTCTCTCTTAGCTTACACCTCCGTATACACCATAACACAATGGAGTATCAAAGCGGAGGAATCGCGCCCTATTAGATATGGTGCGTTCAATGATGAATGTTGCTGAGTTACCTATTTCCTTTTGGAATTATGCACTTGAGACAGCTGCATACATATTGAATAGGGTTCCTACCAAATCTGCACCTACCTCTCCATATGAGATATGGGAGGGGAAGAGGCCATGTCTTAATTTCATTAAAATATGGGGTTGTCCGGCTTATGTTTAAAAGAAAAATCCGGACAAAGTCTATTCTATGTAAGTTTGTTGGATATCCTAAAAATTCGCGAGGGCATATCTTCTACCACACCGAGGAACAAAAGGTGTTTGTTTCTCAACATACCACCTTTTTAGGAAAGGAATTTCTTGTAAAAGAAATTAGTAGTAATGAGGTAAAGCTGGAAGACGTTCCAGATACACAAACTACAACTGAAGATTTAGTAGAACCGGAGGATTCAATAGTCTCCGACGAAGCTCAGCCACTCCGCAGATCTAGTAGGGTTTCTCACCCACCTGAAAGATACTACGGTTTTCTCATAGACGGTGGGAGCGAGAATTGCATTATGGAAGATGATGACCCAACTAGTTTCGAACAAGTCATCATAAGTGGGAACTCTGTGAAATGGCTGGATGCTATGCTATCTGAGATGGAATCCATGTACACCAACAAAGTATGGACTTTGGAAGTTGCTCCTGAAGGGGTAAAACCCATTCGGAGCAAGTGGATCTTTAAGAAGAAAATTGGTATAGATGGAAAGGTTGAGATCTTCAAAGCTAGACTTGTAGCAAAAGGTTTTCGTCAACGACCAGGTGTCGACTATGATGAGACCTTTTCTCCAGTGGCTATGCTTAAGTCCATCAGGATCTTACTTACCATTGCTGCATACCATGACTATGAAATCTGGCAGATGGACGTCAAGACCGCTTTTCTAAATGGTGATTTAGAATAGAGCGTGTATATGACACGGCCAGAGGGCTTCATAGACAGTGGGAGCAGCGGAAAGGTGTCCAAGCTGCTTAAATCAATCTACGAATTAAAGCAGACATCGCGGAGCTGGAACATCTGTTTTGATGTAAAAGTCAAAGAGTTTGACTTCATAAAAAACGTAGATGAACCATGTATATATAAAAAGGTTGTAGAGAGTAGGGTTGTCTTCCTCGTATTGTACGTAGATGACATACTCTTGATAAGAAATGATGTTCCTATGCTGCACTCGGTGAAACTCTTCCTATCACAAAAGTTCTCCATGAAAGATCTGGGTGATACCTCCTATATCCTGGGGATAAAGATCTATAGGGATAGATCTACAAGGATGTTGGGATTGTTCCAATCCAGGTACATAGACACCATATTAAAGAGGTTTAGTATGGAAGATTCTAAGCGTGGTAATTTACCCGCCTGTTCAAGAATCACTCTCTCCAAAGAGATCTCCCAAGACTGATTTGGAGAGGGCTCGCATGAACGTGATACCCTATACTTCTGCAGTTGGGTCTATGATGTACGCGATATTATGCACTAGACCGGATGTAGATTACGCACTTAGTGTGGTAAGTAGGTATCAATCAGACACAGGGGAAATGCACTGGATAGCTGTGAAGAACATTCTTAAGTACTTGAGAAGGACTAAAGAGATGTTCTTGGTGTATGGTAACGGAGAACTCTAAGTGGGGTCCTTTACCGTTTCGAGCTTCCAGAATGATAAGGACGACAACAAGTCTGTCTCGGGTTTTGTCTTCGCCCTCAATGGAGGGGCGGTATGTTGGAAGAGTTCCAAGTAAGATACCGTTGCAGACTCGACGATGGGGATGAATACATCGCTACCAACGATGCTGCCAAAGAGGTTGTCTGGATGAAGAAGTACATTATTGAGCTTGGAGTGGTTCCATCCATTGAGGATCCAATATCTTTGTATTATGATAACAATGGATCTATGGTTTTAGCCAAGGAACCACGGTCCAATTAGCGATCCAGACATATTCTGAGGTGGTATCACCTGATCCGGGGGATCGTTGATCGCCGCGAGATCGAGGTCAGAAGAGTAGATACGAAGGACAATACGGTGGATCCACTCATGAAGGCCCTCCCCCAGACGAAGTTTGAGAGATTTTTTAGGATGTTGGGTATGCGATACTACAACAACCGGCCTTAGTGCAAGTGGAAGATTGTTAGGAATATGTATGCCCTAGAGACCATTATTATATATTATAGTGGATGCTTGGACATATATATAGAGGACTTTCTTGCTCGACATGCTAATATGCTATCTGGTTTCTCTTTATCTTCGCATGTGCACTTGTTTTAGTTTACTATCTCATAGATATATGTTGATAAAGCCCTTAGGATGTTAGCTTTGTTGGAGATAGTGCCCTCAGAGTCAATTATTGGATCACAGGTACATGATTGCAATGATTGAAGGAGGACCTATCCCGGTAGGACAGTCTTACTCGAGATGATAGTATGCTATCTGGTTCATCTTTATCATCGTGTACTGTTTGAGGTGACCTTACAGGTCGCTATTACACGTTGGTAGAGCCCCTAGGATTCTTGCTTGACCACCAGCAGTATGGGGGCGATCATATAAGTGGGAGCTGGTAGTCTATAAGCAAATCCTTAATTGGTCCCTAGTCGTGCGAGTTTCGAGACAGGGCATCGATTCTCCAGAGTAGACTAGTGTATACAGTCGAGACCTCGGCGAGGGGCGGTGGCCGGTCTCACAAGCCACTGGTGTCAGTTGGTTCACCTAAGATGTATACAGGTGCTCATTGGGTTATGAGTACACCGGACAGGACTCGCCGGGAACATGCTAGTTGGTCATATACCAGACGTCAGATGGCAGTTCCCTGGTGACATGTGTACAGGTTAGTTCATCGACCTGGGGATCGTCATTTGTCTTGTGTGAGTTCCCACTGTACTTTGATTACTACCCTACCACGGCTCAAAGGAGTCGTGCAAACAGGTTTTAGTTGGGTACAGTCCCGAGCCACATGGAGGCAGTGAGCGTATCTTCAGGGGTTCGTCTCTCCCGGTATTGGGGGTGAGGTCGTGCTGTGTCTAGGAGAGCCATTACACGAAGCCCTCGGCCGAGGCAAGGAGATTTACTGGTAGGTATTCCAGTAGTATCTCAGGGTGTTCTGGGCTACACTCCGACACGACTTGTACCGCTTTTGGGGGTCTGACTTTTACCAACCCCCTATGCCCGCCATGCGATACTCATAGACGAACGGACCGGACTGTACGGATATTGTCACTGACAGGCTCAGTAGGGTTGTCAGGCTGAGTTCGCTCACAGACGTCCCTTTTAGTCGATACCTGGTAGCCCGTTACGTATTGGCTTATACCTCTGACGTGCTAGTGGTTAAATCCACAACCAAGGTGTTGACGAGTCTTTAGAGTCCCCCACATTCAGTTACTCAGCTTTCGGGCGAAAGGTTGTAGAGGCCGTATGGAGATATGGCAAGGTCCGATCAGATACGTGCGGTATTGCACGGATCAGGATCGGACAGTTTGTACTATAGGCTGTATGGATATATGGCAGGGTTCGATCAGATACATGCGGTATTGCACGGATCAGGATTGGACAGATTTTACTGGCCGGCTTTGGTTTAAGCCGGATCCTAGTATAGTGCAGTGTAGATTTTGTCTCATTGCATTTGTATTTCGGTAGGAATACAAATGCGGGTGTGTATGCACAGTATCGGGGTTTTCCTGTGATTTATTACGGGACCAGTTTTCTGGAGTTGCCAGTTTGTTTTCCGTTTCGGCCGATTTCCTTTGTATCGTTCATTGGCCGAAGATTGGTGGAGGAGGGCTTATTTGCATTGTTGCAAATAGGCATTTGTGGAGGGGGTCTTTGCATTTTGTTGTATCATGATAGCTTTTCCTTGACCTTGACTTCTAGCTTTATCATGATGGCTTGACTTTGTAGACAATCATGGTTGTTGATGATTGTTGGTTGAGTATTGGTTTTGGGAGTGATCATTGCTTTCCATCATCACTCACTTTCTACCCACCCCCTTGTCTTTGTTCTTTCTCTCTCCAATCACACATGGGGGGGGCGGCCATTCCTTGAGAAGGGATGGGATTCATTTCATTATGTGTGTGGCAATTTTGGTTCTCATGGTGCAAAGAAAAATGCTCTCTTGTTCATCCAAAAACATCCTTTATTTCCTCCACCAAAATGGCAATTCCACAACCCCAAAAATGAGACTTCTTCACTACACATTCTACATCGAATCTTGGGCACGTCGACTAGCCAGTTTCGTGCCCGAGTTGCCTCGGCATTGAGGTGGGAGCCCGTAAAAGAAGTAGGCGATGTGGTGCACTTCCGGCGACGAGGAGGAGAAGGGACATTCCGCAGGAGATCGGGACGACGACGAGAAGACCGGAGGACTCGGATCTGTCGGTATATCTCTCTTCCCCATCTTGTAGTTAGCTAGGACTAATTAATGGTTCGATCCGGGGTTTTAGTGCGCGGCGGTTTGCCAGTTCAAGTAAAATTTAATGTTTATTACCGCTTCCGCATTTGGCCGTCGGATTGACGGCCGGGGCGCCGCCGTGCACTTACAGTGGTATCAGAGCCTCGCCATTAACTTAGTCTAGCTTGGTTTAATGTGTTTTGCATTTCCGATCGACCAAAATTCCAAAATCTACATTTTTCAAAGCGACAGTTCTCTGTTGAAATTTTTTGGTCTCCAAAATTTTTTCAGATTGTATAAAATTGAAGTACTGGAGACCACTAGGCTACTGTAGAAATTCGACAGGGTGAATCGACAGTGGAGGCGCGGAACCGCGGCCAAAACCCCCTTTGGGCCGCGTTTCCGCCGCGCACTGTGGAGATCCCTGCACCAAATTTCTACAGTGTCTTTGTGGGCTTAAAATATGGGTTTTGGAATATTAATTTTGGGCCCAGAATTTCTTGATGTGCTACAGTAGTACTTGGGGGCCCACTTGTTAAAGTTTGATCGATCGGATATTTTAAACACATTATTTCACAGTATTTACATTATATCTGCGACCGTGAATGTCACTTGATCGGTAAATCCAGTCTAACTGCTATAGCCCGGTTAGACGGATTTGCGAACATGACTTTCACGTTGATGTTCTGTTTTTTGCTGTGATGTTGCGGATCGGTTGTGGGGGATAGCCTGGATGCAATGCTAGTACAGTTCTGTTGTATTATGTACATTTGATATTGCGGGGCGAGCGTCCGACATGTGGACTGCCGTCACTGCCTGTTTGTATTATTATTTTGGGGCACGGCCAGGTTGCGGTCGATGTACCCGTTGTATGTATATTTTACTTTCTATACTAGGATTGCCCCGCGGAGGGGTGCACGGATAGCCGGGTTCTAGAAGGCAACAAGCCCGCATCTCATGGCATTGAGACGGAGGGGGCTTCACTCTAGAATTGGCGGGCTATTCGCCGCACTCGTAGGAGGTACAGATTGACCCAGGAGGGGTGCCCAAGTTACCGGATTCCGTGAAGTGCTGGGTGGTCCATTCACGGTGCTGAAGGGGGCTGCCTCGCTTCAGGTTTTGGCGGGTAACTTGCCGCGCCCGTAGGGGTCTAGGATTTCATTGCACAGGCTATCCACACGACCAGGGGAACGTCGGGTTTCAGTAGTGGCTCTGTGAAACCCGGGGATCCCAGATATCTGTATTGTTTCTGTGATGCTGTACATTTTTTGTGATGTTGCATTTTATCACGCCTTGAGCGAATATAATATATTGGTATATATATTAGAAGATGTTGTATATGTTTTGCATCTGCGCTAGTCCAGTCCCCGCTCTGTCGTTAGTTAGCTAACCTAACGGGTAATGACGGGACCCAGTGGCGAATGCGGATGGCATATACGTACATCAGTATATTTTCGTTCTTTTTGGTGTGATCAATTGATGGGACTGCGTTGATTCGGATCAATGCAAGTTAAAAAACAAACCTAATCTGATGTTGTTGGAACACTTTTCAAAAAGCTGTTATTGCAAGGACGTTCACTTTTGTTTTGCATCGTGATATTCAGATGGAATATCCTGCTTCTCAGTCGACGAGGCAAGGGCCGAGATCCCTTCACCGGGAGTGACCCCTTGGACAAAAAGTTTGCGTCAGGGCAATAACTTCACTATAGCCGATTACTTTTGCTTTGCACTGTGGTATTCAGTTGGAATATCCTGCACCCCATTCTACGGGGAAAGAGCCGAGATCCCTTCACCGGGAGTGACCTCTTTAGCGAAGGTTTTCGTCACTATATTTTTAAAAGCTATCAGTTCCTTCAACGATATCAAGTTCACTACGTTAAAGGTTTTCGCCAGAAACCATTCGTAGCCCTCCGTCGTTTCAGACGGGTAGCACGTAGTATTCATGCTATGTTTGTTGGCCTTCGTCAAGGCATAGTGTATGGTAGCTGCTTGTTGCCTTTCTGCAGCATAGATAGATGCGTTGGTTTGGGACAGTCGTATAGCCTTGTTGGCCTTCGTCAAGGGCTTGTGCGGGTGGGTTCAAATCAACCTGGAGAATGACGGGTAGAACTTGACATGTGACTTATGATTTGTTGGCCTTCGTCAAGGTCATAAGAGCATGGGGCAGAAATCACATCGGGAGTTTCAAAAGAACTGAAACTTGCCAGATATGCGCATACCTTCTGGAGTGTGACACCGTTAGCGGATTCCGTCACGTTGTCATGCGATGAGAGTTGGATCCCGATTCCCACTGATGAGTTAGTTTACTCCTCGGGTGACCCCAACTAATTCTTCTTTCAGGTTTGGAGGAGAATTTGAGGTACAATGGGAGGATTCCAGATTAGATAAATTGGTAACCATTCTGATCTCGGTTAGAGTGCACGCTGAGTGTTTCTTTTCTCTCTCTCTTCGGCAGCGACCATTGACCCGAGCCTAAGACTATGACTCAGTGACCAAGTTAACCGAACCTTCTTAAACACTGGCTTTTGGATTGTCAGAGTTGCGAACCTCATTGCCACTCCTACTTTTACCCTTTTCTCCAGGACACCCCGTATTACTACGAACGTCCACTTCCATTGGACAAAACCATCGTATGGTTAGATACGAACTCGAAAGAATTTATTCGAGGATGGTTTCCGGTTCTGGAGAAAACGGATAGGATTATTCAGTTGTCTTTTCCTTTTACCTTCTCTCAGGTTGCGAGTGCTCCTTGGTTTAGGAGATAGTACACCTATTACGCAAATTGGATAGTCTTCTTCCAAACCATAGGCAGGTGCCGACCGGTAGGGAATGAAGAAAACCAATTAGCATAACGATGGTGTGCAGAAGGTATTAAGTTAAGACAAAGCAAGGGATTAGTAAGAGGGCAAAGTAAATTGCAACAGATATTCACGACCAAACCAAATATTCCTTCGCCAATCCTAAATCACCTTTGTATTTCTCCAGGACACTCCGTATCACTACGAAGATCCACAGTTTTTTGGATACTCCATCGTATGGTTATATACGAACTCGAAAGGAACTTGTTCCGGTTCGGGGATGGATTTTGGTTCAGGAGAAATAGGAATAAGGTTTATTCGGTTGTCTTTTATCTTCACCTTCTCTCGCATTGCGAGTACTCCTAGGATTAGGACAGTACACCCATTATGCTTATTGGATAGTCTTCTTCCAAACCATAGGCTGGTGCCGAACGGTAGGGAAGGAAGAAAACCATTTGGCCTAAAGGGGTGTGCAGAAGGTAATGACTAAAGACATATGAAGGGATTTGGAGAGGTGGCAAAGAACTATACGGTTACAGTCGTGAATCTGGAAGAGGCATTACTAGGAATACCAGGATACCCCATCGAAACATTTCAATATTTCAGTTTCACTCTGTAATGTTAAAAGAAAACTGATTTCCCGATTAGATACTAACTCCAGGGTATGTATTTACCAGGTATGATTCTCACATCTGTATGGTTTTACAGATGATGAGTGGGAGTAAGTTATTGGGAATTGGGTGATCATCCTCATTATATCGGGATTCGTTGTAATCGGTGATATTTGAGGAAGTCACCTGGGTAGTTTGCCGGTCGGCAAATATTTGGTTTTGAATATCCGCTTTTATGCACCAATTTCAAATTGATATATCTGTACGTCTATTTTCGTAGAGTGAGATATACCTTTCTGAAATTATGTCTACGACATTTACCTATATCAGTGGATGGTTAGGTAAGGAGCATTAAAGCAGCGGTGTAATTCTTCTTAACTATAAGTACAGTTTTCAACCTACGACACACAGTGAATAAGTTATCAGACTCAAGGGACTTATACAGAGTATTGTATGTTGTCCAGGGTCCATCAGGACAGAGGGGTAGGTCCTCGTACTATATTCGGTTTACTTATGACTTCTCTAGTTTTTAGACAGGTGTTTCATGGAAACACAGGGTCCGAATTTTGAGAAGTTATAGGTATTTGAATAGAGTAGAGAACCAGGTGTAGCAAGTATCGGGATTCTTCAAAGAGATCGAAGATGTAGATACTTGTGTACGGTATTCAGTTGATAGTAATGATTTAAGAGATCTTGCTTCTCTTTCAGGTTACTCATGATTGGAAGCATTCCTAAGTTGAGTAACGCTGATCGGCCTCCTTCCATTTAGTTGACATGCACTGGAGACAGTTGCATGATTTGGATCTGGTTCAATTAAATCAGTGCCTCTGGTCCTATATGGGATATAGAACAGTTCGTATCTTAACGTTGTTAAGGTACGGGGAGTTGTCCAGCTTATGATTAAAACCAGACTCTGGATAACTCAAGGCACGTTTCTGTAATGGCTGTTTGTGGGTTGACCTAGGCTATGACGAGGGTTAACTTCCTACCATATGGATGAACAATAGCAATATTGTTCTAGACTCGCCACAGTTTTATTAAAAATGGATTTTTTCAGAAAAACAGTAGTGGGAGTATGGTAGAACTGGAAGTAATTCCAGAACCACAAACGATTACTGAAGATTTGATAAGGAACTTAAAGATTCAATCTGGATTGACATTCCATTGGCCACTCCGCAGATAAGGTGGGTAACTTCAGGCACCCGAGAGGTACTACGGTAGCCTCAAGGACGATGACATGGAAGTTCTTGTTTACCCACAATTACCATTGCTGTTGTTCCAGGTTGCGAGACCCGGCGGGAGGATGAGTATAGCGTCGTTCTAAACTAGTTTTAGAAGTGTACGTCTATATGACTCTGCCAGAGGGTTGTCGCAGTCAGTGGGAGCAGCGGAAGCATTGGTGGACAGGTAGCTTATGTCTATTTATAGACTAAAGCAGATATAGCGGAGATAGATCATCTATTTCTGACATGACAGTCATGGGTTTGACTTCATCAGAATAGGGGATGGATCTGTTGAGAAGGTAGTAGGGTGTGATATCCTGGTATTTGGATGACATACACAGAGTAGGAAGTGATATTCCTATACTACGATCGGATATACTTTGGTCGTCACACAGTGCTTTCTCCACAAAGGAAATGGATTTTATATCAGACATACTGGTTACTAGATATATGGTTTTAGATCTACATTTGGGTAGTCTCCCAATCTGGGTACTTAGACAGCATTCTAAGGGTATTTAGAATGGATGACTCCTGGCACGGTAGTGTACCTGCAGGTAATGGAGTCACCCTCTCTAAAGGTGTCTTACAGACTAAAGGGGAGAGGGAAGTGCATGATTGGCATATCACTTGCTTAGGCAATTGAGTCAATCATGAGATGTCAAGTACCACACCAGATGTTGTTCTTGCACTAGATGCAATAAGTTGACATTAATCCAATCCTGGAGAAGCAGTCGGAAGCAGTTATAGAACATAAGTGGATGTTCTAGGGATATGATAACGATAACCTCATACAGGAGACAGTTATCATTCCAGGCTTCCAAGATGACATGGACGACAAGGAGGTTGTCAGAGTTATAGTTTTTCCTTCTGATGAGGGGCAGTATTTTGGACAGGTGGTCCAAGGCAATACTGAGGAGGCATGGCGCTGGGTACTGATTAAGTTCTGTTAACGATACAGTCTAAGAAGTTTGGATTTGGAGTTCATTTATGAGCTATGTCCCATCAGACATCCAGACACATTCTAAGACAGGTATTGCTCTTTTCGGGAGATGGGTTTCTCCGCGAACTTGAGATATAGAGAGACATAGAAAGAAACATCAAGGTGGATCCACTCACTGAGGCTATTCCTCGAACGCAATAGTTTCGCAAACGAGCTTTGTGAGACTGACTAGTAGAGGAGTTGGGTGTTCGGTATCACACGGGCTGTGAGTATGCGACATCGCAATAATTAGCCTTGAGTGCAAGTGGGAGATTGTTGGAGATAGTGCCCTCAGAGTCAATTATTGGATCACAGGTACGTGATTGCAATGATTGAGGGAGGACCTATCCCGGTAGGACAGTCTTACTCGAGATGATAGTATGCTATCTGGTTCATCTTTATCATCGTGTACTGTTTGAGGTGACCTTACAAGTCGCTATTACACGTTGGTAGAGCCCCTAGGATTCTTGCTTCACCACCAGCAGTATGAGGGCGATCATATAAGTGGGAGCTGGTAGTCTATAAGCAAATCCTTAATTGGTCCCTAGTCGTGTGAGTTTCGAGACAGGGCATCGATTCTCCAGAGTAGACTAGTGTATACAGTCGAGACCCCGGCGAGGGGCGGTGGCCGGTCTCACAAGCCACTGGTGTCAGTTGGTTCACCTAAGATGTATACAGGTGCTCATTGGGTTATGAGTACACCGGACAGGACTCGCCGGGAACATGCTAGTTGGTCATATACCAGACGTCAGATGGCAGTTCCCTGGTGACATGTGTACAGGTTAGTTCGTCGACCTGGGGATCGTCATTTGTCTTGTGTGAGTTCCCACTATACTTTGATTACTACCCTACCACGGCTCAAAGGAGTCGTGCAAACAGGTTTTAGTTGGGTACAGTCCCGAGCCACATGGAGGCAGTGAGCGTATCTTCAGGGGTTCGTCTCTCCCGGTATTGGGGATGAGGTCGTGCTGTGTCTAGGAGAGCCATTACACGAAGCCCTCGGCCGAGGCAAGGAGATTTACTGGTAGGTATTCCAGTAGTATCTCAGGGTGTTCTGGGCTACACTCCGACACGACTTGTACCGCTTTTGGGGGTCTGACTTTTACCAACCCCCTAGGCCCGCCATGCGATACTCATAGACAAACGGACCGGACTGTACGGATATTGTCACTGACAGGCTCAGTAGGGTTGTCTGGCTGAGTTCGCTCACAGACGTCCCTTTTAGTCGATACCTGGTAGCCCGTTACGTATTGGCTTATACCTCTGACGTGCTAGTGGTTAAATCCACAACCAAGGTGTTGACGAGTCTTTAGAGTCCCCCACATTCAGTTACTCAGCTTTCGGGCGAAAGGTTGTAGAGGCCGTATGGAGATATGGCAAGGTCCGATCAGATACGTGCGGTATTGCACGTATCAGGATCGGACAGTTTGTACTATAGGCTGTATGGATATATGGCAGGGTTCGATCAGATACGTGCGGTATTGCACGGATCAGGATCGGACAGATTTTACTGGCCGGCTTTGGTTTAAGCCGGATCCTAGTATAGTGCAGTGTAGATTTTGTCTCATTGCATTTGTATTTCGGTCGGAATACAAATGCGGGTGTGTATGCACAGTATCAGGGTTTTCCTGTGATTTATTACGGGACCAGTTTTCTGGAGTTGCCAGTTTGCTTTCCGTTTCGGCCGATTTCCTTTGTATCGTTCATTGGCCGAAGATTGGTGGAGGAGGGCTTATTTGCATTGTTGCAAATAGGCATTTGTGGAGGGGGTCTTTGCATTTTGTTGTATCATGATAGCTTTTCCTTGACCTTGACTTCTAGCTTTATCATGATGGCTTGACTTTGTAGACAATCATGGTTGTTGATGATTGTTGGTTGAGTATTGGTTTTGGGAGTGATCATTGCTTTTCATCATCACTCACTTTCTACCCACCCCCTTGTCTTTGTTCTTTCTCTCTCCAATCACACATGGGGGGGGGGGCGGCCATTCCTTGAGAAGGGATGGGATTCATTTCATTATGTGTGTGGCAATTTTGGTTCTCATGGTGCAAAGAAAAATGCTCTCTTGTTCATCCAAAAACATCCTTTATTTCCTCCACCAAAATGGCAATTCCACAACCCCAAAAATGAGACTTCTTCACTACACATTCTACATCGAATCTTGGGCACGTCGACTAGCCAGCTTCGTGCCCGAGTTGCCTCGGCATTGAGGTGGGAGCCCATAAAAGAAGTAGGCGATGTGGTGCACTTCCGGCGACGAGGAGGAGACGGGACATTCCGCAGGAGATCGGGACGACGACGAGAAGACCGAAGGACTCGGATCTGTCGGTATATCTCTCTTCCCCATCTTGTAGTTAGCTAGGACTAATTAATGGTTCGATCCGGGTTTTTAGTGCGCGGCGGTTTGCCAGTTCAAGTAAAATTTAATGTTTATCACCGCTTCCGCATTTGGCCGTCGGATTGACGGCCGGGGCGCCGCCGTGCACTTACAAGCTTAACTACCAGCACTATGATGCAGATCATACTAGTGGGGCTTGTGTAGTCCGCAAGCACATCCTTTAACAGTTCCTAGTCGAGGGAGTATCGAGACAGGGCATCGATATTCCAGAGTAGACTAGTGTGTACATTTCTTGACCCTGTATGGGGCGATGGTTGATCCCATAATCATTGATGTTTGACATCAAAGATTGTACACATGTGATCATTAGAGAATGGATACATTGAACAGGACTCGCCGAGAACTCCTAGATGGTACCATACCTATCGTCAGATAGCAGTTCTCTGGTGACACTTGTACAGGTTATTCTGTAGACCCGAGATCGTCATAGTGTCTTGTATGGTTCCCACTGTGCTTTGATTTCCTTCCTACCACAGCTCAAAGGAATCGTGCAAACAGGTGGATTTTAGGTACGGTCCTGAGTCACATGGAGGCAGTGAGCGATAGGATGGGTTTCGTCTCTCCCATTATTGGGAGTTCATTTTGCACTATACTTGATTGCATATAACAGCAAATCCCTGGCCAGGGCTGATGAGATTTTCTGTTAAGTATTATCAATAGTTTCTCGAAAGGTTATAGGCCACACATCGGCATGACTTATCAAATTATTGGGGTTTAACGATTCCACCCCCAGACTCGATATGCGACATATCAGACGAAATGACTGGACTGTATGGTAACTGATTCTTATAGGCTTTACGGGAGTTTGGACAAGTTTGCTTGTTGATCTTCTATTCGTTCAACACCTGGGTAGCCGTTACGTCCAGCTAGTACCGTTAACGGCTTGTGGGTAAATGATGTGATCATTACCCACTGCTGGTGTATTGATGAGTCTTTAGAGACCCACATAGAGGTTTCCTAGCTCAAGTGAAACGATGTAGGGTGCGTATGGAGATATGTCTGGGAGCTTGATTGAATACGAGTATATGATACCGTATTCTAATCCAGTGATATTTGATATCAGTCAGGTTATATGTGATATAACCGGATTATTGAATCTAGTGTTGATTCAATGATTTGATTAATATATATATATATATATATATATATATTTGATATTGGCCGGTTATATATGATATAACCGGATTATTGAAACAAGTGTTGATTTGATATCTAATATTGTATATTAGCCGGTTGTATGTAATATAACCGGATTATTGAATCAAGTGTTGATTTAATAATTTGATATATATTTGATATATGTATATATTAACTAATATTAAGCTCACTTAAGATTTTATTCTCTTTATATATATATATATATGTGATATACATACATACATACATACATATATATATATATACATATATATATATATATACATATATATATATATATATGAGAATAATGGAGGAAATTGGCCATAGAAGGGAATTTCCTCCAATGGCGTCGAAAAAACACCCCCTCCATCGTGTTTTCCGACGATTGGAATGCATCATCTTCATCGTTATCATCTGAGATGTAAGTACACTAAATTTCATATGATTCTATAACTTTTTCACCGTTGATTTAGCAATGTAAAAAGTTCTATTGTCGGTAAACCGTTAATTTTGAACCCACTAATTCAACAGTGAAAAAGTTGTAGAATCACATGAAATTTGGTGTACCCACATCTTAGATGATAACGATGAAAATGATGCATTCTGATCATCCGAAAACACGATGGAGCGTGTGTTTTTTCGACGCCATAGGAGGAAATTCCCACCTATGGCATCTTTCCTCCGGTATTCTCTCTCTCTCTCTCTCTCTATATATATATATATATATATATATATATATATATGAATAATGGAGAAAAGAGGCCAACGGAGGGGATTTCCTCCTATAGCGTCGAAATAATACAACTCCTGCCATTTTTTCCGATGATCGGCATCTATCATTATCATCGTTATCATCTAAGATGTGCATACACCAAATTTCATGTGATTCCACCACTTTTTCACCGTTGAATTAGCAATGTAAAAAGTTCTATTGTCGGTAAACCATTAATTTTGCACCAACTAAATCAACGGTGAAAAAATGGTATAATCACATGAAATTTGGTGTATCCACATCTTAGATGATGAAGATGGAGATGATGTATGCCGATCGTCGAAAAAAATCACGTAGGGTGCATTTTTCCGACGCCATAGGAGGAAATCCCCTCATATGGCACCTTTCCTCCATTAACCTCTCTCTCTCTCTCTATATATATATATATATATGTGTGTATGTATGTATGTATGTATGTATGTATGTACATACATACATACATACATACATATATATATATATATATATATATATATGAGAATAATGGAGGAAAGATGCCATAGGAGGGAATTTCCTCCTATGACATCGAAAAAATACACCCTCCCTTATTTTTTCCGCTGATCGGCACCCACCATCTTCAACGTTATCATCTAAGATGTGGGTACACCAAATTTCATGTGAATCTACAACCTTTTCACTGTTGATTTAGCATTGTAAAAAGTTCTATTGTCGGTAAACCGTCAATTTTGAACCCACTAAATCAACAGTGAAAAAGTTATAGAATCACATAAAATTTGGTGTACCCATATCTTAGATGATAACGATGAAGATGGCGGGTGCCGATCGTCGGAAAAAATGAGTGAGGGCGTATTTTTTTGACGCCATAGGAGGAAATTCCCTCCTATTGCCTCTTTCCTCCATTAACCTCTACACACACACACATGTGTGTGTGTGTATTTAAATGTGTCATGGCAGATGATACATGGGACTAGGATGTATAAGAATCACAAAAGTGGTGAGGATGAGAAGATAATGATCAATATATATTAATTAAAAAAAAATAGAAATGAGTCATGGTTTGTAGAAGGATTGAGAAGCCATGACTCACCTCTTCTTTTTGTTTTTATTCATTGATATTTATCATTCTGATCTCATTCTTATCACTAGAGACATGGTTCACAAAACATCCAAGTTTATCTCCCTCTTCAACTCCTCTCTAGAATTTTGAGTTGAGAAAAAGAAAGGAGAAAAATATTTTAAGAGAGCAAATCTCCTACTTCATCAATCTATACTAATGTAGCCCATTAGTTTAAGTTATTAACTTCACTAATACCTTGATTAGTGAAGTGTGAGCTTGAGTGAGAGAGACTTCAAGGTGGGTCATTTTTGGCAACGAAGATAACAAGCAAGCTCGATCCTTTCTTCACATGGAGCCTTAAGAAGAGTTCTTGGGACTTCAACTTGAAGCTTTAGAAGTGAAGGAGTAGACTACAAAGGTTGTAGACTCTTTACACTTAGTTTAGAATGTAGTTTTCTTACTTTGAAACCCTAATTTTTTTAGTTCGATTCTTGTTTAGTATATTTAGCACTCTAAAATTTTAAAATTGCATACTTGATACTCAAAGAAACCTAGTAGAGGTGCAAAGAAATACTTTCAGTTGCCTCACTTCCGGGATTGGCGAGTAACTTGCCGCACTCGTAGGGTTCTTGGTTCTACATTGCACAGACTATCCACACGACCAGGGCCCTGGGTTTCATTTGTGACTCAAATGAAACCCAGGGCTCCTAGATTATCCGCTATTCCATGTTGCTTATCGCTATTCTGTGATGTTGCTTATATCATGTCTGGGACGAATGGTTATATATATATATATATATACACACACACACACACTAGTAGATGTTGTATATGTTTTGCATCCGCGCTAGTCCAGCCCCCGCTCTGCCATTAGTTAAGTTACCTAACGGTGTATGACGGGGCCCCGTAGCGAATGGGGATGGCATATACATACATTTTATTTTCGTTCTTTTTCTGGTGTGATAGGATTTAATTGATGGGACTGCATTGATTTTGATTAATGCAAAGAAAAAGAAACCTAATAAGATGTTGTTGGATCAAATTTCGAAAAACTATAGTCATATTCTTTCGCTTTGCATAGTGGTAATCGGTCATGAATATTCAACATCTCATTTGAGGAGGCAAGAGCCTAGATCCCTTCTCAGGGAGTGAACTCTTGAGCAAAAGTTTATATTTCTATATATTACCCGGTTTTCTTCAAAACCACTAATTTTCAAAAGCGAAGCCTAAACCACTCCTTTTCAAAACTACTTGGTTCCTTCAACGATGTCAAGTTTATTACGTTAAAGGGTTTTTCACCAAAAACCCAGCCGTAGCCCTCCGTCATTTCGGATGAGTAGTACCTAGTATTCGTGCTGCGTTTGTTGCCCTTTGTCAAGACGTAGTGTACGGTAGCTAGATATTACTTGTCTGCTGTATAGAGATGCGATTATCTAGGACAGTCGTATAGCCTTGTTGGCCTTTGTCAAGGGTTTATACGGGTGGGTCTAAATTAATCTAGGATAATGACGGGTTGAACTTGACCAGTGGTTTATGGTTTGTTGGCCTTTGTCAAGGTCATAAACCGCTGGGGGCAAAAACCACATCGGGAGTTTCAAATACACAGGAAACTTGCTGGTGTTGCATACCTTCTGGAGTGTGGTGACTAGAATGGTTTCCATCTGGGTTATCACATGATGATAGTTGGATCCCGATCCTATTGATGAGTAGGATTACTCTTGGGAGATATTTTTCACTTCCCAATTAGCTAACTTATTATGTGTCTAGAAAAGTGTTAATGAGGCTACGCCTCTGCGGAAACAAGGTTTATTTTAATTAGGTCCGGGCGAGAGCACAGGGAACCTCTCTCGGAGTACCAACACTCACCTGGCTAAACGGTTAGCGAACTTGTAAGGTGCGAATGATCCCGACTAGTTTTCCTTTTAAAGTTTGAAAGAAAATTCAAGGAAACAGTAGGAGCCATCCCGATTAGATAAACTAATAATCAATCTAATCTTGCAAAAGTGCACGCTGAGTGTTTATTTTCTCTCTCTCCAGGTAGCAACCATTTCATGCCTTAATCAAGATAATAAAATGTATGACTTGACCGAACCAGTTTATTATACTGGGCTGGGGAACATCGGTTCGGCTCTAACTTGTGACAACTGTCACGAGTATGAGTAAGGGAAATAGGACTGTAAGGAATTCCAGATGACCCTAATGAAGGAGAAGCATTCTAATGCATTTTCTTCGGGTGTATTTGTTATTGAAAACTGTTTTTCGGTCATCCCTACCTCCTGGGTACTAGATACCGGATCAAGATCTCATATCTGTAATTTATTACAAGGACTGAGAAAAAATAGAATGGTTGGACCGGGTGATATGTCCCTCAGAGTAGGGAACGGAGCACAAGTTAATGCTGCAACCGTCGACGAATATCACCTAGTATTGCCAAGCGGCAATACTATGATTTTGAACGACTGCTACTATATACCTTCCATACTTTGCAACATCATATCAGTTTCTTTACATGATAAAAATGGATATAACTTTGTTCTAGATAGAAATATCATGAACATTTACCTTAATCAGGTATTGGTTGCAGAAGGTATATACTTTGTAATGGTATCTATGTTCTTAATCAAAACACAGTCTTCAATATACAAAACACACGCAAGAGGAAGAATTCAGATACGAACGAAACCTACTCGTGGCATTGTAGACTTGGTCATATCTGTGAGAAAAGATTAAGTAAGTTGCATAAGGATGGCTATCTGAATCCGTTCGAATTCTCATCCTATGAAACTTGTCAGTCTTGTCTAAAAGGAAAGATGACCAAATCTCCATTCACCGGACACGGAGAAAGAGCTATAGAGCTCTTGGGATTCATACACAGTGATGTATGTGGTCTGATTTCTATACATGCGTGGGGTGGGTTATCGTACTTCATTATATTCACTGATAATCTCTCTAGTTTCGGATATGTAATTCTTATGAAATACAAATCTGAAACTTTTGAGAAGTTCAAAGAATTTAAAAGCAAAGTAGAGAACCAGACAGGAAAAAGTACCAAGATCCTTCGATCTGATAGAGTAGGCTAGTACTTGAGTACGGAATTCCTAGAATACCTGAAAGAGAATGGTATTCTCTCTCAGCTTACTCCTCCATACACACCACAGCACAACGGTGTATCGGAACAGAGGAACCATACCCTATTGGACATGGTTCTCTCCATAATGAGTAGTGTTGATCTGCCACTTTCATTCTAGGGATATGCGCTTCAAACAGCGGCATACTTATTGAATTAGGTTCCATCCAAATATGTGCCTAAGACTCCATATGAAATATGGAGCGGAAAGAAATCATGTCTTAAATTCATTAAGATATGAGATTTTCCAGCTTATGTTAAAAAGCAAAATGCAGACAAATTGGAGGCACGTTCGGTTCTATGTAAGTTTGTAGGATACCCTAAGAATTCACGGGTGTTGGAGATAGTGCCCTCAGAGTCAATTATTGGATCACAGGCACGTGATTGCAATGATTGAGGGAGGACCTATCCCGGTAGGACAGTCTTACTCGAGATGATAGTATGCTATCTGGTTTATCTTTATCATCGTGTACTATTTTAGGTGACCTTACGAGTCGCTATTACACGTTGATAGAGCCCCTAGGATTCTTGCTTGACTACCACAGTATGAGGGCGATTATATACGTGAGAGCTGGAGTCTATAAGCACATCCTTAAAAGGTCCCTAGTCGTGGGAGTTTTCAGACAGGGCATCGATACTCCGGAGTAGACTAGTGTATACAGTCGAGACCCCGACGAAGGGCGGTGGCCGGTCTCACAAGCCACTGGTGTCATTTGGTTCACCTAAGATGTATACAGGTGCTCATTGGGTTATGAGTACACCGGACAGGACTCGCCGGGAACCTGCTAGTTGGTATTATACCTAACGTCAGATAGCAGTTTTCTGGTGACATGTGTACAGGTTAGTTCATCGACCTGAGATCGTCATTTGTCTCGTATGAGTTCCCACCGTGCTTTGATTACTACCCTACCACGGCTCAAAGGAGTCGTGCAAACAGGTTTTAGTTGGGTACAGTCCCGAGCCACATGGAGGCAGTGAGCGGATCTGCAGGGGTTCGTCTCTCCCGGTATTGGGGGTGAGGTCGTGCTGTGTCTAGGAGAGCCAGAACATGAAAAGTCCTTGGCCAAGGCAGGAGATTTGCTGGTAGGTATTCCAGTAGTATCTCAGGGTGTTCTGGGCTACACTCCGACACGACTTGTACCGCTATTGAGGGTCTGACTTTTACCAACCCCCTAGGTCCGCCATGCGATGCTCATAGACGAACGGACCGGACTGTACGGATATTGTCACTGACAGGCTCAGTAGGGTGTCAGGATGAGTTTGCTGATCGACGTCCCTTTTGGTCAATAGCTGGTGGCCCGTCACGTATGGCTAATACCTCTGACGTGCTAGTGGTTAAATCCACAGCCATAGTATTGACGAGTCTTTAGAGTCCACCACACACAGTTACTCAGGTTTCGGACGAAACGCTGTAAAGGCCGTATGGAGATATGGCAGGGTTCGATCAGATACGTGCGGTATTGCACGGATCGTGATCGGACGGTTTTTACTAGCCGTCTTTAGCTTAAGCCGGATCCTAGTATTAGACAGTGTAGTTTTGTCTCTTTGCATTTGTGTTCAGTGGGAATACAAATGCGGGCATGTATTTGCAGTAGCGGGGTTTTCCTGTATTTTATTACGGGATCAGTTTTCTGAAGTTGCCAGTTTGCATTCCGTTCCGTCCGGTTTTCCTTTATTCCTTCACGGCCGGACTTTATCGTTGGAGGGTGTTATTTGCAGTTTGCAAATAACATTTTGTGGAGGGGTTTTCTTGCATATGACGGCTTCATGATTTGACTAGTATCATGAGATCCTTTTTCTTTCTTATCTTTTGCATTATGAGAAAAGATTGGATTAGATTTTGATGGGTTGAGATTTGAGTTTGGTGTGACTTTTTATCTTGCATTATCTTTTCTTTTCTCCAGGGATTATTTCATTCCATTATCTCCACCATGGAGGAGAGGGCCGGCCACTTGAGGGGTGAGGAGGAAATGAGAGAGAGCTCATTTTGTGAGGGAATTTGATCATCTCATTTTGCTTGCTCCAAAATCTTAAACCCCTCTCCAAAGTTCTTTTGATTCTCTACCTCCATCCTCCATGGCAACTAAACCCCAAAGAAACATAGACTCTACACTAGCCTACAGCAAATCTTGGACGCGTCGGCTAGCCATCTTCGCGTCCGAGTTGCCTCGGTCAAGAGGTAGGAGCCCGTAAAAGTCTCCGGCTACGTGGTGCCCTTTCCGACGAGGAGGTGACGGACGGAGATTCCGCGGGAGATCAGAGTAGAGACGAAGACCGAAGGACATGGATCGCTTGGTATAACTCTCTACCCGTATTTAAGTTTGCTAGTAGCTAGGTTAATGGCCCGATCCGAGTTAAAAGTGCGCGGTGGTGCCGATTTGTTAGTTTGCAAAGTTTTTGTTTCCGCGTTTCCGGCGTCGGATCGACGGCCGGGGCACCGCCGCGGACTAACATTGGTATCAGAGCCATGCCATTAACCATGCCTAGCTTGCTCTAGTATGTTGAAAACCCGATCGAACAAAAATCGCAAAAACCGTATTTTCAGTGCATGTGTTTTCTGTCGAAATTTTTTCTGCTCTAAATTTTTTTCAGGTTGTTGCAGAATACTGTGCATGGAAATCTAAGCAATCTGTGAAAATTTGGTCGCGAGATCTCACCATTCCACCGCGGAACCGCGGCCAAACCCATGCTTGGGCCGCGGTTCCGCCGCGCTTTTGACTGATCATTTGACCAATTTTTTGCAAATTGCTTCTGAGTTGGAAATAGGGGTTTTGGGATATTCTTTTTGGGCCCAGATTTTCTGTAAGTGCTACAGTACTGTTTGGGGCCCACTTCAGTGAATTTGTTCGATCGGATATTTTAAACATGTTAGTTCACAGTATTTACATTATATCTGCGACCGTGATTGTCATTTGATCGGTAAATCCTGTCTAACTGCTATAGCCCGGTTAGATGGATTTGCGAACGTGACATTCATGTTGATGTTCTGTGTATTGCTGTGATGTTGCGGATTGGTCGTGGGGGATAGCCTGGTTGCAGTGGTAGTACAGATTTGTTGTATTATGTACATTTGATATTGCGGGGCGAGCGTTCGACATGTGGACTGCCGTCACTGCATGTTTGTATTATTCTTTTGGGGCACGACCAGGTTGCGGTCGATGTACCCGTTGTATGTATATTTTACTTTCTGTACTAGGATTACCCCGCGGAGGGGTGCACGGATAGTCGGATTCTAGAGGGCAACGAGCCCGCATCTCATGGCGTTGAGATGAAAGGGGCTTTACTCTAGAATTGGCGGGCTATTCGCCGCACTCGTAGGGGTATAGGTTGACCCAGGAGGGGTGCCCAAGTTACCAGATTCCGTGAAGTGCTGGGTGGTCCATTCACGTTGTTGAAAGGGGCTGCCTCGCTTCAGGTTTTGGCGGGTAACTTGCCGCGCCCGTAGGGGTCTAGGATTTCATTGCACAGGCTATCCACACGACCAGGGGAATGTCGGGTTTCAGTAGCGGCTCTATGAAACCCGGGGATCCCAGATATCTGTATTGTTCTGTGATGCTGTACATTTCTGTGATGTTGCATTTTATCACGCCTTGAGCGAAAATTATATATTATATATATACTAGTAGATGTTGTATATGTTTTGCATCCGCGCTAGTCCAGTCCCCGCTCTGTCGTTAGTTAGCTAACCTAACGGGTGATGACGGGACCCAGTGGCGAATGCGGATGGCATATACGTACGTCATTATTTTCGTTCTTTGTGGTGTGATCAATTGATGGGACTGCATTGATTCGGATCAATGCAAGTTAAACACGCCTATACTGACGTTGTTGGAACACTTTTTCAAAAAGCTGTTATTGTAAGGGCGTTCTCTTTTGTTTTGCACAGTGGTATTCAGTTGGAATATCCTGCTCCTCAGTCGACGAGGCAAGGGCCGAGATCCCTTCACCGGGAGTGACCCTTTGGACAAAAGTTTGCGTCAGGGCAATAATTTCACTATAGCCGTTTACTTTTGCTTTGCATCATGGTATTCAGTTGGAATATCCTGCACCTCATTCTACGGGGAAAGAGCCGGGATCCCTTCACCGAGAGTGACCTCTTTAGCAAAGGTTTTCGTCACTATATTTTTTAAAAGCTATCAGTTCCTTCAACGATATCAAGTTCATTACGTTAAAGGTTTTCTCCAGAAACCATTCGTAGCCCTCCGTCGTTTCATATGGATAGTCAATAGTATTCAAGCTGTGTATGTTGGCCAAAGTCAAGGCACAGTGTTTGGTAGCTGTTGGGTATTCATATGCAGCATAGATAGATGCTTTGGTTTGGGACAGTCGTACTGCCATTTTGGCCAAAGTCAAGGGTAGGTACGAGTGGGTTCAAATTAACCTGGAGAATGACGGGTAGAACTTGACATGTGACTTATGATATGTTGGCCAAAGTCAAGGTCATAAGAGCATGGGGCAAAAATCCATATCGGGAGTTTCTAAAGAAACTGAAACTTGCCAGATATGTCCATACCTTCTGGAGTGTGATAACGTGAGCGGATTCCGTCACGTTATCATGCGATGATAGTTGGATCCCGATTCCAACTGATGAGTTGGTTTACTCCTCGGGTGATCCCGGCTAATTCTTCTTTCAGGTTTGGGGAAGAATTTGACGTTACAGTGGGAGGTTTCCAGATTAGATAAAGTGATAACCATTCTGATCTAGGCTAGAGTGCACGCTGAGTGTTTCTTTTCTCTCTCTCTTTGGCAGCGACCATTGACCCGACCCTAGACTATGACTCAGTGACCAAGTTGACCGAACCTTCTTAACACTGGCTTTTGGATTGTCAGAGTTGCAAACCTCATTGCCACTCCTACTTTTACCCTTTCTCCAGGACACCCCGTATTACTGCGAACGTCCACTTCCATTGGACAAAACTATCGTATGGTTATATACGAACTCGAAGGAATTCGAGGATGGTTTCCGGTTCTGGAGAAAACGAATAGGACTATTCAGTTGTCTTTTCTTTCACCTTCTCTCATTGCGAGTACTCCTTAGTTTAGGAGATAGTACACCTATTACGCAAATTGGATAGTCTTCTTCCAAACCTTAGGCTGGTGCCGAACGGTAGGGATTGAAGAAAACCAATTAGCCTAAATGGTGTACAAAAGGTATTAGGTTAAGACAAAGCAAGGGATTAGTAAGAGGGCAAAGTAAATTGCGACTGATATTCACGACCAAACCAAGTATTTCTTCGCCAATCCTAAATCACCTTTGTATTTCTCCAGGACACTCCGTATCACTACGAAGATACCAAGTTTATTGGATAATCCATCGTATGGTTATATACGAACTCGAAAGGAACTTGTTCCAGTTCAGGAATGGATCCTGGTTCAGGAGAAATAGGAATAAGGTTTATTCGGTTGTCTTTTATCTTCACCTTTTCTCGCATTGCGAGTGCTCCTAGGATTAGAACAGTACACCCATTATGCTTATTGGATAGTCCTCTTCCAAACCATAGGCTGGTGCCGAACGGTAGGGAAGGAAGAAAACCATTTGGCCTAAAGGGGTGTGCAGAAGGTAATGACTAAAGACATAAAAAGGGATTTAGAGAAGTGGAAAAGAATTATTCGGTTACAGTTGTGAATCTGGATAATGGAAGAGGCATTGCTAGGAATACCAGGATACCCCATCGAAACATTTCAATGTTTCAGTTTCACTGTGTACTGTTAAAAGAAAACTGATTTCCCAATTAGACACTTGCTCCAGGGTATGTATTTACCAGGTATGATTCTCACATCTGTATGGTTTTACAGATGATGAGTGGGAGTAAGTTATTGGGAATTAAGTGATCATCCTCATTATATCGGGATTCGTTGTAATTGGTGATATTTGAGGAAGTCACCTGGGTTGTTTGCCGGACGGCAAATATCTGGTTTTGAATATCCGTTGTTATGCACCAATTTCAAATTGATATATCTGTACGTCTATTTTTATAGAGTGAGATATACCTTTTGAGATTATGTCTATGACATTTACCTATATCAGTGGATGGTTAGGTAAGGAGCATTGAACAACGGTGTAATTCTTCTTAACCATAAGTACAGTTTTCAACCTACAACACACAGTAAATGAGTTATTAGACTCAAGGGACTTATACAGAGTATTGTATGTTGTCCTATGTCCATTAGGACAGAGGGGTAGGTACTCGTACTATATTCGGCTTACTTATGACTTCTCTAGTTTTTAAACAAGTGTTTCGTAGAAACACAGGGTCTAAGTTTTGAGAAGTTATAGGTATAAGAATAAAGTAGAGAACCAGATGTTGCAAGTATCGGGATTCTTCAAGGTGATCGAAGATGTAGATACTTGTGAATGGTATTCAGTTGTTAGTAATGATTAAGAGAATTAGTTTCTCTTTCAGGTTACTTATAATTGGAAGCATTCCTAAGTTAAGTAACGCTGATCGGCCTCTCTTCCATTTAGTTGACATGCACTGGAGACAGCTGCATTATTTGAATCTGGTTCAATTAAATAAGTGCCTCTGTTTCTATATTGGATATAGAACAGTTCATATCTTGACATTGTTAAGATACGGGGAGTTTTCCGGCTTATGCTTAAAACCAGACTCTGGATAACTCAAGGCACGTTTCTGTAATGGCTGTTTGTGGGTTGACCCGGGCTATGACGAGGGTTGACTTTCTACCATCTGGAAGATCAATAGTTATACTATTCTAGACTCGCCACAGTTTTAACAAAAATGGATTTTTTCAGAAAACAGTAGTGGGAGTATGGTAGAACTGGAAGTGATTCCAGAACCGCAAACGATTACTGAAGATTTAATAAGAACCTAAAGATTCAATCTGGTTTGACATTCCATTGGCCACTCCGCAGATAAAGTGGGTAACCTCAGGCACTCGAGAGGTACTTCGGTATGCTCAAGGACGGTGGCAGGGAGGTTCTTGTTTACCCAGACTTGCCATTGCTGTTGTTCCAGACTATGAGACCCGGCAGGAGGATGAGTATAGTGTCGTTCTAAACTAGCTTTAGAAGTGTACGTCTATATGACTCTGCCAGAGGGTTGTCGTAATCAGTGGGAGCAGCGGAAGCATTGGTGGACATCAGGCTTATGTCTATTTATAGACTAAAGCAGATATAGCGGAGATAGATCATCTATTTCTGATGTGACAGTCATAGGTTTGACTTCATCAGAATAGGGGATGGATCTGTTAAGAAGGTAGTAGGGTGTGATGTCCTGGTATTGGATGACATACACAGAGTAGGAAGTGATATTCCTATACTACGATCGGTTATACTTTGGTTGTCACACAGTGGTTTCTCCACACAGGACTTGGATATTATATCAGACATTCTGTTTACTAGATCTATGGTTTTAGATCTAGATTTGGGTGGTTTCCCAATCAGGGTACTTACACAGCATTCTAAGAGTATTTAGAATGGACGACTCTTGGCATGGTGGTGTACCTGCAGGTAATGGAGTCACCCTCTCTAAAGGTGTCTTACAGACTAAAGGGGAGAGGGATGTGCATGATTGGCAGATCACTTGCTCAGGCAATTGAGTCGATCATGAGATGTCAAGTACCACACCAGATGTTGTTCTTGCAGTAGGTGCAATAAGTTGATATTGATCCAATCCTGGATAAACAGTCGGAAGCAGTCTTAGAGCATAAGTTGATGTTCTAGGGATATGATAACGACAGCCTCATTCGGGAGACAGTTATCATTCCAGGCTTCCAAGGTGACCTGGACGACAAGGAGGTTGTCAGAGTTATAGTTTTCCCTCTGACGAGGGGCAGTATTTTGGACAGGTGGTCCAGGTGGATACTGAGGGAAGGCATGGCGCAGGATACTGATTAAGTTCAGTTGACGATACAGTCTAAGAAGTTTGGATTTGGAGTTCACTTGTGAACTAGGTCCCATTAGACATCCAGACACATTCTAAGACAGGTATTGCTCATTTCGGGAGATAGCTTTCTCCGCGAACTTGAGTTAAAGAGAGACATAGAAAGAAACAACAGAGCGGATCCACTCACTGAGGCTATTCCTCGAACGCAATAGTTTCGCAAACGGGCTTTGTGAGACTGACTAGTAGAGGAGTTGGGTGTTCGGTATCACACGGGCTGTGAGCATGCGACATCGCAATAATTAACCTTGAGTGCAAGTGGGAGATTGTTGGAGATAGTGCCCTCAGAGTCAATTATTGGATCACAGGCACGTGATTGCATTGATTGAGGGAGGACCTATCCCGGTAGGACAGTCTTACTCGAGATGATAGTATGCTATCTGGTTTATCTTTATCATCGTGTACTGCTTTAGGTGACCTTACGAGTCGCTATTACACGTTGATAGAGCCCCTAGGATTCTTGCTTGACTACCAGCAGTATGAGGGCGATCATATACGTGAGAGCTGGAGTCTATAAGCACATCCTTAAAAGGTCCCTAGTCGTGGGGTTTCGAGACAGGGCATCGATACTCCGGAGTAGACTAGTGTATACAGTCGAGACCCCGACGAGGGGCGGTGGCCGGTCTCACAAGCCACTGGTGTCAGTTGGTTCACCTAAGATGTATACAGGTGCTCATTGGGTTATAAGTACACCGGACAGGACTCGCCGGGAACCTGCTAGTTGGTATTATACCTAACGTCAGATAGCAGTTCCCTGGTGACATGTGTACAGGTTAGTTCATCGACCTGAGATCGTCATTTGTCTCGTGTGAGTTCCCACCGTGCTTTGATTACTACCCTACCACGGCTCAAAGGAGTCATGCAAACAGGTTTTAGTTGGGTACAGTCCCGAGCCACATGGAGGCAGTGAGCTGATCTGCAAGGGTTCGTCTCTCCCGGTATTAGGGGTGAGGTCATGCTGTGTCAAGGAGAGCCAGAACATGAAAAGTCCTTGGCCAAGGCAGGAGATTTGCTGGTAGGTATTCCAGTAGTATCTCAGGGTGTTCTGGGCTACACTCCGACACGACTTGTACCGCTATTGGGGGTCTGACTTTTAGTAACCCCCTAGGCCCGCCATGCGATGCTCATAGACGAACGGACCAGACTGTACGGATATTGTCACTGACAGGCTCAGTAGGGTGTCAGGATGAGTTCGCTCATCGACGTCCCTTTTGGTCAATAGCTGGTGGCCCGTCACGTATGGCTAATACCTCTGACGTGCTAGTGGTAAAATCCACAGCCATAGTATTGACGAGTCTTTAGAGTCCACCACACACAGTTACTCAGGTTTCGGGCGAAACGCCGTCGAGGCCGTATGGAGATATGGCAGGGTTCGATCAGATACGTGCGGTATTGCACGGATCGTGATCGGACGGTTTTTACTAGACGGCTTTGGCTTAAGCCGGATCCTAGTATTAGACAGTGTAGTTTTGTCTCTTTGCATTTGTGTTCAGTGGGAATACAAATGCGGGCATGTATTTGCAGTAGCGGGATTTTTCTGTAATTTATTACGGGATCGGTTTTCTGAAGTTTCCAGTTTGCATTCTGTTCCGGCCGGTTTTCCTTTATTCCTTCACGACCGGACTTTATCGTTGGAGGGTGTTATTTGCAGTTTGCAAATAACATTTTGTGGAGGGGTTTTCTTGCATATGATGGCTTCATGATTTGACTAGTATCATGAGATCCTTTTTCTTTCTTATCTTTTGCATTATGAGAAAAGAATGGATTAGATTTTGATGGGTTGAGATTTGAGTTTGGTGTGACCTTTTATCTTGCATTATCTTTTCTTTTCTCCATGGATTATTTCATTCCATTATCTCCACCATGGAGGAGAGGGCCGGCCACTTGATGGGTGAGGAGGAAATGAGAGAGAGCTCATTTTGTGAGGGAATTTGATCATCTCATTTTGCTTGCTCCAAAATCTTAAACCCTCTCCAAAGTTCTTTTTATTCTCCACCTCCATCCTCCATGGCAACTAAACCCCAAAGAGACATAGACTCTACACTAACCTACAGCAAATCTTGGACGCGTCGGCTAGCCAACTTCGTGCCCGAGTTGCCTCGGTCAAGAGGTGGGAGCCCGTAAAAGTATCCGGCTACGTGGTGCCCTTTCCGACGAGGAGGTGACGGACGGAGATTCCGTGAGAGATCGGAGTGGAGACGAAGACCGAAGGACACGGATCGCTTGGTATAACTCTCTACCCGTATTTAAGTTTGCTAATAGCTAGGTTAATGGCCCGATCCGTGTTAAAAGTGCGTGGTGGTGCCGGTTTGCTAGTTTGCAAAGTTTTTGTTTCCGCGTTTCCAGCGTCGGATCGACGGCCGGGGCGCCGCCGCGGACTTACAACGGAGATATCTGTTCTATTACACCAAGGAACAGAAGGTGTTTGTTGCTCATCACGCCACCTTTTTAGAATGGAAATTTCTTGCAAAAGAAATTAATGGGAGCATGGTAGAACTGGAAGAAATTCTTGAACCATAAACTGAAACTGAAGAATTGGTGGAACCTCAGGATTCAAAAATCCCGGACGAACATCAGCTACTCAGCAGATCTAGTAGGATTTCTCGTCCGCCTGAGGGATACTACGGTTTTCTCATAGATGAGGATCGAGAAAATTGCATCTTGGAAGAAAACGATCCTACTAGTTTTAAGCAGACCATTAGCAGTAGGGACTCTGATAAATGGCTGGATACTATGCGATCTGAAATGGAATCCATGCACACCAACAAAGTTTGGACTTTAGATGTTTCTCCTCCTGGGGTAAAACCCGTTGGATGCAAGTGGATCTTCAAAAAGAAGATTGGTGTAGATGGACAGGTGGAAACCTATAAGGCTAGACTTTTGCAAAACGTTTTCTTCAAAGACCAGGAATGGACTATGACGAAATTTTTTCTCCAGTGGCTATGCTGAAATCCATTCGGATACTACTTGCCATTCCTGCCTACCATGACTATGATATATGGCAGATGGACGTTAAAACAGATTTTCTGAATGGAAGTTTAGAAGAGTGCGTTTATATGGATCAGCCGAAGGGATTCATAGACAGTGGGAGCAGCGAGAAAGTGTGCAAGTTGCTTAAATCCATTTATGGATTAAAGCAGGCATCGCGGAGTTGGAATATCCGTTTTGATGAGACATACAAGGAATTTGACTTCATCAAAAATGAGGATGAGCTATGTATCTACAAGAAGATTGTAGGAAGAACTATCGTATTCCTAGCCTTGCATGTGGACGAAATTCTTTTGATAGGAAATGCCATTCCTATGCTGCAATCGGTCAAGTTGTTCTTGTCACAGAGGTTCTCCATGAAAGACCTGCGTGATGCCTCATACATTCTGAGGATTAAGATCTACAGAGATAGATCCAAAAGATTGTTGGGATTTTCACAGTCCAGGTATATAGAGTCCATACTAAAGAGATTTAGTATGGAAGATTCCAATCACGGTAATATACCCACATTGCACGGAATCACCCTTTCCAAAAAGATGTCTCCCAAGAGTGATGAGGAGAGGACTCGCGTTGGCACTATACCCTACGTTTCGGCGGTAGGATCTATAATGTATGCGATGCTGTATACTAGACCAAATGTAGCTTACGCGCTTAGCATGGTGAGCCAGTATCAGTCGAACCCTGGTGAGAATCATTGGACAGCTGTGAAGAGCATTCTCAGGTACCTGAGAAGAACTAAGGAGATGTTCTTGGTTTACTATAATGGGGAACTTCGAGTGGAGTCTTTTACCGACTCAAGCTTCTAAAGTGACAAGGATGATAGTAAGTCTGTCTCGGGTTTTGTGTTTACCCTCAACGGAGGGACGGTCTGTTGGAAGAGCTCCAAACAGGACACCGTTGCAGACTCGACAATGGAGGATGAATACATTGCTGCCAACGATGCTGCAAAAGAAGCGGTCTGGATGAAAAAGTTCATTACTAAACTTGAGGTGGTTCCATCCATTGTTGATCCGATACCTTTTATTGCGATAACAATAGGGATATGGCTTTAGCGAAGGAACCACGGTCCCAGCAAAAATCCAGACACATCTTGGGGCGGTATCACCTGATTAGGGAGATCGTAGATCGACGGGAGATTAAGGTCCGGAGAGTAGATATGAAAGACAACACGGCGGATCCATTTACCAAGGCCCTCCCTCAAGCGCAGTTCAAGCGACTTTTTGAGATGTTGGGTATGCGATACGCCAACAACTGGCCCTAGAGAAGACGTTGGGTATCGGTACGCCAATTACAGGCCTTAGTGCAAGTGGAAGATTGCTGGATATGTATGCCCTACAGGCCTGTATTGTATCGGATGCTAGGGATATGTATGTACATGACAATCTTGCTCAGTTATATGGTATACTATTTGAGTTTTCTTTATCTGAACATGTGTATATGTTTTTCTTACTACTTTGTATTTCTTATACATATTGATAAAGACTCGTTACAATAGTATACTATTTTGGTATGTTTTTATCTTAACATGTGCATATGTTATAGCTGGTACATGTTGATAAAGCCCGTAGGATTTTTCTTGACTACCAGCGTTATGATGGCGATCATACTTATAGGAGCTGGGTAGTCCATAAGCACATCCTTAAAAGTCCTAAGTCGCAGGAGTATCGAGACCGGGCATCGATATTCTAGAGTAGACTTGTGTATATTTTTCTAGACCCCGACGAGAGACGGTTGTTGGTCACACAGCCATTGGTGTGATCACCTAAGATTATATACAGGTGCTCACTGTGGTTGAGTACACTGGACGGGCTCGCCGAGAAGCTATAGATGGTATTATACATATCATTAGATAGCGGTTCTCATGTGACATAAGTACATGTTAGTCTTTAGACCTGAGATCATCATTTGTCTCGTGTGAGTTTCTATTGTGCTTTGATCACTACCCAACCACGGCTCTACTGAGTCATGCAAATAGGTTTAGGTTGGGTACAGTCCCAAGCCACATGGAGGCAGTGAGTGATTGTCAGAGATTCGTCTCTCCCGGTATTGGGAGTCGATATCATACTATATCCGGTTGGCCAGAACCATAAGATCTTGGCCAAGACAGTTGAGATTTACTGATGGTTAGATCAGTAGTTTTTCAGATCGGTCCTGAGCCAAATCGACACGACTTATCAGGTTATTAAGGGTCTGACGTTTACCACCTCTCAAGACCTGGTATGCGATACTCTTACATGAAGAGACAGACTGTACGGAGATTGTCACGGATAGGCTCAGTAGGGGTTCAGATGAGGTTGCTCATTAGCCTTCCTTTCGACAGGTACCTGGATAGCCGTTACGTACAGCTAGTGCCACTGACGTGCTTGTGGTTAAACCCACTACCAGTGTACTTTTGAGTCTTTAGAGTCCTACACAGAGGGTTTCCTTGGTTCAGGCGAAATGATGTAGTAGCCGTATTTTGATACATGCAGGGTTCCGATCGAATGATAATACTAGCCGTCTTAAGATTAAGCCGGATTATTAAATCAAGTATTGATTTAATAATTTATATATACATATTTCGGTATGCATATTCTAGTGTTATCTAGGTTTTCGATCGGATGGTTGATAATACTAGCCGGCTTAGGATTAAGCCGGATTATTAAATCAGGTATTGATTTAATAATTTATATATACACATTTCGATATGTATATTCTAGTATTATGTTCTTTGTATTATTCTACCTCTTTGGGTATTCGTATTTTGATACGAATACGGGTATGTATATACAGTAGAGTGTATTCCGTATTTATACGGAAAATATTCTAGAAGGAGGACACTTCATTTCCATGGTTTTTTCTTTTATTGAAAAATTGAAATGAGGTGGAGGGGTGAGGTGGAAAGGAGAATGGTGTGAAATATGGTGGAATAATTCATTTTTCTATACTATTCAAGTATGGTTGGATTTTATATTTGCAAAATCCATTTTGATAAAACTATGCTTGCATTATTATTTGGTGATGAGATTTTCATCTCACCATTCTCTTTTTCTTTCCATTTCTAGAGCTCCTTCATTCTCTTCACCCTACACTCTCATGAGTTGAGAATCAAAGGTGAAGAGAGATAGAAAAAATACTAGAACCACACACTACATCACTAGACATTCTAGATTAGCAACCAAGAGCCTTTAGTTGCTCCACTAGGTTTTTGAGTGGAGCTAGAGCCATGAACCACATCTCTCGGGTGGATCGTCTTCGATGGAGGAGAACCGAAGATCAAGCTCGATTATGGAGACCCCTTGGAGCTAAGGAAGAGGGTAGAAGACCGAAGGATACGTATCTATAACTCTCTATCACAGTAGATAGAACTCCTTTAGTTTACTAGTTTAATATTTGGTCAGATTCTAGGGTTTGGTTTCTAGCGCCTGGTTTTTCAAAAGTCATAGTTTTTCATTCTGCAACGGCCACGGTTGGCGGCCAGGATGCTAGGAACCCAAACAAATACCAGCAGAGAACTTCTATCTGACGATTGATATAATACAATCAAGAAGTTCTCGGTGAGTCCGTCCAGTGTACTCACCTCCAGTGAGTGTTAGTTATATGTATGCCCTAGAGGCCATTACTATACATAGGATGTATATTGTAGTGGATGCTGGGACATATATAGGGAGGACTTTCTTGCTCGACATGATAGTATGCTATCTGGTTACTCTTTACCTTAACGTGTATACTGATTGTCTCTCTGTTACATGTTGGTAAAGCCCTTAGGATGTGTACTTGACTACCTGGATTATGATGTGGATCATACTAGTGGGGACATGGTAGTCTATAAGTACATCCTTCAAAGTCCCTAGTCGTGGGTGTATCGAGACGGGGAATCGATATACCAGAGTAGACTAGCGTATACCTTCTCGACCCATACAGATGGGCGATGGATGATCCCATATCCATTGGTGTTTGACATCAGAGATGATATACGGGTGCTCAGTAGAGACTGGGTACACTGGACGGACTCGCCGAGAACTCCCAGATGGTATTATACCTCACGTCAGATGGCAGTTCTTTGGTGACACTGGTACAGAGTAGTCTGTTGACCCGAGATCGTCATAGAGTCTTGTGTGGTTCCCACTGTGCTTTGATTTCCATCTTACCACGTCCAAGAGGGCATGCAAAACGGTGGTTTTTGGGTACAGTCCCGAGTCACATGGAGGCAATGAGCGATAGGAGGGGATTCGTCTCTCCCGGTATAGGGGGTTGATGTTGCGCTGTGTTCGATTGGCTATAACAGGAAATCCCTGGCCAGGGTTGCTGAGATTCACTGGTAAGTGTTACCAGTAGTTTCTCGAATTGTTATAGACCTCATATCGACACGACTTATCGATCTATTGGGGTCTGACGTTTACCACCCCTAGGCGAGATATGCGACATATCAGACGATCAGACCGGACTGTACGGTAGTGTTACTGGTTGGATTCACTGGAGTGTGAGCGGGCTTGCTCGTCGATCTTCTGATCGCTCAATACCTGGGTGGCCGTTACGTTTAGCAGACCGCTTGCGGCTTGTGGGTGTTTGATATGATCATAATCTGCTGCCGGCGTATTGACGAGTCTTTAGAGTCCTACACAGAGGTTTCCTGGCTCAAGCGAAACGAAATAGGAGCGCATATGAGATATGTGCGGGACCGAGAATAATACGTGTATGTGATACCGCATTCCATTCTCGCGATGAATGTATCAAAAAGGTTGTATGCGATATAACCTAGTTATCGATTCAAGCGTTGATTCGATAAGTCGATACATTGAATACTAGTCGGTTATGTTCGACATGACCGGATCATTGAATCAAGTGTTGATTTAATGATTTAATGCATAATTATATGTATATATGATATATTACTTTGCATTAACTAGTATCGGTTTACTTAAGATGGATTTTCTCACTCGCCTGTGCACATTGTGTATTTGATATATTTTGTGCACTTGATTGTATCATGTTTGATGATATATGATAGCTAGGGTTTGTGTAAAGAGTTAAACCTTAGTCAAGTAAATGGTTAGGGTTTTGATATATTTATTAATTCTTTTATCTTTTAATTTGTATTAAAAAGATAAGAGATAAAGAAAACAAAAGGTTGCTTTTCTTCATGAAGCTTGTTGAAGCTTCATGAAGCTTTGACCAAAGAAACCTTTTGTCTTCATCTCATTAAACCCTAACCATTCATTGAACTATAGTTAGCTCTCTACACTTTGCCATGGTTAGATTATGATAAGAATTGATTTTCTTTTCTATTCTTATTCTTATCATAAAACTTATCATATTCTTTTATCTTCTTCTTCATCTTGACTTGAAGAAAAAGCTTGAGAGATTCAATGGCAACTTGAGCAATTGAGTGAGAAATCCAATTCTAAAGTGAACCCACTTCCTATTTCTTCATCCTCTACCTCTTGCCAGGTAGTAGAGTGTGTTTTCTTCACAAGTTTCATGAATTGGTGAAGTGGGAGATTGATCTAGCGATGCCTCGACGTAGATCATCTTCGGCACGTCGTCGATGACCTAGCCCGCTTCTTCTCCGATGAAGCCGACGCTAGAGCCCGGGATTGCATGAGGACAGTGAGGAGACTTCATTGCGGAGCTATGGAGGTAGAGAACCGGATCTACAAAGGTTGTATTTCCGTATTCTTTAGTTAAGTTGTTAACTAGTTTCTTTTTCGCATAGAAATCTAGCCAACGATCCGTTCTAGGGTTTCTCGGCACCGTTTAAATTTGAAATTGGCATGGTTGATGCCTTGTGAGACCTCATTAGGGTGCCTAGGAACCCTACAGTGGTATCAGAGCCTAGCTAGAGCCTTAGGCGAAGTCTAGACGCAATTTGAAGTCCGATCGAACCAAAACCCGAACTCGAAACATGCTCTCTGGACTTTTTTCAAAAACAGGGATTTTTGTGAATTAAAAATTGTCAAAAAATTCAGCAGGGAATCCTATGAGTTACTGTGAAGCACGTGACTCTAAATCGATCAAAGAGCCGAGGAACCGCGGCCCCACCCTGGGTTTAGCGGCAGTTCCGCGGCCATGTTGGTGATTTAGGTCACGTGTCTTGCACAGTAATTCTTGTGTCAAAGAGCTGAGTCTTCTGGAAATTTTTATATTTTATTCAAGAGTTGAATTTTCTGGGGTTGTTTTGGGGATTCGGTGTTTCGATCGGAGTATCAGATTTTGTCTTTGTGGCTTTCCGGATAAATTTCAGAATATGTTAAAAAGTTCGACCGGATATAAATACCCAATTTTTCCCCTGTCGGGAAAATTCCAAGTGTTGGATTTTTCCGTAGTTTAACGACGTTCTAAGTAGTGCAAGTAATGCAATGGACCCTCTAGAAGACAACAAACCTTAACTCGATTATGTGACCGTCTTGAACTGCCCTTTGAACCTTAGGGTTTGGGGCAGTACGGCGTGCCACATGTGAGGTGTTGGCTTGACCCTTCTACGGCTGGACCGTTGGTACTGAGGCACGAACTGAATGTTGTTAGACTTATTTCATGTGTTGATCTGTATCGGGAAAACTTGGGTGTTCGACTGTTTGATCGAAAAGTTTAACATTTTCTATTTATCTGGAATGTGATACAATAATTGGAATTCACAAGAAGTTATGAGATAACTGAATGAATGTTATAAACATAGCACTTTAGTCTCACTTGATCGGTTGCCACGGAATTTTGATGCGATCAAAAGTCCGTCGCAATCACGTAGCATACGCGGATACTCGCCGGGTAAACTTAATAGACAGCCTCACTCCATAGCCCCGACCAAGTGACTGTTGGAGAACCCTGTCGCCGAAAGCATCCGTTCAGGTGCTCGCGGAAGCGGTGTTCCGCCTTAGTGCACTTCGTCGACAGCATCGGGGGTGCGGCCGCCTACTAAAGTTTACGATGAGCATTCGATCAGGATGTCAGGAATCTTATTGAATTACCCGACTTGATATTGAAAAGAGTTTTCGATAATGAGACTAAAATGCGGGGTTTATAATTGTTAGGCATGCGATGTCTGAGGTAGTTGCGGATTCCAACTGTTGTAGTTTTACACTTTGTTTTCTATGACCGTAAGTGTAATATGTGCTATCGCCGGTTTCGTTGCTATATGTCAACGACAATTCGGATACGCATGTTTACTTACGTTGATGACATGTGATGTTATGTGTTGCTGGATATGTTATATTGGATCATCGTGTTTGAATAGCCGGGGGTTTTTATGTGAGATGAGTGTTTTTCTTTTTCATTCATGTAAAAACTTGTATGTAATATTATTTTATTGGGGCACATCCAGGTTGCGGAAGATGTCACCATTTGTATATTATTTACTTTTCTGCACTAGGATAGACCCAAGGAGGAGGGCACAAGTAACCGGGTTCTGGAGTCCAGTAGGAGACCAACTCGAGGAGTCGAGTCCGGGTCTCCTAACTCTAGAATTGGTAGGGTTGCTTGCCGCTCTCGTAGGGGTCTAGGGGTGTGGGTTTGGCTATTCATCACGACCGTGGAATCCGTGTTTTATACTGGCTCGTATTGAAAACACGGACGTCCTAGTATATCCAATATTTCATATGATTCTTCTGCTGCGATATCTGTGATGTGATCATGTGGTGTTCTGTGATAGATACAGTATATAGTATATATGATATATTATATAGACGTTACTTATGTTTTACACCCGCGCTAGCCCTGCCCCGCTCTGCTGTTAGTTACCTAACCTAACGGTGCACGAGGGGACATCGAGACGAATGCGGATGGCATAAGTTTACGTCGTATTTATCTGTGATGATTAGGTACTTATATGATGGGACTTCATTAATGAGATTAATGAAATAAAAGAAACCTAAGATGTTGTAGAATCGAATTTCAAAACAAAACAGGTAGATACAGTTCTTGCTTTGCACAGCGGTATATATGATATATCCTGCACCTTATTCGATGAGGAAAGGACCGAGATCCCTTCACCGGGAGTGACTCCTTTAGCAATAACTGGCAGATGCTACACACTCGGTTTGTCTTTTGATTGCTTTTAAGAGTTTTTGCTTTGCACAGTGATATATGTGATATATCCCGCACCTCATTCGATGAGGAAAGGACCGACGATCCCTTCACCGGGAGTGACTCCTTTAGCAAAACTAGAAAAGCCTCAAAAGCTCTCCATTTTAAAATCATTTGATTCTACAACGATATCAAGTTCATTACGCAATAGGTTTTCAGAAAAACCTGTCGTAGCCCTCCGTCATTTCAGATATGTACTGGTTAGTATTCGTGCTACGTTTGTTGACCTCTGTCAAGGCGTAGTGTGCGGTAGCTGATTAGTGCTTATCTGCATAAGCATATGATGTGATTGATTTAGGGTAGTCGTGCGACCTTGTTGACCTCTGTCAAGGGTCGTGCGGGTGGGTTTACTTCAATCAGGAAATGACGGGTTGAACTTGACTAGCAGCCTATGGTTTGTTGACCTCTGTCATGGTCATAGGACGCTAGGGGCAAAATTATTGGGAATTTCAAGTGTTGAAATTTGCAATGAGATTGCATACCTTCTATGAGATAGTTGGATCCCGATACCCGCTGTGAGTAAGAGTTACTCCTGGGAGAGTTTTATACATTACAATTAGCCAATCAAGTAGGTGTCTAGAAAGGTGTTAACGAGGTTACGCCTCTGGGAAAACGAGGTTTACATTAATTAGGTTCGTGCGAAAGCACGGGGGACCTCCCTCAAAGTACCGACACTGGCCTGGCTGAAAGATTGGCGAACTTGTAGTGTGTAATTAATCCCGGCTAGTCTTTCCTTTTAGGATTTGAAGGAAGATTTGATAAAAAGCAGTGGGAGCCATCCTGATTAGATAAAATAATAACCAATCTATTCTTGACAGAGCGCACGCTGAGTGTTTTCTTCTCTCTCTCTCCAGGTAGCGACCATATCACGCCTTAATCAAGATAATAATACGGAATATTGACCGAACCCGCTTGTTATACTGAGCTGGGGAACGTTGGTCCCGCTCCAACTTATAATTGTTATAAGACAGAGCAGGAAATAGGGGATTACCAGAATTCCCGTGCCGCCCAACCGAAGAGAGTGCATGCTGATGCATCATCTTCGGGTGTGTTCATTACAGAGAACTGTTTCTCAGTATCCTTTACGTCCTGGGTATGTGATACCAGATCAGGATCCCAGATATGTAATATGTTACATAGGGCTACAGAAAGGTAGAGAACTGAGAACGGGTGATAAGTTTCATGAGGCAGAAAACGGGGCAAGTGTTGCAGCCAAGTCTGTTGGTCACTGTCACCCTGTATTACCAATACATTGATTCTGAACGAATGTTGTTAGATACCGAACCTGATATACAAAATCATATCATTCTCTTTATTAGTAAAGAAATGATAAAATTTTGTATTGTTGGATAATGTTTTGAACATTTCCTATATCAAAAGTTGATCGGATCAGGCACGTTATCTAAAAGCGTTGATGTTCTAAATCAAACGACAGTTCTTTAGTATACGGAACACACACAAGAGGAAGAGTTCAGAAATGAACGAATTCTTCTTAAGGAATTGTAGACTAGGTCATATCAATGTGACCCGACTAGCTGAAGTTACATTTAGATGCATATTTAAATCAGTTTGAATTTACATCTTGTGAAACTCGCCAGTCATGTCACAAAGATAAGATGACCACAGCTCTGTTTATTGGAAACAGAGAAAGAGTTAGTGAACTCTTGGGATGATACATGTTGATGTATGTAAGATCTCCTGTCTACACATGCCAGGACTAGTTCTTTATACTTCATTACATTCTCTGATGATCTTTCGAGATTCAGACCTATGTTCCTGTTGAAACACAAGTCCGAACCTTTTGAGATATTCACAGAATATAAGCGAGAAGTAGAGAACCAGAATATGGGTATAAGTATTATGTCCTATGATGAGATCAAGGAGGAAAATACTTGAGCACGGAAATACTGGACTATTCTAAAGGAGAATGAGATTCTCTCTCAGCATTACTCCTCTGTATACACCATAGCACGATGGTATATCAGGGCGGAGCAATCACACCCTATATGATAAGGTGTGCTCTATGATGAGTACTACTGAGTTACCTATTTCCTTTTGGGAGTTATGCACTTGAGAAGCTGCATACCTATTGAATAGGGTTCAAATCAAATCAGTTGCCTACCACTTCATATTTGATATGATAAGGGAAGAGCCAATCTCTCAAGTTAGTTGAGATTTGGGGTTGTCCAGCCTATGTCTGAAAAGCAAAATCCGGACAAGCTCGAGGCAAGTCAGTTATGTAGAACTGGAAAGGTTCCAGCTATACAAACTGCAGCTGATGATTTGAAAGAACCAAAGGATTCAATAGTTACCAACGAACCTCAACCTCTCCGCCGATCTAGTAGGGTTCCTCACCCACCTGAGAGATACTTCGGTTTCTCTATGACAGTGGGAGCGAGGATTGCATCATGAGATGATGACCCAACTAGTTTCGAGCTGGCCATCAGGAGTAAGACTCTATAAGAATGGCTGGATGATTAGTGATCTGAGATGGAATCCTTATACACCAACAAAGTATGGACTTTGGTTGCTATATCTGAAGGGTTAAATCCCCATCAGGAGCAAGTATATCTTGAGAAGATTACTTGGTGTAGATGGAAAAGTTGAAACTTTCAAAGCTAGACTTGTTAAAGTTTTTCGTCATCGACTAGGCGTGGATAATGATGAAACCTTTTCCAGTGGCTATGCTTAAGTCCATCCGGATCCTACTTGCCACGGCTACATACCATGACTACGATATCTGGTGGTTGGGTGTCATGACTGCTTTTCTAAATGATGTTTTAGAAGAGTGTGTCTATAAGTACACAGCCAGAGGGCCTCGTAGACAGTGGGAGCAGCGGAAACGTGTGCAAGATGTTTTATCTGATAAAGCAGGTATCGCGGAGTTGGAACATCTGTTTTGATGTGTTAGTCAAAGAGTTTGACATCATCAAAATGGTAGATGAACCTTGTATATACAAGAAGGTAGTAGGGAGTATGGTAGTGATCCTCGTAGAGTACGTGGATGACATACTCTTGATAGGGAAGGAGTTTCCTATGCTACGCTCGGTCAATCTCCGGTTATCACAAGAATTCTCCATAATAGGATCAAAGTGATACCTCCTAAATCCTGGGTTTTGGATCTATGAGATAAATCTAATTGGATGTTAGGATTCTCACTAGTTGTAGTGAGATGGAATCAATCGATCCTGGGGAGAATCACTGGAAGGGTTCCAGGATGATAAGGACGACTGAAAGTCAGTCACAGGCATTGTCTTTACCCTCAGTAAAGGGACGGTATGTTGGAAGAGTTCCAAACTAGATACCGTGGCATACTAGGCGATAAAGGCAGGATACATCGCTACTTAAGATGCTACCAAGGAGGATGTTTGGGTGTATATTGGTTCATGAGATGAACTACGTTCCAACCATTGTGTGACAATGGAGTTGTGGCTTATGCCAAGGAACGCCCGTCCCATCAGTGATCCAGACATATTCTAAGGCAGTATCACCTGATCATGGAGATGGTTGATCTCCAGGGTGAGCGAGGTAAGGAGAGTAGACTCAGAGGCAACACAGCAGATCCACTCACAAAGGCCTGTTCCCAGAGAGAGATTTTTATGGGATGGTTGAGTATGAGATACTACAACCACTGCTATCAGATGGCCCTAGTGCAAGTGGGAGATTGTTAGTTATATGTATGCCCTAGAGGCCATTACTATACATAGGATGTATATTGTAGTGGATGCTGGGACATATATAGGGAGGACTTTCTTGCTCGACATGATAGTATGCTATCTGGTTACTCTTTACCTTAACGTGTATACTGATTGTCTCTCTGTTACATGTTGGTAAAGCCTTTAGGTTGTGTACTTGACTACCTGGATTATGATGCGGATCATACTAGTGGGGACATGGTAGTCTATAGGTACATCCTTCAAAGTCCCTAGTCGTGGGTGTATCGAGACGGGGCATCGATATACCAGAGTAGACTAGCGTATACCTTCTCGACCCATACAGATGGGCGATGGATGATCCCATATCCATTGGTGTTTGACATCAGAGATGATATACGGGTGCTCAGTAGAGACTGGGTACACTGGACGGACTCGCCGAGAACTCCCAGATGGTATTATACCTCACGTCAGATGGCAGTTCTCTGGTGACACTGGTACAGAGTAGTCTGTTGACCCGAGATCGTCATAGAGTCTTGTGTGGTTCCCACTGTGCTTTGATTTCCATCTTACCACGTCCAAGAGGGCGTGCAAAACGGTGGTTTTTGGGTACAGTCCCGAGTCACATGGAGGCAATGAGCGATAGGAGGGGATTCGTCTCTCTCGGTATAGGGGGTTGATGTTGCGCTGTGTTCGATTGGCTATAAAAGGAAATCCCTGGCCAGGGTTGCTGAGATTCACTGGTAAGTGTTACCAGTAGTTTCTCGAATTGTTATAGACCTCATATCGACACGACTTATCGAGCTATTGGGGTCTGACGTTTACCACCCCTAGGCGAGATATGCGACATATCAGACGATCAGACCGGACTGTACGGTAGTGTTAATGGTTGGATTCACTGGAGTGTGAGCGGGCTTGCTCGTCGATCTTCTGATCGCTCAATACCCGGGTGGCCGTTACGTTTAGCAGACCGCTTGCGGCTTGTGGGTGTTTGATATGATCATAATCTGCTGCCGGCGTATTGACGAGTCTTTAAAGTCCTACACAGAGGTTTCCTGGCTCAAGCGAAACGAAATAGGAGCGCATATGAGATATGTGCGGGACCGAGAATAATACGTGTATGTGATACCGCATTCCATTCTCGCGATGAATGTATCGGAAAGGTTGTATGCGATATAACCTAGTTATCGATTCAAGCGTTGATTCGATAAGTCGATACATTGAATACTAGTCGGTTATGTTCGACATGACCGGATCATTGAATCAAGTGTTGATTTAATGATTTAATGCATAATTATATGTATATATGATATATTACTTTGCATTAACTAGTATCGGTTTACTTAAGATGGATTTTCTCACTCGCCTGTGCACATTGTATATGTGATATATTTTGTGCACTTGATTGTATCATATTTGATGATATATGATAGCTTGGGTTTGTGTAAAGAGTTAAACCTTAGTTAAGTAAATGGTTAGGGTTTTGATATATTTATTAATTCTTTTATCTTTTAATTTTTATTAAAAAGATAAGAGATAAAGAAAACAAAAGGTTGCTTTTCTTCATGAAGCTTGTTGAAGCTTCATGAAGCTTTGACCAAAGAAACCTTTTGTCTTCATCTCATTAAACCCTAACCATTCATTGAACTATAGATAGCTCTCTACACTTTACCATGGTTAGATTATGATAAGAATTGATTTTCTTTTCTATTCTTATTCTTATCATAAAACTTATCTTATTCTTTTATCTTCTTCTTCATCTTGACTTGAAGAAAAAGCTTGAGAGCTTCAATGGCAACTTGAGCAATTGAGTGAGAAATCCAATTCTAAAGTGAACCCTCTTCCTATTTCTTCATCCTCTACCTCTTGCCAAGTAGTAGAGTGTGTTTTCTTCACAAGTTTCATGACTTGGTGAAGTGGGAGCTTGATCTAGCGATGCCTCGACGTAGATCATCTTCGGCACGTCGTCGATGACCTAGCCCGCTTCTTCTCCGATGAAGCCGACGCTAGAGCCCGGGATTGCATGAGGACAGCGAGGAGAATTCATTGCGGAGCTATGGAGGTGGAGAACCGGATCTACAAAGGTTGTATTTCCGTATTCTTTAGTTAAGTTGTTAACTAGTTTCTTTTTCGCCTAGAAATCTAGCCAACGATCCGTTCTAGGGTTTCTCAGCACCGTTTAAATTTGAAATTGGCATGGTTGATGCCTTGTGAGACCTCATTAGGGTTCCTAGGAACCCTACAGTGAGCACGTGTATACTATCTTAGGTGACATAACACTAATGGCTTTTGAGACCAGCCACCGCCCCTCGTCGGTGTCTCGAAACGTATACACTAGTCTACTCCAAAATATCGATGCCCAGTCTCGATACTCCCACGATTAGGGACATTTGAGGATGTGCTTATGGACTACTCAGTTCTCACGTATATGACCGCCATCACAATGCTAGTAGTCAAGCAAGAATCCTACGGGCTTTATCATTTTGTATTCGCGACATATAATAACAAGTAAAACGTGTACACATCAATGATAAAGACAAACCAGATAGCATACTATCATCTCGAGTAAGATTATTCTACCTGTACAGGTCCTCCCTCAATTATCATAATCGCTGCCTGTAATTACAATAATTGCCTTGAGGGTACTAAATCCAACACTCAAGTAGCTGGGTTCTAAAATGCAACGGGCCACCATCCCATGGCGTTCAGACCAGAGTGCCTTACTCTAGAATTGGCGGGCTATTCATCGCACTCGTAGGGGGTGTAGGATTGACCCGTGGAGGGGTGCACAAGTCACCAGATTTTGGAAGTGCTGGGTGATCCATTCACTTCATTAATTCGGGTTGCCTCGCTTCTGGGATTGGTGGATGGCTTGCTGCACTCATAAGGGTCTAAGGTCTGATACTACGGGCTATCCACACGATCGGGAAAATTGCATTTCATAGTTGGCTCCATTGAAATATACGAACATTCGTCATAGTTTTTGAGTGGAGCTAGAGCCATGAACCACATCCCTCGGGTGGAACATCTTCGACGGAGGAGAACCGGAGATCATGCTCGATTATGGAGACCCCTTGGAGCTAAGGAAGAGGGTAGAAGACCGAAGGATACGTATCTTTCGGTATAACTCTCTCTCTCTCTCTCTCTATATATATATATATATATATATATATATATATATATATATATATTAGACGTTATATATGTTTTGCATCCGCGCTAGTCATGTCCCCGCCCTGCTGTAAGTTAAGTAACCTTACGGTAAAGATTTGGGACCCTGTGATGAATGTGAATGGCATATATGTGCGTGCCTATTTTCGTTTCTTTCTGGCATGATATGTTTAATTGATGGGACTGCATTAATTCTGATTAATGCAAGGAAAATAAACCTAAATGATGTTGTCGAGACCAAATTCTAAAACTGCTCGGTTTTCTTCAAAACCATAGTCATATTCTTTTGCTTTGCATAGAGGTATTCGGTTAGGAATATCCTGCACCTCATTCGATGAGGAAAGAGCCTTGATCCGTTCACGGGGAGTACACTCTTAAGCAAAAGTTTATGTTACTAGTTTTAAAAGCGGAGCCTAAACCACTTCTTTTCAAAACCTGCTCGAGTTCCTTCAACGATATCAAGTACATTACGTTAAAGGTTTTTCGCCAAAAACCAGCCGTAATACTCCGACATTTCAGATTATTATTTCTTAGTATTCGTGCTACGTGTTTTGACTTTGGTAATGCGTAATGTTCGGTAACTATGTAATACTTTTCTATTGCATAATGATGCGATTATCTTGGACAGTCGCATGGTCATTTTGACCTTGTCAAAGGCTTGTGCGGGGGTTTAGATTAATCTAGGATAATGACGGGTTGAACTAAACTTGCGACTTATGACATTTTGACCTTGTTAAGGTCATTAGACGCTTTGGGCAAAAACCATATCGGGAGTTTCAAACATATAGGAAACTTGCCAATTATATGTATACCTTCTGGAGTGTGATAATTTTGGTCGGTTTCCGTCAATGTTATCACACAATGATAGTTAGGTCCCGATTCCTACTGATGAGTAGGTATTACTCCTCAGGAGATTTTCACTTCACAACTAGCTAACCTATTAAGTTCTAGAAAGTGTGAACGAGGTTACGCCTCTGCGGAAACAAGGTAATTTAATTGTGTCCGTGCGAAAGCACGAGGGACCTCTCTCAGAGTACTAACACTGACCTGGATGAACTGTTAGCAAACTTGTAAGGTGTATATGATCCCGACTAGTACTCCTTTCAGGGTTTGAAGAAGAATTCGAGGAAACAGTGAGAGCTATCCTGATTAGATAAAGTGATTAACTAATCTAATCTAGGTTAGAGTGCATGCTGAGTGTTTCTTTTCTCTCTCTTGTTTACGACCATGACTTACCTTAAACAATAACTCAACACCTAGTTAACCGAACCTTCTTACACACTATGGCTTTGGATTGTCATGATTCACGACAAAGTCGTATATATCCATGCTACTGCTACTTTCCCTTTGCTGTTCTCCAAAACACTTCGTATCACTACGGAGATCCATATTGTTTGGAAAGGCCATCTCGTATAGTTACATACGAACTCGAAGAAACTTGTTTCAGTTCGAGGATGACCACGGGTTCAGGAGAAATTGAATAGGATTATTCGATTAGATTGTGTGGGCTCCTAGTATTAGGAGAGTACACCTATTACGCTTATTGGATAGTCTTCTTCCAAACCTTAGGCTGGTGCCGAATAGCAGGGAAAGAAGAAAACCAATTAGCCTGAGTGTGATGTACAGAAGGTAAGAAGTAAAGACATATAAAGGGATTGGATTGAGGGCAAGGAAATTTGCGATTAATGTCATGAATATGGATAATGGAAAAGGCATTACTAGGAATACCCGATCACCCCCTCGAAACATTTTCATGTTTTAGTTTTACTGTACAGTGTTAATTGAAAACTGCTTTCCCAATTAAATTCTAACTCCAGGGTATGTATTTAACAGACTTGATTCTCACATTTGTATGCCGTTACATATGCTGAGTGGGAGTAGAATATTAAGAATTGGGTGATTAGATTCTCAATATCAAAATTCTTTGTAATTGGTGATATTTCAGGAAATCACATGGCTTTTGCCTTACGGCAAATATTTGGTTTTGAATAACCGTTGTTATGCATCAATTTTTAAATTGAATATCTGTATATTTATTTTATAAAGTGAGATATAAATTTTGAAAATTGTGTTCTAAACATTTACTTTTATCGGTTGAGGATAAGATAAGGTGCATTGAATAACGGTATAGACATTCTTAATCAAAATACAGTTTTCAACTTACAACACACGGAATTTGAGTTAGTATACTCTAGGGACTTATACATGGAAATGTATGTTGTCCAGTGTCCTTCGGGACAAGGGGTTGGTAATCTTACTTCATTCAGTTTACTTATGAGTTCTCTGATTTTAGACACGCATTCGTTGTAATGTAAGGTCCAAAGATTTTGAGAACTTTATAGGTATAAGAATAAAGTAGAGAACCATATGTTAGAAGTATCAGGGTCTTCGAGGTGATCGGAGATGTAGATACTTATGCTAAGTATTACATCATAGTAATATTTGAGGCCTTGCTTCTCTCTCAGGTTACTCATCCGTGGGTGCGCTCCTTGATTAGTAATGTTGCATGGCCTTTTTCCATATGGGATATGCACTGGACACAGTTGCATAACAATTGAATATGGTTTCATCTAAATTAGTGCCTTTGTTTCTATATGGACATAGAATGGTTGCATATCTTGAGGATGTTAAGATATGGAGTTATCCGGTTTCTGTTTAAAAGATGAATCCAGACAAACTCAAGGCACGTTTTTGTAACGACAGTTTGTGGGTTATTCCAGGCTTTTAGGAAGGATTTAACTTCTACCATTTCAAGATCAAAAGTTGATTTGTTCTTGACTCACCGCCTTTTTCATAAAATGAATATTTTTGCAAAAGAAACAAGTGGGAGTATGGTAGAACTGGAAGTGTTTCTAGAACCACAAACGGTTACTGAAATTTAGTAGAACCCGGAGATTCAATTGGATTCGACAATCCATTAGCCACTCCGCAGTTTTAGTGGGTAACCTCAGCCACCCGAGAGGTATTTCGGTTTCGTCAAAAACGGTGACATGGAGGTTTTGATAACCCCAGCTTGCAACTACTGCTGTTCTTGACTATGAGATCTGGCAAGTGGATGACTATAACATCATTCTAAATTGAATTTAGAAGTGCACGTATATATGACTCTGCCAAAGAGTTGTTGTAGTCAGTAGGAGCAGCGGAAGCATGGTGGGCAAGTTGCTTATGCCTATTTATAGACTAAAGTAAGGTGAGAGGAATTGGTCATCTAGTTTGATGTAAAAGTCAAAGATTTTAACTTCATCAGAACAACGGATGGACCTGGTAAGAAGGCGATAGGAAGTGATGTTCCTATATTACGATCGATCAAACTTTGGTTGTCATAAGATGTTTCTCTACATAGAATATGGACAATATATCAAGGATTCTGGTAACTAGATAAATGGTTTTACATCTAGATTTGGGAAGTGTTCCAATCGGGGTACTTGGACACCATTCTAAAGTAGTTTTGAATGGACGACTCCTGACGTGGCAGTCTACCCGCAAGTGATAGAGTCTCCCTCTCCAAAAGTGATCTCTTCTAGACTGATGAGGAGAGGGACTTGCATGAATGATGTATCACTTTCTTAGGAAATTGAGTCAATCATGTGTGTCATATACCAGACCAGATGTTGCTTTTTACACTTGCTGTAGTAAGCGGATATTAATATAATCCTGAAGAAACAAAAGGAAGCAATAAAGAACATAAGAGGATGTTCTTAGTGTATGGTAATTGCAGCCTCCTACAGGAGATGGTTGCCGGTTTAGGCTTCCAAGGTGACCTAGATGACAGAGTGGCTGTCAGAGTTAATAGTTTTCCCTCTTTTAAGGTGCAGTATGTTGGATACGTTTCCAAGCAGGATACTGAGGTGGTCATGGCACTGAGAGCTGATTACATCAGCAATGGATACAATCTAAAGAAGCTTGTTGGATTTGGTGTTTATGTTATGAACAAGGTCCCATCAGATATCCAGACAAGTTCTAAGACAAATATCGCTCATTTCGGGAGATAGTCGTTTTCCGTGAAGTTGAGATATAGAGAGATAAAGATAGAAATACTGGAACGGATCCACTCACTGAGGCTATTTCTCAAACACATAAGTTTCTCAAAACGAGTTTTAAGAAACTGACTAGTAGAGAAGTTGGATATTCGGTAGCACACGAGCTGTGAGTATGCGATATCGCAACAATTGGCCTTAAGTGCAAGTGGGAGATTGTTGGATATAGTGCCCTCAAGGCAATTATTGTAATTGCAAGTAGGCAATTATTGTAATTGAACGAGGACCTATATGGGTAGAAAGTCTTACTCGAGATAATAGTATGTTATCTGGTTTGTCTTTATCATTATGTGTATACGTTTTGATAAAGCCTGTAGGATTATTGCTTGACTGCTAGCGTTAAGATGGCGATCATATACGTTGGAGCTGGGAGGTCCATAAGCACATCCTTAAATGTCCCTAGTCGAAAGAGTATCAAGACCGGTCATCGATACTCCGGAGTTGACTAGTGTATATTTTTCGAGACCCCGACGAGGGACGGTGGCCGGTCCCACAAGCCATTGATGTTGAGTCACCTAAGATAATATAAAGGTGCTTACTGGAGGTGAGTACACCGGATGGACACGCCGAGAACTTCTAGATGGTATTATACCTATCGTCGGATGGAAGTTCTCATGTTGCATGAGTACATGTTAGTCCTTTGACCCGAGATTTTCATTTTTCTTATGTTAGTTCCCACTGTACTTAGATTACTACCCTACCATGGCTCAAAGGAATCATGCAAACAGGTTTTAGTTAGGTACAGTCCTGAGCCATATGGAAGCAGTGAACAATCGTCAGGGATTCGTCTCTTCCGGTATTGGGAGTCGATGTCGCGCAATGTTAGGTCAGCCATCACCAGAAATCCTTGAGCAAGGTGGATGAGATTTACTGATGTGATATCAGTAGTTTCTCAATGGATGATAAGCTTCAGCCGGCATGACTTATCGGGTTAGTAGGGGTTTAACGTTATCCACCCCCTAGACCCAGTATGCGATCTCAGACGAAGAGACCAGACTGTACGAAAATTGTTACAAACAGGCTTAGTAGGGGTATGGATGAGTTTGCTTGTCAGCCTTCCTTTCGCTTAATACCTGCATAGCCGTTACGTACAGCTAGTGCCGCTGACATGGTTGTGGTTACACCCACTGCCAGCGTATCAACAAGTCTTTAGAATCCAACATAGATGGTTTTCCCGGTTTAGGTAAAATGATGTAGCGGTCGTATATTGATACGTGCAGGATTCTTATTAGGAATGTGTGCTAGCCACACGAATTTTAATCGGGCGGATGATAATACTAGCCGGCTTAGAATTAAGCCAGATTATTAAATCAAGTTTTGATTTAATATATATATATATATATATATTTCGATATGTATATTCTAGTATTATGTTCATTGTATTTTTCTATTTCTTAGGTATTCGTATTTTGATACGAATATGGGCATGTATTTGCGGAGATGTATTCTTGTATTTATACAAGAATACTTCTAGAAGAAGGACACCTCATTTCTGGGTTTTTATTTTTTTTAAAGAAATTAAGAAATGAGGTGGAAGAAAGAAATGGTGGAGGGTACGGGCAAATGAATTATTAATTTATTTGCATATACTATTCAAGTATGGTTGCAATTTTAAAATGTGAAAATCTTTTAACAAAAGAAAAACATGCATGCTTGAATTTGTGAGAATTATTCATTCTGCCATTTTAGCTTCTCTCTCTTCCATGGCTCCTTCTTCATCTTCAACCCTCTCATGAGTTGAGAATCATGAAGATAAAGAGAAAGAAAAATGCTAGAACAATCACACACATCACTAAGCACAATAGATTAGCAACCTAGGATCTTTAGTTACTTCATGAATGAAGTTGAAGCTTGAACTTGGTTCCCTCGGGTGAACATCTTCGGCGAAAGAGGTCCGGCTTGAAAGCGCGATCCGGAGCTCTTGAGAGCGTGCTAGAGTCCAACCCAATTAGAGCAAATGAAGACGCTACAAAGTTTTGATTTCTATCCTTTTGTGCTTTCTAGTTTAGGTGTTTGGTTTAGATTCTTGGTTTTAGGTTTCTAATGCCATCAAAATTTTCATTTTCGTATTCCACATTGGCCGTGGATTCACGGTGAGGGCACTAGGAACCGACATGTGTGTGTAAGGAAGGGGCATCCTTAGGAGAGGTGAGGGAGTTGGGAAAGTGTGAAGGTGAGATTATGAGAGAATGAGGGTGAATTAAGGAGAGTATGAAGAGGAGAAATAGGGAGGCATGGGCATGAGCATGGTGTGCTCATGCTCTCATATCCTCTCTCTCTCTCCCCCCCCTCTATAATTCTAATATGAAAAACAAATATATATGTAGCCATGCCAAATTTTGAAACCCTAATCACCTGTTAAACCCTTGTTAACTTGTCATGGCACCCTAAGTACAAATTTAGGAGAATCAATACTAGTTTTAGTAAAAGATTAATATATATCATTATTTTGAAACCAATTAAGGAAAACCCCATCAACAAATGTCCTCATAATTATAAATTCATTTTATTTCCATTTAATCCCAAAAATGAAGCTATATGTAATTATACTAATTTATGAAAACGAAAATCCATACTCAATATAATATCCGTAAAACTCAGTATTTTATTATTTAAATCCTAAAATAGTATTTACTATTTTTCTGAAATGTTACAATATTCCCCACTTAAATAAATTTGGTCCCCGAATTTTAATTTAAACCCCAAATCTTAAAACATTTCAATAAACCATATCAACAGGGCTCTGAAGTCCCACACCAGCTATAAATACTATAGTGCTAAGTGTGCGCATGAAAACAACAACAACAACTGAGCATTTTATCCCAAGCATATAGGGTAGGCTACATGAACCAACATGAGAATCACGCCGGGTCCAGCACATGAATCCTCTGTCTCCACCCACTTCTATCGAACAATATACTTTCATTGAGTCCTTTAGCAACCATATCTTTTCGTATCACCTCCATCCATTTTTTCTTCGGTCTTCCTTTTGCTATTGCCCATATCGAGAGTATCTATTCGTCGGACCGGTGCTTCCATAGGTCTGCATCGCACATGACCAAACCATCTTAGCCGGTTTTCCCGCATCTTCTCCTCCACAGGTGCTACACCAACTTTTGCACGAATATCCTCATTCCGCACCTTATCTTTTCTAGTGTTACCGCACATCCAACGAATCATGCGCATCTCCGCTACGTGCATCTTCTGTGTATGATGCTTCTTAGGAGCCCAGCATTCTGTACCATATAATAAGGCAGGCCGAATAGCGCTCCGATAAAACTTCCCTTTCAATTTTAACGGAAAGTTACGATCACACAAAATCTCTGTTGCACTCCTCCATTTCAACCAACCAGCTTGGATCCTTTGATTAACATCACTATCGATCTCCCCATTCTTTTGGATGATGGAACCTAGATATCTAAACTGGTCGCTCGGTGATATCTCTTGCCCTTCCAATGTTATACCAATATGGTTTTGACTTCTCTGGCTACTAAATTTACAGTGCATATATGCTGTCTTGGACCTGCTCAATCTGAATCCCCGAGATTCCAATGTTTGCCTCCATAATTCCAATTTGGCATTAACCCCTGCTTTCGTCACATTTACTAGAACAATATCATCAGCGAATAGCATACACCAAGGTACCTCATCTTGGATAGTTCTAGTAAGCTCATCCATCACGATGGTAAACAGGAATGGACTTAATGCAGATCCTTGATGTAAACCAATAGTAATCGGAAAATCACTCGTTAAGCCGCCGCAAGTTCTGACATTTGCCACTACTCCGTCATACATATCCTTGATTATGTCAATATACTTGACGGGGACCCCCTTCTTCATCATTGTCCCCCATAATATCTCTCTAGGTATCTTGTCGTACGCTTTTTCTAAATCAATAAATATCATATGCAAATCTCTTCTCCTCTCTCGAAAGCGCTCGACAAGTTGACGAAGCAAATGAATCGCCTCTGTCGTCGATTGTCCAGGCATGAACCCAAATTGGTTCTCTGTTTTCTTAATATCCTTCCTTAGCCTGTGTTCAATCACTCTCTCCCAAAGTTTCATGGTGTGACACATCAGTTTTATTCCACGGTAGTTTGAGCAACTTTGAATGTCACCCTTGTTCTTGTAGATAGGTACAATGATACTTTTCCTCCATTCATTTGGCATCTTTTTTGTCTTCCAAATCTTATTAAATAGATCTGTCAGCCATTTAACGCCTATTTCTCCTAAGTATCTCCAAATCTCGATAGGAATCCCGTCAGGACCAACCGCTTTTCTTAAGCCCATTCTGTTCAAAGCTTCTTTAACCTCAGGAAGTCTTATTTTATGCATGAAATCACGGTTTATATCTTGAGATTGAATTACAAGTCCATCCAAATTCTTAGTAAAGCTCTCATTGAACAATTTGTCAAAATAATCACTCCATCTTTCCTTGATATCCTCATCTCGAACTAAAACCTTCTGATTTTCATTTTTGACACACTTCACCGCACATAAGTCTCTAGTCTTCCTTTCCCGCATTCGAGCAATCCGGTATATATCATTTGCAGCCTCTTTAGTGTCTAATTTCTCATACACCTCCTTGTAGACCTTAGATTTAGCTTCCCGAACAGCTTTCTTAACTTCCTTTTTAGCCATTTTGTATTTCTCAAATCTCTCCACATCTCTACTTTTCTTCAAATCTTTATAAGAATCCCTTTTAACTTTAATAGCAGCCTTTACATCTTCATTCCACCATGATATGTCCTTAGATGGTGTGCGCATGAAAACAAAGCATAAAACTAAAATAACCGAAACTCTAACAAGTGCTATGAGAATCGTACAGAATAGGATGCAAAGTGTAAAGTGCGAAATCAACTGTTTTAAACCAATCACACAACCACGAACAAATATACTCACGGCTACAATATATATATAGTACGCATCCATGTAAAATCATTTAAGTAGCTGAAAATATATATGTATGAAAATCCTTTCAAAATAGCCGTATGATGCGTATATCACGGCACAAATAGCGGACGTTCATTTTTGAAGAAATATATATATATATATGTTTCGCATAAGATATACGTCCCATCTTTTGAAAATAATTTAGAACGGTTTTTTTTGTAAAATTTTGTGTCGCTTATAGACACGTAGGAAAATAATGAGACTATAGCTCCTTTGAAAACCTCTTCAGTACACATCAATATATGCGAAAACATTCAGGTATTGTCTCTCATATCAGTCCTGCTCGACTACTATATAACATAATTTATCCATAAAATGTGGTGCTCGAAAAAGAAATCAACATCAACAGGTGTGCATGAAAACCAACACACGTGCGACTGGTGCACACGAAAATCAAAGTCAAAGCCAAGTGCAACGAGTGTGCCTGTAACACTTTGTATTTCCGTTAGAATGTTTTTGTGATAATTAGTATTTGTGCATGTTATTATATTAGTGTTCATAAGATTATTAGTTATTTTAGTCGGGTTTACCCTAATTGGAAAATTTTGTGTTAGTGTACACTTGCACACTTAGCCATTTTTGACCTAGGTTAAAGTGTTAGCCATTTCTTTTCTTTTGTTGCATAGTTGCTAACTTTTTCCCACCATTTTATTCATATCAAAACCCTTTTTCATAATTCAAAATCCTAATAAACAAATGAGCCATGGTGTTAGGTATTGAACTTTGACTTTTGACCCCTTTTCTTCTCTCTTCTCTCTCTTTCCCTCATTCTGAAATCCAGCAGCATTCCAGCAGCAAAACCCTAGCCTTCCCTCATCTTTTCTTCTCCTCTTCATGTCTCTTTGATCTCTACACAAATCCTACACAAAAACCACACATTTTCTTCACAAAACCTTAGGAAAAATGAGTTTTTGAGGTGTTCGGAGGCAAATCTGCATACTTAAAGGAGAAGCTGGAACTTTTTGGTGTTCTTAGGGTCTTTTGAAGGTATATAGCTCATATTTAACACTCTTTTCTATATCTTATAGTATCTTAGCTAAAAATCATGTTTTATGTGCATTATTAGTGATATTAAAGGATATTTGTGAAGTATATGTTAGATTTGTGTTCTCATAGTTTAGTTAGCTCTTTTAAGTGTTATTAGAGCTATTTTAACCAGGTTGTACTTCAGGTTTGCACAAAAATACCCTAAAGTTCCATTTTAGGGCAAAAATGTGGATTTTAACTAGAAATAAGGCCCTGTAGGATCTGCTGCCACCCGAGATTTTCAGAGTGAAACTAGATGTTACTGTAGCATGTATGGGGGGTATAGAGTGCACACACAAAACCCGGGAGCCCAATTCCCTACCCAGGCCGCCGAAATATGCATTCTGGCCGCAAATTGCGGCCAGATGGGGGTTTTTTGGGTTGGGGTTTGGGGTGTGGGTGTCTGCTGCTATGTGGGTTGTTTTGGTATATATAGTTTTACAATATCTTTTCTGTATCAAAGTCAGGAGGTGATTACCTATTTTCCCGTATTTTTAGTCTTCGCGACACGCGTGATACGTGTTTGTGGGTTTTGGGTTTCTGTGTATCGCGACGTGTCGGAGTGACTTCAGATGCGTAATCACACGGTTTAGCGTATCGCGCACACGCACGCTTGGTTCACGACACGAGTTACTAGTTCGACCTTAATGTCGTGTTTGTGTGACTACAAGCTTATGTATGATATATTATGAAATTCTAGGTTCGCAGGCGAGTACGGGGGACGCCGCGCAGAGGGGGAAACAAGTTGTTGGCTATACCTAGCGAGAGACTACGGTGAGTAGATTTAACATCTACGGGGATATCGCCCGCATGGCGTTCTACGTCAGGGCTGATAGGACCTTATAGCTATATTCACATACATTGACTGTTCATGGCTACAATTTAGTGCATACTGCATTCCCTGCTATATGGTTATAAACTAGAATTGATAGAACACCGCACTATTACTAACGGTCCATATTGCACGAGCACTATCCTGCATGTTACACACACACCGTTAGTAATTGCCATGACACTCGCACTGTAGAATTTACATCGGATCATAATATTGTAGCTCATCTATATGTGACATGACTTGATATTCATACTTGATGCATATACCACATCGGATCATAATATTGTAGCTCATCTATATGTGACTTGACATGATATTCATATTTGATACACATATCATATCGGATCATTGACTTGCATATTGATTTGGATTACATGTGATTTCTGGATTTGGGAACCGTGGCTATTTCAAATATGTAATCATTTAAAAACCCCGGTTCCCTTGATATGATATTTCGGTGCGTCCACCATGTGTTTCCTCGGTGCTAGAGTGATATATGTGAACCCGAATCGAGGAGCTGGTTGAGGCCGATTACGGGTACATGGTGGACCCGGTATGGTACCCCGGGGCGAGAACGGTTTCGCTGTGTAGTAGACGGTGAGCCTGGCAGAGGGACTACTACCTACCGGTGATTGGTTGGACCTGACAGTTATCCGGAGGATACTGATCAGAGTCGATAGATGGATATGGGGTGATCCTTACTGCCGGGGCCGGGCCGATACCGCAGACGGAGCCCGTGGGATGATCCGGACTGACGAGGCCCGATGGATGAGGATTTGTGTGTCGATGCTGGACACGAGTATTTATGATATTTGAGTGCCGATGTTGGGCACTCGGGAGTCTCAGAGATTTACAGGATTTGAGGGCCGATGAGGGTGCCGGCGCCTGAGCTATTTGGGGGATCTGGGTGCATTGATGGACACCGATTATATAATCCACGTTGACATTCCGTGTAGATGTTATATTGCCCATGCTCAGCATTTATTATTGTACCTCATCCTGTAGTTATATTACCTGATAGAGCACTTGCATGATTATTACACATACTGCTTATCACATATGGATGTCATCTGTTGGCATATGATAGAGTAGCGCAGTACGTGCATGCTCGCGATTACCTTTATATGTTATCTCTATTCACGAGTTGGCAACTCACCCCCGTTGTGCCACAGTGTTTGCAGGTTGCCCTTCGGAGTAGTCGCGGCAGGCTGCGTTTTGCATCTTTTGACACAGATACCCCCATAGTTGGTGTACTAGCTCTTTTGCTGATAGGTGGGTTTTGTGCGGTATCTGTTTATCTTTCAGTTATGTACATTGTTGTATCTAGTATTCTCCATCTACCATGTATGTATTTGACTTAGAGACAATGTGAGGACGGTGATGTATATTTACTTGTATTCTGGTGTCGAGCTCGTTGTGAGCCGACTGTACTTGCAGTTTATTCTATCAGTGATGTTCCCACTTGTGGATCTTGATCTTCGCTACGGCGTCGTATATTGCTATCTTGGTGACTGGTTACTTACAGTTCTTAACATGTTAGTAAGTGTTTTCTTTTTAAAACTTATAACACTCTATACTTTTATTGGTTTGATTTCTGGGTTTTCGGTTCACTTAGTCGCGTTACGCCTGTAGACGTTACGTGGTTAAGTGCCGGTCACGGGCCAAACTTTGGGTCGTGACAGTGCCCGAAAACGAAAACCGAGTGCAATGGGTGTGCACAAAAGTATCTGTCAAGTGCAACGGGTGTGCACGACAACAACATCAGGCGCATATAGAGTGCATGAAAATCTCAATCAAGTGCAACTGATGTGCACGAAAATCTCAATCGAGTGCAACTGGTGTGCACATAACATCTATCAAGTGTAGCTATGGTGTATGAAATATGAATCATGAAATTCAATTATCAAAACACAAGAGTCAAAACGACAAAAACGTAATACTCGGATCACCAAAACACAAATCGAAACAAATGATATTGAAATACACCTTTTCTAATGTCGAAAAGTGCCTGTACACCCGGAGCTGGCAGAGCAAGAATTTCTACTTGCTTTCTGCCCACGGTCAGGTGTCCTCTGTCTCTAGGTCCTTGTTCTCTCTGCAGACCACCAAATCCATGGCCTCTCGGCTCGACAGCCTGGTAAGGAGTAGCGACGGAAACAGTCCCGCTCTAATACCTCTATGAACAAATCCTGGCCAAGTAACCTAGCCACTCGCAATATAACACGTCAACGACAGCGGTCTCTAGCCCTCTAAGTACGTGCTATATAATTGGTCCTAGGTCCAAATCTCTATTGTTGTAGTATCCCGGAAAGAACCTATCACAGCTTCTGCCGATCTCATCTCTGCCGAACTGCCCGGAAGCTGGCACTCCTTAATTAATCCGCTTCCATTCCGAAACAGCTGCAATCTCATCAAGACATTCCTCCAAAAGTGTGGTCGTATCCAACACCTCTTCATACATATCAAATCTCCGGCATGAACAGAGAGGAACAACAACTCATTGAGATCTCACACGGACCTCTTAATCCACTTCTCTTCAATATCGACCAAATAGAAATCATATCTTGATACCCGCGTAAACTGCAATTCATACTCAGCTACGGTCATATCCGGAGTCTCATGCAAAGACTCGAAGCTATGAATTCGGCATCTCTAACACTTTGTGGAAGAAATCTGACTAGATATACCCTTGAGATCTCCTCCTAAGTCATCGGAGGAAGATCCACTGCTCGGCCCTTCTCAATCGAGACACACCAGGTTTGAGCAAGACCCTTCAAACGGAAACTAGCCAACTCAACTGATCTCGCATCGGAGCATCCCAACGAACGAAACGTCCTAGTCACCCTATCCAGGAATGACTAAGGATCTTCTGTCACATCCTTTCTTATAAACTCATGTAGCTTCAGCTTCATACACTCTAGGAGCGATACGTCGTCAATCTCAATAGCGGCTGGTACATCTGTCTATACGATAGAAAACACAACGATCCCCGGAGTAGGCTGTATGTCAACAGACCTCTCAATCTGACTGGCCTCAAGGAATGACCCGACCATCCTGTGTGGATTCAGAACACTCACCTCAAACGAGAAATCCTAATATAAAGAATAATCATGTTCTTGCATCACCGGGATAACACCCTGACCAGTCCTCATCCCTGATGAGCTCTCCCTAAGCGCATCTCTAGCCGCAGCCCACTCGGCTTGCGTAGCCATAGTGACAGGAGCCACAAACAAGTATCGATGAGGATAGATCAAAAGAACGAATAGAAGAAAGGATCTTATGAAATATATCCTAAGATTACTTAAGAGGAGTATCATATCGTAAATATGCCGCAGAACATATGTACGGTGCGTTACTCTACTTGAGCCACCTACTCCATCAACCAAGGTCAACCTACGTAACTAAAGTTCGGATCTAATACCCCCAAAATCAAGTCTAAGTTCCGTAAGGTCAAGCCTAGGTTCCGAAATATACGCCCTAGACTCCACATAGTCAAACCTAGACTCGAACAAAGGCTAAACCTAACGCTTTGATACCAACTTTGTCACGACCCGGAAATGGCACGTAACCGGCACTCGAATCACATGAAGTCTATAGGACCCCACCGTAACTCAAGTAAGCCGAAAACCAGGAATCTAAACCTTTTTAAGTAAATAGTGGAGGTTAAATTTTGGAAAAATGGTTATTAATGAAATCAAGTTCCTCTTTTTAAAGTATAAGTAAAGTCTGTTTGAAAATACAAGTGGGTTGTAGACTAAGCTTTAAAAACTTTTTCGTCATTTAAAATTTAGGCAACACTTCCTTTGTAAATTTTGACAAAAACCAGTACATATACATAAATATTATCAGCATCCCCAATCGGGAGTTATCTCATCGCCCAATTAGCGGAAACACAACCACGCAATAATATACGATGCTCAAGGCGAAGATCAACACAAGAAAAAGTAAAGAAATACCAAAGCATCATCAAGTCAACTATATCCAACTCGACATATAAAATAATAACATACAAGTCTCGTCTCTAAGTTCAGAAGAATATACAAGTTCTGGTCGATGGAGTTTTTAACTAGATCACAATGAATATACATATACAAATGGCGGTTACGATCTGGAATGTAACCCACCTACCAAAGCAATCACCCGAAGAAAAAGAAGCGTGTCAGCAAGCCGCTACTGATCCGAGCGGTCGGTCCTATAAGAAACTAGGCACAACGGGGGTGAGTTTCCAACTCGTGAGTAGAAGATATCATCAGATAGAAATCGAATGCATAACGATCTAACTAGGTCATACTGTATATTACTATCATATAATGTGGTAACGAAAGTGAACTTATATATACATAATATCATGCCAGTATAAATATGTGGAAATATGGCATCAATAATATATATATATATATATATATATATATATAGAGAGAGAGAGAGAGAGAGAGAGGTCAATGGAGGAAAGGTGCCATAGGAGGGTATTTCCTCCTATGGCGTTGGAAAAATGCACCCTCCATGATTTTTTTCGACGATCGGCATACATCACGTCCATCTTTATCATCTAAGATGTGGATACACCAAATTTCATATGATTATACTATTTTTCACCGCTGATTTACTTGGTGCAAAATTAATGGTTTACCGACAATAGAACTTTTTACATTGCTAATTCAATGGTGAAAAAGTGGTGGAATCACAAAAAATTTGGTGTATGCACATCTTAGATGATAACGATGATGATGGCGGATGCCGATCGTCGGAAAAAATGGTGGAGGTTGTATTTTTTCGACGCCATTGTAGGAAATCCCCTCCTATGGCCTCTTTCCTCCATTATTCTCATATATATATATATATATGTCATCCAATGAGTGTCCATCAACGACACTCGAAATCCTCATAAAACAACTGAGTGTCCAGCATTGACACTCGAAATCCTCATAAATCCCGTGTCCAGTATCGACACTCGAAATCCTCATATCTCAGGCGCCGTTTCTCGGATCAGCCCTCATATCCATTTGAATTATATAACTCCAGTCGGTATCCTCCGGATATCCGCCAAGTTTCCATACTATCACCGGTCAGCCTCATCCTCGCTAGGCTCACCCGCCTTTCTATATGAGCTTCTTGTCCCTCGGTACCGTACTGGGTCCACCATGTATCTCCAATCGGTTCCTCCCCCTCCCTTGATTCGGATAATACTTATATCTCAGAACCCAGAAAACTCATGGTGTGTACCAAATCATCATATCAAGAGAAAACATCATTTTAAAACATTCATAAGTTTTATAAAATCGTATCCATGGTTTCTCAAATCTCATAGAAACAGAATCCCATGAAAACACTATCTTATAAGAACATGGCAATAATGGAACAACATATAAAAGTACAGAACAGTAATATAATGTATACTGATATAAAATGAGCAGTAGTCTAAGATACTGGCAAGAATATGGTATGATACGAAATAGCATGGCAAGTTCTATATGTGTGCGAGGTATGGCAATTACCAATGATATGTGCATGAAACATACGAGTCTGTGTACGAGCAACAGGTAAATCATTGGTAATTGTACAGTGCACTAGTAGTATGTTCATATAAGCAATGTAAAGAAGGTATAATATCCGGGACAGTACGCGGTGCTGGGTAATAAGCGGTAATCTATAATGCTAACAGGGTCTAGTGAGATACGGGTGACATAGCAAGTTCAATATGTGTACGTAGCATGTCAATTACCGATGAGGTGAAGGTGTAATATGCGAGTATCTGCGAGTGCGACATGAAATCATCGGTAATGGTGCACGTGTCCTAACAAACGAAGTTAAGTAGAGCTAAATGTATAAACATAAAATATTTCATAAGTAATCGAAGCGCGAGTGCATACAGAAATAAGGAAATCGTAATGTGAACAAGTGTTAAAATATCTAACTACGTATGAGCCATACGGTTATAGTTTAAAATAGCACGAAACATTGTTTTGGAAATAAGGAGCTACGATGTTTTTGAAATAAATATCATTTGAAAATTCGTAGCGCATCCTTAACGTTATCATTTAAAAATACATAACGATTCGTTAGTTTTTTAAAATAAGTATGGCTCTAATCATCTCATAAATTCCTGATTTGGGATTTTAGTAAGACTCTTCGAGTCGAAATGAATATCGGCCATAATTGGCAATCTATCCTCAATATATCATGTACGTAATCTTTCTCGTACGATATCATCCAATCAATATATTATGGATCAATAGTCGTGTATGCCAACTCATCTCATATCGTATAAAGTACTGACATCTAGTCGCGTACAACACAAACCATAAGTCATATATATACCTACATACCTACACACACACATATAGCCTAATGGCTAAGAATTACAGACTAGATATATAACTTTATACTAAGTACACTAATATACACATATGGTTAGACTAAGTATATGATTCTAGTATATATAAAATCCTAATTAGTACGGTTGCGGGGGTGATATACGCAATCCACCCGACTTCCCCCATAGATATACATCTACTCACCTATACATGCCTCGCTCTAGTCAAAGCCGAACGCCTTGCCCCTCTTCGTCGTCTCGGAAGTCCCCGTGACTGTACCTGCAAAAGAAATCGTAACAAAATCGCATAAAACCCCAAATTAAAATCGAAACAACGAGCGAAGGGTACATAGGTTAGAACCTAGTGTAAGTGCACGGCGGCGCCCCGGCCGTCAATCCGACGCCGGAATGCGGAAGCGGTGATTTACAATAACTTTTTGAACCGGTACCACCGCGCACTATAAACCCGGATCGTGCCATTAAACTAGTCCTAGCTATCAAGAGAAGGGGTAAGAGAGATATACCGAGTGATCCGTGTCCTCCGGTCTTCTCGCCGCCGTCCCGATCTCGCCACGGAGTCTCCGGTCTTCACCTCGTCGCCGGAAGGGCACCACGTCGCCGGCTTCTTTTACGGGCTCCCACCTCTATACCGAGGCAACTCGGGCATGAAGTTGGCGAGTCGACATGCGCAAGATTTGCTGTAGAAAATCTGTAGAACTTATGTCTCTTGGGGTTGTATGGAGTTGCCATATGGTGGAGGAATGAGATGTAGAATTTTGTAGATGAACTTGGAGATTTTTCAACCATCAAGAGAGCTAAAAATCCCCACACAAATCATGGGGAGCCCCTCTACCTTGGCCGGCCATGACATCAAGAGGAGAAAAAGAGAGGAGTGAGTGTATGAATCAAAAAGAGAGTGAACCTCATAATGCAAGAGAGAGAGAAGAAAGTTATCATGATGAATCATGATCACTAACTAAAACCACACTCAACAACAACCATCATAACCCAAAGTCAAGCCATCATGAGGTTATGAAGTCAAATGAAGGCTACACTCATCATGAAGCAACAATGTGCAAATAACACCCTCCACAAATGCTTATTTGCACAAATGCAAATAAGCCCTCCTCCACCAAACTTCATCCAATGAAAGATACAAAGAAATATGGCCAAAACGGAAAGCAAACTGGCAACTCCATAACACTGGTCCCGTAATAAATTACAGGAAAACCCCACAACTATGTATACACACCCGCATTTGTATTCCGACCGAATACAAATGCAATGAGACAAAATCTACACAGTACTATACTAGGATCCGGCTTAAACCAAAGTTCGCTAGTATTAACCGTCCGATCCTGATCCGTGCAATGCCGCATGTATCTGATCGAACCCTGCCATATCTCCATACGGCCTCTACAGCGTTTCGCCCGAAAACTTGAGCAACTGAATGTGGGGAACTCTAAAGACTCGTCAATACTATGGCTGTGGATTTAACCACTAGCATGTCAGAGGTATTAGCTATACGTGATGGGCTACCAGCTATTGTCCAAAAGGGACGTCGATGAGCGAACTCACCCTGACACCCTACTGAGCCTGTCAGTGACAATATCCGTATAGTCCGGTCCGTTCGTCTATGAGCATCGCATGGCGGGCCTAGGGGGTTGGTAAAAGTCAGACCCCCAAAAGCGGTACAAGTCGTGTCGGAGTGTAGCCCAGAACACCCTGAGATACTACTGGAATACCTACCAGAAAATCCCCTGCCTTGGCCAAGGACTTCGTGTAATGGCTCTCCTAGACACAGCGCGACCTCACTCCCAATACCGGGAGAGACGAACCCCTGAAGATCCGCTCACTGCCTCCATGTGGCTCGGGACTGTATCCAACTAAAACCTGTTTGCACGTCTCCTTTGAGCGTGGTAGGGTAGTAATCAAAGTACAGTGGGAACTCACACGAGACAAATGACGATCCCCAGGTCGATGAACTAACCTGTACACATGTCACCAGGGAACTGCTATCTGACGTCAGGTATAAGACCAACTAGCATGTTCCCGACGAGTCCTGTCCGGTGTACTCATAACCCAATGAGCACCTGTATACATCTTAGGTGAACCAACTGACACCAGTGGCTTGTGAGACCGGCCACCTCCCCTCGTCGGGGTCTCGACTGTATACACTAGTCTACTCTGGAGTATCGATGCCCTGTCTCGAAACTCCCACGACTAGGGACCTTTTAAGGATGTGCTTATAGACTACCAGCTCTCACGTATATGATTGTCCTTATACTGCTAGCAGTCAAGCAAGAATCCTAAGGGGCTCTATCAACGTGTAATAGCGACCTGTCAGATCACCTAAAGCAGTACACGATGATAAAGATAAACCAGATAGCATACTATCATCTTGAGTAGGACTGTCCTACCGGGATAGGTTCTCCCTCAATCATTGCAATCACGTGCCTGTGATCCAATAATTGACTCTGAGGGCACTATCTCCAACACCTAGGGCCAACGCATGCTAAAACGAAAAAATTCCCCCTGGCGTCGACGTACGAACGTCGAACGACCAATTCAAGACATAAAAATCCGTGAATCGGGTTTCAAAAATTGCAAAATATCGCCAAAACCAAGTCAAAATGCTCCCAGATTTTGGCAAAGGTAGTCTAGGATAAAACTAAGAATACCGTGGCTAAGTTATCAAGTGTGTGAGCTACAGACCAAACCCTAAACTCTAACTCAACATCATGGCCGCAAATTGCGGCCAATGGGATTAAATCTACAATTTTGGTGAAGTGTTAGGGGCTCGGGCTTCTATGGTGGTCTTCTACTGGTCCTAACACCTCACAGTAACCTCTATTTATTTTTCAGACCATCCAAGTTGCTCCTGATTTGAATTGAACAACACAACTCAAGAAAACCAAGTTTAAAAACCATAAAATATCATCAAAATCTACATAAAACACCTCCAGATTTTTACTCAGGGAATCTGGGACAATTTAGCATATAAAATAGGCCTATATATCATGTAAAACATCTACTGGATTAACCCCAACCCCTAAGTGGCCGCCAAAAAAATTAGTTGGACCGCAATTTGCGGCCCAACCTTGGAATCATGGTCTCATTTTTGTGGTGGATTCTCCTAGTGGTCTAAATAGGTCAAGTCTATATGCAAAATATTTTGCAGAGATCCCGAACTACTCCAGATTCCATTTGAACTCAAAAACACAACAAAAATCCTAGTTTTCATGGTAAGAACTTTAAAAACTTGATGAAGTGTGGATCTTTTACCTTATACAAGAGATTTGAAGTAGTAATCAAGCTTGTAAGATGCCACAGAAGAACATGGGGACTTGAAACTTGATCTAGGTTGAGTTCTTGATCACTTAGAGTATGAATTGGTATTTGTGAGTGTGAGGATGTTTGTTGTGTGAGGATTTGTGAGGTTGAGTGAGTGAGAGTGTGTATGTGTGAGGAGGGGCAGCCATGGGAGAGGTGAGGGAGTTGGGAGAGAAGAGGTGAGAATATGAGAGAATGAGGGTGAATTGAGGAGAGTATGAAGAGGAGAAATGGGGAGGCATGGGCATGAGCATGGTGTACCCATGCTCTCATATCCCCCCTCTCTCTCCACAATACTAATATGAAAAACAAATATATATGTAGTCATGCCATATTTTGAAACACAAATGAAACCCTAATCACCTTGTTAACTTGTCATGGCACCCTAAGTGCAAATTTAGGAGAATCAATACTAGTTTTAGCAAAAGGTTAGTATATATCGCTATTTTAAAACCAATTAAGGAAAACCCTATTAACAAATGTCCTCATAATTATAAATTCATTTTATTTTCAATTAATCCCAAAAATGAAGCTATATGTAATTATACTAATTTATGAAAACGCAAATGCATACTCGGTTTAAAATCCGTAAAACTCATTATTTTATTATTTAAATCCCAAAGTAGTATTTACTATTTTTCTGAAATGTTACAAAGAAGAAGAGTTAATGAGGAGAGAGAATGGAAATGGTGAAATGAAAAACTAGTGAAAGAAAAAGAAATGGCCTGATAGTTTTGTTAACTATTTTTCTAAATAGAAAAATAGCAACCATGCTTCAATAGTAAAAGCAAAGGAAATAAAATAAACCCTAGCCATTCCTCTCACCATGCTACACCATGCATCAAAGCTACCTCACCCCTCCACCTCATTTCCAAATTTCACAAATGAAATTTTATGAAATGAGGTGTCCTCCTTCTAGAATGTGTTCTTTTATAAATACAAGAATACATTCCCGTATATACATACCTGTATCCGTATAAATACGAATACCCATTACATACCCGTATCCGTATAAATACGAATATTAGAGAGATAGAATAATACAATGAACATAATACTAGAATATACATATCGAAATATATATATGTAAATTATTAAATCAATACTTGATTTAATAATCCGGCTTAATCCTAACCCGGCTAGTATTATCAACCGTCCGATCGAAAATCCGTATAGCTAGCACACTCATTTGATCAGAACTCTGCACGTATCAAAATACAGCCGCTACATCATTTCGCCTAAACTAGGGAAACCCTCTGTATGGGACTCTAAAAACTCGGCAATACGCTGGTAGTGGGTTTAACCACAAGCACGTCAGCGGCACTAGCTGTATGTAACAGCTACCCAGGTACCTGTCGAAAGGGAAGGCCGACGAGCAAACTTATCCGAACCTCTACTGAGCCTGTCCGTGACAATCTCAGTACAGTTCGGTCCCTTCGTCTAAGAGTATCGCATACCGGGTCAAACGATGGTAAATGTCAGACCCATAATAACCCGATAATTCGTGTTGATGTGGCTCAGGACCGATCCGAGAAATTAATGATCTAAAAATCAGTAAATCTCATCTACCTTGGCTAAGGTCTTATGCTTCTGGCCAACCGGACATAGTGCAATATCGACTCCCAATACCGGAAGAGACGAATCCCTGACAATTACTCACTGCCTCCATGTGGCTCGGGACTATACCCAACCAAAACCTGTTTGCACGACTCAGTAAAGCCGTGGTAGGGTAGTGATCTAAGTATAGTGGGAACACACACGAGACAAATGATGAACTCAGGTCTAAAGACTAACATGTACTGATGTCACCTGAGAACCGCTATCTGACGATAGGTATAATACCATCTAGAAGTTCTCAGTGAGTTTGTCCAGTGTACTCACCTCCAGTGTGCACCTGTATACAATCTTAGTTGATCACACCAATGGCAGTGGGACCAACCACTGTCCCTCGTCGGGGTCTAGAAATGTATACACAAGTCTACTCTGGAATATCGATCCCCGAACTTGATAATCCTACGACTTGGGACATTTAAGGATGTGCTTATGGACTACCCAACCCCTGCAAGTATGATCACCATCATAACGCTGGTAGTCAAGCGAAATCCTACGGGCTTTATCAACATGTATTAGGTATATGTGATATCAAGTAAAACATATGCACATGTTAAGATAATACGAACCAAAATATTATACTATTGTATCGAGTCTTTATCAACATGTATAAGCAATAAAAGCAGCAAGTAAAACAAATACACATGTTCAGATAAAAACAACCCAAATTGTATACTGTATAGCTGAGCAAAATTGTCTTGTACATACATATCCCTAGTATCCTATACAATACAGACCTTTAGGACATACATATCCAATAGTTAAACCCACTACCAGCGTATTGTCGAGTCTTTAGAGTCCCACACAGAGAGTTTCCCGGTTCAGGCCAGTCCGTCCAGTGTACCCAGTCTCCACTGAGCACCCGTATACCTTCTCTGATGTCAAACACCAATGGATATGAGATCGTCCATCGCCCATTATATGGGTCAAGAAGCGCATACGCTAGTCTACTCTAGAGTATCGATGCCCTGTCTCGGTACTCCCACGACTAGGAACATTTGAAGGATGTACTTGGGGACTATACTGTCCCCACTAGTATGCTTTGCATCATAGTCCTGGTAGTCAAGTACTCATCCTAAGGGCTTTATCAACATGTGACATAGAGACAATCAGAGTACATGTTAAGATAAAGGGTAACCAGATAGCATACTATCATGTCGAGCAAGAAAGTCCTCCCTATATATGTCCAAGCATCCACTACAATATACAATGTATGTACAGTAATGGCCTCTAGGGCATACATATAACTAACAATCTCCCACTTGCACTAGGTCCATCTGTTGTAGTATCTCATACCCAACAATAAGCTGTTGTTGAAGTATCTCATACTCAACCATCCCATAAAAGTCTCTACTGGGAATTAGTCCTTTGTGAGTGGATCCGCGCTGTTGTCCTCTGTGTCTACTCTCCTAACCTCGATCTCCCTGGAGATCAACCATCTCCATGATCAGGCGATACTACCTAAGAATATATCTGGATCTCTGATTGGACGGGGGTTCCTAGGCCTAAGCCACAACTCCGTTGTCACACAATGGCAGGAACGAAGTTCATCTCATGAACTAAAATATATCCAGACTGCCTTCTTGGTAGCATCCTTGGTAACGATGTATCTTTCCTTTAATCGTCTAGTAAGTCACGGTATCTAGCTTGGAACTCTTCCAACATACCATCCCACCACTGAGCGTAAAGACAATGCCTGCGACTGGCATTCAGTCGTCCTTATCATCCTGTAACCTTTCCAGTGATTCTCCCCAGGATCGATTGATACCATCTTACTACAACTAGTAAGAATTCTAACATCCAATTAGATCTATCTCATACATCCAAAACCCAGGATTTAGGAGGTATCACCTTGATCCTATAGAGAATCGTTGTGATAAGAGGAGATTGACCGAGCGTAGCATAGGAAACTCTTTCCCTATCAAGAGTATGTCATCCACGTACTATACGAGGATCACCACCATACTCTCTACTACTTTTTTGTATATACAAGGTTCATCTACCATTTTGATGAAGTCAAACTCTTTAACTACCACATCAAAACAGACGTTCCATCTCCGCGATGCTTGATTTATCCTATAAAACATCTTACTCACGTTTCTGCTGCTCCCACTGTCTACGAAGCCCTCTGGTTGTGTACTTATAAATGCTCTCTTCCAAATCATCATTTAGAAAAGTTGTCATAACACCCAACCACCAGATATCATAGTCATGGTATGTAGCAGTGGCATGTAGGATCTGGATAGACTTAAGCATAACTTTGAAAGTCTCAACTTTTCCATATACACCAAGTAATCTTCTCAAGATATACTTGCTCATAATGGGGATTTAACCCTTCAGATAAAGCAACCAAAGTCCATAATTTGTTGGTGTATAAGGATTCCATCTCAGATCGCTAAGCATCCAGCCATTCTTACAGAGTCCCACTCCTGATGGCCTGCTCGAAACTAGTTGGGTCATCATCACATGATGCAATCCTCGCTCCCACTTTTATAGAGAAACCGAAGTATCTCTCAGGTGGATGAGGAACCCTACTAGATCGGCGGAGAGGCTGAGGTTCGTTGGGATCTATTGAATCTTCCGGGTTTACCAAATCATCAGCTGCAGTTTGTATAGCTGGAACTCCTTCCAGTTCTACCTCATGACCACTAATTTCTTCACAAGAAATTCCCTTTCACAAAGGTGGCATGCTGAGAAACAAAAACACCTTTTGTTCCCCAGTTTGGTAGAAGATATTCCCTTGCGTATGCTTGGGATATCCAACAAACTTCTACAGAACTGACCTTGCCTCGAGCTTGTCTGGATTTTGCTTTTGACATAGGCCGGACAACCCCAAATCTTAACTTCCTTAAGAGATGGGTTCTTACCATACCATATCACATATGGAATTGTATGCATCTGATTTGGTTGGAACCCTATTCAATAGGTATGCAACTTCTCAAGTTCATAACCCTAAAAGAAAATAGACAACTCAGTAGTACTCATCATAGAGCACACCATATCACATAGGGTGCGATTGCTCCGCCCCGATACACCGACATGCTGTGGTGTATACGGAGGAGTAATGCTGAGAGAGAATCTCATTCTCCTTCAGAATATTCCAGGAATTCCGTGCTCAAGTATTCTCCTCCTTGATCTCATCAAAGGACATAATACTTTTACCCGTTTTTGGTTCTCTACTTCTAGCTTATATTTTGTGATTATCTCAAAAGTTTCGGACTTGTGTTTCAACAGGAATATATGTCTGAATATTGAGAGATCATCAGTGAATGTAATGAAGTACAAAGAACCGGTCCTGGCATATGTAGACAGGGGACCTTCATACATCAACATGTATCAATCCCAAGAGTTCACTAACTCTTTCTCTGTTTCTAATAAACGGATCTGTGGTCATTTTAACTTTGTGACATGACTGGCAAGTTTTACAAGATGTAAATCCAAACTAATTTAAATATGCATCTTTATGTAACTTCAGCTAGTCGGGTTGCATTGATATGACCTAGTCTACAATGCCTCAAGAAGGATTCATTCATTTCTGAACTCTTCCTCTTGTGTGTGTTCTGTACGTTGAGAACTGTGGTTTGATTTAGAACGTCTATGCTTTTAGATAACGTGACTGAACCGATCAACACTTGATATAGGAAATGTCAAAACATTATCCAACAATACAAAATTATATCCTTCTTTACTAATAAAGAGACTGATATGATGTTGTATATCAGGTTCGGTATCTAATAACATTCGTTCAGAATCAATGTATTCTGGTAATACAGGATGATAACTGCCAACAGACTTGGCTGCAACACTTGCATCATTTCCAACTCTTGAAACTTATCACCCGTTCTCAGTTCTCTACCTTTCTGTAGCCCATGTAACAAATTACATTTTGCGGGATCCTGATCCGGTATCTCATACCTAGGACGTAAAGGATACTGAGAAACATTTCTCGGTAATGAACACACCCGAAGATGATACATCAGCATGCACTTTCTTCGTTTGGGCGGCACGAGAATTATGGTAATCGCTTATTTCCTGCTCTGTCTTATAACAATTATAAGTTGGAGCGGGGCCAACGTTCTTTAGCGCAGTATAACAAGCGGGTTCAGTCAATACATCCGTATTATTATTTTGATTAAGGCGTGACATGGTCGCTACCTGGAGAGAGAGAGAAGAAAATACTCAGCGTATGCTCTTGCAAGATTAGATTGGTTATTAATATATCTAATTAGGATGTCTCCCACTGTTTAGTCAAATCTTCCTTCAAACCCTAAAAGGAAAGACTAGTCGGGATTAATTACACTCTACAAGTTCGTCAATTTTTCAGCCAGGCCAGTGCCGGTACTTTGAGGGAGGTTCCCCGCGCTTTCGCACGGACCTAATTAAAATAAACCTCGTTTTCCCAGGGGCGTAACCCCGTTAACACCTTTCTAGACACCTACTTGATCGGCTAATTGTAATGTGTAAAACTCTCCCAGGAGTAACTCTTACTCGCAGCGGGTGTCGGGATCCAACTATCTCATAGAAGGTATGCAATCTCATTGCAAATTTCAACTCTTGAAATTCCCAATAATATTTTGCCCCTAGCAACTTATGACCTTGGCTAAGCTCAACAAATCATAAGCGCTAGCCAAGTTCAACCCGTCATTTTCCGATTGAATTAAACCCACCCGTACGACCCTTGGCTAAGGTCAACAAAGTCACACGACTACCCTAACTCAATCGCATCATATGCTTATACAGATAACCACTAATCAGCCACCGCACACTATGCCTTGGCTAAGATCAACAAACGCAGCACGAATACTAGCCAGTACTTATCTGAAATGATGGAGGGCTACGACAGATTTTTAAAAAAAAACCTTTGCGTAATGAACTTGATATCGTTGTAGAATCGAGTGAATTTTGAAAAGGAGTCTTTTTGAGGCTTTTCTAGTTTCGCTAAAGAGGTCACTCCCGATGAAAGGATCGTCGGCTCTTTCCTTATCGAATAAGGTGCAGGATATTTCATAAATACCACCATGCAAAGCAAAAACTATAGAAACAATCAAAAGACAAACCGAGTTTGTAGCATGTGCTAGTTTCGCTAAAGAGGTCACTCCCGGTGAAGGGATCTCGGCTCTTTCCTTATCGAATAAGGTGCTGGATGTTCTACAAGGAACACCTCTATGCAAAGCAAGAACTAGAGCTACCTGTTTTTAAACAAGTTTCTACAACATCTTTAGGTTTCTTTTAGTTTCATTAATCTCATTAATGAAGTCTTATTTTATTATGCTTCATAAGCATCACATTTGAAACGAAATCAGCAATATAACATATATCTCATATATATAATATAAAAATTCATCTCAGGCAGTAATATGATCTCATCATAGAACATTGCAGCAGAAGAACATATATGAAATATTGGATATACTAGGATGTCCGTATTTTATACGAGCCTGTATAAAACGCGGATTACACGGTCGCAATGAATAGCCAAACCCACATCCCTAGACCCCTACGAGAGCGGCAAGCAACACTTCCAATTCTAGGGTTAGGAGACCCGGTCTCGACTCCTCGAGATGGTCTCCTACTGGACCCTAGAACCCGGTTACTTATGCTCCCCGCCTTGGGTCTACCTAATGCGGAAATGTAAATAATATACAATGGTGACATCATCCTCATCCCGGAAGTGCCCCAATAAAAGAATATTACATATAAATGAATTTTACATGAATGAAAAAGAAAAACTCTCATCTCACATAAAACCCCCGGCTATTCAAATACGACGATCCAATATAACATATCATAGCAACACATAATATCGCATATCATCAATGTAAGTAAATATGTGTATCCCAGTTGTCGTTGATGTATAGCAACGAAACCGGCGATACACCACATATTACACTTACGGTCATAGAAAAGAAAGTGTAAAACTACAACAGTTGGAATCCGCAACCTCTTTAGATATCTCATGCCTAACCAAATGAATTCCTTAGACATCGCATGCCTAACAATTATAAACCCCACATTTTAGTCTCGATCTCGAAAACACTTTTCAATATCAAGTCGGGCAATTCAACAAGATTCCCGACATCCTGATCGAATGCTCATCGCAAACTTTAGTAGACGGCCGCACCCACGGATGCCGTCGACGAAGTGTACTAAGGCGGAACACCGCTGCCGCGAGCACCCGAACGGATGCTTTTGGCGATGGGGTTCTCCTACAGTCACTTGGTCGGGGCTATGGGGCATTGCTATCTATTAAGTTTACCCGGCGAGTATCTGCGTACGCTACGTGATTGCGACGGACTTTTGAGCACATCAAAATCCCGTGGCAACCGATCAAATGAGACTAAACTGCTAGATTTATAACATTCAAATTAGTTATCTCAAAACTACATGTGGATTCCAAATATTATATTACATTCCAGATAAATAGATAATGTTAAACTTTCCGATCGAATAAACAAACACCCAAGATTTTCCAAATAACTCAACACTTGAGCGGAGTTAAAAAAGTATCCATCACATGCCACATTATCGATGGTCCAGCCGTAGAAGGGTCAAACCAACGCCTCACATGTGGCAACGCCGTACTGCCCCAAACCCTAAGATTTAGAGGCGGTTCAGACGGTCACATAATCGAGTTAAGGTTTGTGTTCTTCTAGAGGGTCCACCGCGTTACTTGCACGACTTAGTACGTTCTTTAACTAAGGAAAAATTCAACACTTGGAAATTTTCCGGCAGGGGAAAAAGTGAGTTATTGATATCCGTTCAAACATTTTAACACGTTCTAAATTATCCGGAAAAAACTAAAACGAAGTTAAACTTTCCGATCGAATCAACGAATACAAAAGATCTACAGAAAACTCAACACTTGAGTAACATTAAAAATTCCCAGAAGCAAGTAGAAATGCCTACGGATGTTACTGTAGAAAACACTAACCCTAATTCCCTTGTACTGTCGCGGAACCGCCGCGCAAGGCAGGGTATTGCCGCGGTTCCGCGGCGCTTTGAAAGAATTGGGATGTCGTATTTTACAGTTATCCTTAGCATTCCCTGCTTAATTTTCTGAGTATTTTTAATACAGAAAATCAACATTTTTAAAAATTTCTAGAGAAGTGGTTCGTGTCGGGGTTCCGGGGTTCGATCGGACTTTAAACTTCGTCTAGACTTTGCCTAAAGCTCTAGCTTGGCTCTGATACCACTGTAGGGTTACTAGGCACTGTCACAAGGGTCTATAAGGCATCAACATACCCGATTTAAAATTTAGACGTGCCGAACAACCCTAACCAAGATCTTAGACTAGAGATTAGGCGAAACAAATAGCAAGTAAACAACTTTACTTCTAAGAGTTAGGGATTACAACCTTTGTAGTCCTTTCCTTCACTTCTAATGCTCCGTGTTGAGATCCCTTCACTGCGATCATCGAGTACCCAGACTCTAGAGAGGCTCCATGAAGAGAAAGATGCAAGCTTGCTTCCGATCTTCGATAACAAAGACGATCTACCTTGAAGAAACTCAAGCCCAAGCTTTTGCTTTGCTAATCAAGTATTAGCAAAGAAAACACCCTAATCTAAACGGCTAGAATAGATGAGGATGATGAAGTAGGAATTTATCTCTCATTTGTTTTCAATTTCTCACTCATTTTCATCACAAGTCAAAAAGCTAGAAGCTTTATCAAGAGGAAGAAGAAGATGAAAACCCTTTGTGATGAATAATGAAAAGTAGTGAGGTTAGAAATGCAACCATGGGTTAAGTATGATAACTTAACTCATGTAGAGACTTAACCATGGTGAAGGGTTGGGTTGGGTTAACAAATATCAATCAAAATATCTTTAGAAAATATCTTTAGTTAAAAACAAAAGCAAAGCTTCTAGAAGCTTCAAGAAGGTTTAACCCTAATCCAAACCCTAACCATGTTTAAGCTCCACAAAACATGTTGCATTAGTAACCTTAACTTGTTACAATATTATATATCACATATATAATATATTTTGTAACAAAAATAAAATAATACAATTAACATATATCGCATATATATCAATGTATTAACCGAGTGAGAAAAAGAATCTTTTAGCGAGCTTATACTAGTTAATGAAATTTAATATATCATATATATAATTATACATTAAATTATCGAATCAAAACTTGATCCGATAATCCGGTTATTTCACAAATAACCGACTAATATAATTTGTATCAGTTCATCGAATCAACACTTGACCCGATGACCTGGCTATATCACATATACCCGGCCGATATCTCATATCGCGAGAATCTAATACAGTATCACATACTCGTATTGTTCTCGGTCCCGCACATATCATATATGTGCTCCTACTCCGTTTTGCCTGAGCCAGAAAACCTCTGTGTAGGACTCTAAAGAATCGTCAATACGCTGGCAGTAGGTGATGATCATATCAAACACCCACAAGCTGCAAGCGGTCAGCTAAACGTAACAGCCACCCAGGTATTGAGCAATCAGAAGATCAACAAGCAAGCTTGTACATTCTCCCGTGATTCCAATCAGTAACACACCCGTACTGTCCGGTCTCTTCGTCTGATATGTCGCATATCTCGCCTAGGGGTGGTAAACGTCAGACCCCAGTAGCTTGATAAGTCGTGTCGATATGAGGTCTATAACAGTTCGAGAAACTACTGATAACACTTACCAGTAAATCTCAGCAACCCTGACCAGGGATTTCCAGTTATAGCCAATCGAACACAGCGCAACATCAACTCCCTATACCGGGAGAGACGAATCCCCTCCTATCGCTCATTGCCTCCATGTGATTCGGGACTGTACCCAAAAGCCACATTTTTGCACGCCCTCTTGGATGTGGTATGATGGAAATCAAAGCACAGTAGGAATCACACAAGACTCTATGATGATCTAGGGTCTACAGACTAACCTGTACCAGTGTCACCGGAGAACTGCCATCTGACGTGAGGTATAATACCATCGGGAGTTCTTGGCAAGTCCGTCCAGTGTACCCAGTCTCCACTGAGCACCCGTATACCTTCTCTGATGTTAAACACCAATGGATATGGGATCATCCATCGCCCATCATATGGGTCAAGAAGCGCATACGCTAGTCTACTCTGGAGTATCGATGCCCTGTCTCGGTACTCCCATGACAAGGAACATTTGAAGGATGTACTTGGCGACTACACTGTCCCCACTAGTATGATCTGCATCATAGTCCTGATAGTCAAATACTCATCCTAAGGGCTTTATCAACATGTGACATAGAGACAATCAGAGTACAAGTTAAGATAAAGGGTAACCAGATAGCATACTATCATGTCGAGCAAGAAAGTCCTCTCTATATATGTCCAAGCATCCACTACAATATACAACGTATATATAGTAATGGCCTCTAAGGCATACATATAACTAACATCATCTTCTTCTAAAATGCAATCCTCTCAGTCCCCGTCTATGAGAAAACCGTAGTATCTCTCAGGCAGACTAGAAATCCTACTAGATCTGCGGAGTGGCTGAGATTCATCAGGTTATATAGAATTCTCTAGTTCTACCAAATCTTCGGTTGTAGCTTGTGCTTCTGGAACTTCATCCAGTTCTACCGCGCTCCCACTGGTTTCTTTTGCAAGAAACTGTTAGTGTATATGCCCTAGAGGCCATTACTGTATCATACTAGTTTGTATATTACTTAATGGATGCTTGGGATATTCACCTTGTATATACAATCTTGCTCAAAATAGTAGTATGCTACTTGGTTTGTTTCTACTTCAATGTGTACTTGTGTTTATTTCAGTATATCACTTATACGCATTAGTGGAGCCCTTAGGATCTTTGCTTGATTACCAGCGTTGTGATGGCAGTCACACTAGTGGGGGCTGGGTAATCTATAAGCACATCCTTATTCAGGTCCCTGGTCGCAGGACTATCGAGACAGGGCATCGATACTCCGGAGTAGACCAGCGCATGCGCTTCTCATCCCAGTGTGGGAGACGGTCTGTCCCACAGCCGTCAGTACGTCGTACTTGAGATAGTATGCGGGTGCTCGTTAGGTTACGGGTACACTGGACAGGACTCGTCGGGAACTGACTAGTTGGTATTATACCTATCGTCAGTTATCAGTTCCCAGGTGACATGAGTACAGCTTAGTCCGCTGACTTGACACTGTCACTTCGCCTCGGGTGTGTTCCCACTGTACTTTGATCACTACCCTACCACGGCTCAAAGGAGTCGTGCAAACAGGTGGTAGTTGGGTGCAGTCCCGAAGCACTTGGAGGCAGTGACGGTTAGACAGGATTCGTCTCTCCCGGTATTGGGGGTTGACATCGCGCTGTGTCTAGGAGAGCCATTACACGAGTAGTCCCTGGCCAGGGCAAACGAGATATACTGGTAGGTTTCCAGTGTTATCTCAGGGTGTATTGGGCTTCACTCCGGCACGACTTGTACCGCTATTGGGGGACTGACGTTTACCGCCCCCTAGGCCCGCCATGCGATGTATCAGACGAACAGACCGGACTGTACGGAGAATGTCACACTCAGGCTCAGTAGGAGTTCAGATGGGTTTTCGCCTCGTCGGTCTTCTTGTCGGCATTACCTGGGGACCGTTACGCACAGCTAGTGCCGCTTGCGGTCTGTGGTTAAACCCACTGCCAGCGTAGTGTCGAGTCTTTAGAGTCCCACACAGAAAGCTTTTCGCCTTTAGGCAAAAGAGTAGAGGTCGCATGGTATTGCGACAGGTCGCATGGTTTTGCGACAGGGTTCGGTCACATCCGTGCACTTGTGCACGTACAGTGTCCGGACAGTTTACACTAGCGGGCTTTGGTTTAAGCCAGATCCTAGTGTACCTTATGGGATTGGATTTATCCAGTTTGCATTCGTGTTCCTCGGAACGCGGATGCGGGTTTGTATGCACAGTTGACAGGGAGGCAGAGGCTGCGGATTCTCATTAGGGTTGTTGACAGTTGACCGTTGACTATTTGACTTTATGCTCAACCCTAATGAGAATATGATATGTGATTAACTATTATATTAATTAAGTATTATGGTGATATGGTTGTTGACTTGTTGACTTTCGTTGACTTGTTGACTTTGTTGACTTGTTGACTTTTGTTGACTTGTTGACCGGTTGACTAGGCTTGACTAGTTGACCATCATGATAACCATGGTTATCATTTCATGCCAAAGACTTTTTCTTGCTTGCTCATTTGAGTAAAATGAGTGCATGACATGATAAGGTTATGGTTGCTTCTAACCATCACATAAGACTTTTTTGATATGATGAGTTATGATCACTTTGGATTATGAGAGGGTGAAAGACAAAAGAGTTGCTCATTCTTTCTTGCTCATTCTCTCTCTTGTTCTTGAGCTCTCCTCTTGCTCTCACCCTCAACCTCTTGCTCCCTCTCTTGATCTATGGTTCTCTTGTCTCATGAGTTGAGAATCAAGAACCATAGATAAAATCCCATTCTAAATCATCTCTACTCATTCTAGTTCACTAGGTTTAGCAAACCAAGTGAACTAGTTTCTTCAAAGAACGAAGAAGGAGCTAAAGGTTGGAGCTTTCAAGTGGATCTATCTTCGGCGTACGGAGACAACGAGAAGGAGCCATCGAACCACCATCGGAGCTTGAAGAGAAGGAGTTCAAGTTTAGGTATAACCATCTTCATCCGAGTAGCTAAATATCTTTAGCTTAGTATGCTAGTTTTAGTTTAGGTAAAGATCCCGACCTAGCTTAGTCCATGTTGCCTCTTGCGTTAAAATTTTGATTTTATACCGTTTCCGCCTCCCCGTAAGAACCGGGGGTCGCAACGTGGACTTACAGTGGTATCAGAGCCTAACTAAACTTAAACTAGCTTGGTAGTGAAGTGTAACGAAGTTCGGAACCGGAAAAATCCAAAAACCAAACTTTTACAAAAACTGAGTTTCTGTTGAAATTTTTTTGGCTCAAAATGAAAAACGTTACACTTGTAAATTCGGCTCAGGGTTTTGTGTGAACACCCAAGAAAAACGTTGCCCTAATTCGTTCAAACCGCCGCGCTTCCACCGCACGAGGTAGGCATGTGCCGCGGAAGCGCCGCGGTTTGTCGTCTTCTCTGCATCGTTTTTCGTGCAGTGTGTGTCTGTGTTGGTTTTGGGATTTTTGAAATATATTATATGTGCCCAGATTTTCCAGAAAAGAAATTTCCTTTTGGGGTCCTATAATTCCGTATTTTTCCGAACTTCACTGCACTTTGACTATGATGGTTATATCTGTGATGTTTGCATGTATTGAACGTCGGCCAATCGCTATAAGTCGATTGGTCGGGGTTATACATGATCTGTAATGTGCTGGAATGTGTATATAAATATGTTGGATTGTCGCGGATGAATAGCCGGGGGGTTGTGAGACGAGAGTTTTCTTTTCTTGCAATTCATGTAAATTTGTAAATTGATGTAATAATTATTTGTATGGCCGCACAACCGGGTCGGGGTTGTAGCCGTCATTGTATAATTTCTTTTTACTGTTTTTGCTCCTAGGATAGACCCATGGAGGGGTGCACAAACTACCGGGTATGCCGAAGTGTCGAGTGGCCTACTCATGGAGATGAGGGAGGTTGCTACGCTTCGGGTACTTGGCGGGTAGTTTGCCGCACCCGTAGGGGTCTTGGGTGGGGTTTTGGCTATTCACCGCGACCGTGTAATCTGTTTTTGTTACAGGCTCGTACAAATTACAGATTCCTAGTATATCCAATGTATTTATCTGTGATCTGAAATGTTTATCATTGCAGTATATCTATATATGATATTATTTAGGCGTTGCTTATGTTTTACAGACGCGCTAGCCCAGCCCCCGCTCTGTCGTTAGTTAAGTAACCTAACGGGTAATGACGGGGCCCCGTGGCGAATGCGAATGGCATAAGCGTACGTCATATTTTGGTTGTTTTCTGCAATGGTAGGATTAAATGATGGGACGCATTAAAAGAACTAATGCAAGAATATCACGCATTAAAAGAACTAATGCAAGATAATAAACCAAGTTAAAGTCGTTGGAACACTTTCGAAAAACCACTCGGTTCTTTTCAAAACAACTTTTAAATACGGAGCTTGAGCCACTCCTTTTAAAAGCTATCTCGTTCCATCGACCAAATCAAGTTCACTACGTTCACGGTTTTGCCAAAACCATCCGTAGCCCTCCGTCGTTTCACATGAATAGTCAATAGTATTCAAGCTGTGTTTGTTGGCCAAAGTCAAGGCACAGTGATTGGTAGCTATTGGGTATTCATGTGCAGCATAGATAGATGCGTTGGTTTGGAACAGTCGTACTGCCTTGTTGGCCAAAGTCAAGGGTAGGTGCGGGTGGATTCAAATTAACCTGGAGAACGACGGGCAGAACTTGACATGTGACTTATGATTTGTTGGCCAAAGTCAAGGTCATAAGAGCATGGGGCAAAAATCCACATCGGGAGTTTCATAAGTACTGAAACTTGCTAGATTTGCATACCATTTGGAGTGTGATGATTCTGGTAGGATTCCTTCAGTTTCGTCACGCGATGATATTTGGATCCCGATCCTACTGTGAGTATATGCTACTCCTCGGGAAATTTCTCACTTAACGATCAATGCTATAAACCTAGTAGGTGCCTAGAAAGGTGTTAGCGGGGCTACGCCCCCAGGGAAAAGAGGTTCTTTAATTAAGGAACTTCGCGAAAGCGTTGGAAAACCTCCCTCGAAGTACCGACACCGGCCTGGCTGAACGGTTAAGCAAGTATTGTACGGTGGGATTGATCCTGACTAATTCTTCCTTTATGGTTTGAGGAGGGATTCGAGAAACAGTGGGAGCCATCCTGTTTAGACAAACTAAAAACCACTCTAAACTTGCAAGAGCATCATGCTGAGTGTTTCTTCTTCTCTCTCCTAATTGCAGCGACCAATCAACATGACTGGACTTAAGTTACTCCTAGATAAAAACAAACTGACAGGGCCAAACTACAAAGATTGGCTCAGGAATGTCAAGATAGCAATCACTTATGACAAGCTGGGGTATCTTCTTACCACCAAAGCTCCCCCTGTCCCTGGTCCAACTTCCAGTGTCGCGGATAAGGAAATCCGCAAGACTTGGGAGATTGATAGCGCGAAGGCCAAGTGCCTCCTGCTTGCCTCGATGGACAACGAACATCAGAGGAGGCATGAGAATATGGACATGGAGTCCATATTGCTCCATACAAAAGAACTGTATGGAGAGCAATCACGTATCGCAAGATACGAAGCGTCGAAAAAGTTATTTTCGACAAGAATGGCCGTCGGATCATCAGTAGCCGAGCACGTGCTAAAGATGATCGGCTTCATTGAGGAGCTCGCTGACCTAGGGATCACATTGGAGAGTGAGCTATATACGGATATAGTTCTCCAGTCCCTTCCTTCCACTTACGCCCAGTTTATACTGAACTTCAACCTACAAGAAAAAGAGGTTGAACTATCAGAGCTCCTCAACATGCTGAGGAGCGCAGAGGGCACCCTACAGAAAGGTAGGGAAACATCCACTTTGTTTGTAGGAGGATCATCTTCTTCTAGGTCCAAGGCGAAAGCCAAGGGAAAGAAGAAGAAGGCCCCCGCCAAACCAAGGGGCGGTGTTGGTAAAGTGGATACGAAGGGAAAAGGCAAAGCAACAAAGTTAGCGGGAAAGCTTGTGGATAAGGAAGAATGCTTCTATTGTCATAAGAAAGGACACTGGAAGAATGATTGCAGGGCCTGGAAGGCCAGAACACAGGAATTGAAGCAGGTTGCAGCTTCAGCTTCAGGTGTGTATGTTATTGAAAACTGTCTTTCAATAAACTCTACTTCCTGGGTATTGGATACCGGATCAGGATCTCATATCTGTAATTCTTTGCAGGCGTTGAGAAACCGTAGTGTTTTGAAAGCAGGTGACATGACCCTCAGAGTTGCAAACGGAGCTAGCATGGATGCTAAAGCCGTGGGGGACTATCACCTGGGAATGTCAGATGGACATGTTTTGGTTTTGCGTAATTGCTTTTTTGTACCCAATGCAACTTGTAATATCATTTCTGTATCTTTAGTTTCTAAAGAAGGTTATGAATTTGCGTTTGTAAGTAATGTTGTAAACATTCACCTTAATCAAGTATTGATTGGGTCAGGTACTCTGAGTAATGGTATATACGTGTTAAACCAACCACAGATTTTTAATGTCCAGAATACACACAAAAGAAAGTCTCCAGAAATAAATCAGACTTTCTTATGGCATTGTAGATTGGGTCACATCAATGGGAGAAGGTTGACGAAGTTACATACAGAAGGGTATTTGAATGCGTTCGAATATCAGTCGTATGCCACTTGTCAATCCTGTCTCAAGGGAAAGATAACAAAGACTCCGTTTACTGGACATGGAGTAAGAGCGAGCGAGCTCTTGGGACTCGTACACAGTGACGTGTGCGGTCCAATGTCTACACATGCCCGAAGCGGACATTCTTACTTCATTACTTTTACGGATGACTTCTCAAAGTACGGTTATGTCTTCTTAATGAAACATAAGTCCGAGGCCTTTGGAAAATTCCAGGAGTATAAGAATGAAGTAGAGAAACAGACCGGCAAAAGTATTAAGATTCTAAGATCGGATCGAGGTGGAGAATACTTAAGTGCCGAGTTCCTGGACTATTTAAAAGAGAACGGAATTCTCTCTCAGCTTACTCCTCCATACACCCCGCAACATAACGGTGTATCGGCGAGACGGAACCGCACCCTATTGGATATGGTGCGGTCCATGATGGGTAATGCTGAGTTACCGCGATCATTCTGGGGGTATGCGCTAGAATCAGCAGCGTACCTTTTGAACCGAGTTCCGACTAAGACTGTGCCTTCCACACCATATGAAATGTGGTGTGGGAAGAGACCCTATCATAAGCACATTAAGACATGGGGATGTCTGGCTTTTGTCAAAAAGCAGCATGCGGACAAGCTCGAGGCACGCTCAGTACAGTGCAAGTTTGTGGGGTATCCAAAGAACTCAAAAGGATATTTCTTCTACTGTGAAGAGGAACAAAAAGTTCTTGTTTCTCGTCATGCCTACTTCTTGGAAACTGAGTTTTTGGAAAACCAGATAAGTGGGAGCATAGTAGAACTGGAAGAAATTCAAGAACCACGGACTATTACTGAAAGTTTAGTGGAACCAGAAGGTTCGGAAGAATAGGACATTCCTACGCCGCTCCGCAGAAGTAGTAGGCAGTCTCATCCGCCCGAGAGATACTACGGTTTTCTCATAGACGGGGATAGAGAGGATTGCATCATAGATTATGATGAGCCTACTAGCTTCCAGCAGGCCGTTCAGAGCGTTGACTCAGTGAAATGGCTGGATGCAATGCGGACCGAAATGGAGTCCATGTACACCAACAAGGTATGGACGTTGGACATTGCTCCAGACGGGGTAAAACCCGTAGGATGCAAGTGGATCTTCAAAAGGAAGATTGGTGTAGATGGACAGGTTGAGACCTATAAAGCTAGGCTGGTAGCAAAGGGTTTTCGTCAACGACCTGGCTTGGACTACGACGAAACCTTTTCTCCAGTAGCCATGCTGAAATCCATTCGGATCCTTCTTGCCATTGCTGCCTTCCACGATTATGAGATCTGGCAAATGGACATAAAGACAGCTTTTCTAAATGGAAATTTAGAGGAGTGTGTCTATATGGACCAGCCAGAGGGTTTCATTCAGAGTGGGAGCAGCGGAAAGGTGTGCAAGTTGCTTAAGTCCATCTATGGACTAAAGCAGGCATCGCGGAGTAGGAACATCTGTTTTGATGAGACGGTCAAAGAATTTGGCTTTATCAAAAATCCAGATGAATCATGCATCTATAGTAGATTTGTAGCGAGAACTGTAGTATTCCTCGTTTTATACGTGGATGACATTCTCTTAATAGGAAATGACATTCCTATGCTACAATCTGTCAAGGGGTTCTTGTCACACAGGTTCTCCATGAAAGACCTGGGTGATGCCTCATACATTCTGGGTATCCGGATCTACCGTGACAGATCCAAGAGGATATTAGGACTTTCGCAGTCCAGGTACATCGACACCATACTGAAGAGGTTCAGTATGGAAGATTCCAAGTGCGGTAACCTACCGGCTTGTCACGGGATCACCCTCTCTAAAGAGATGTCTCCCAAGACTGATTTAGAGAGGGATCGCATGTCTATTATACCCTACGCTTCTGCGGTAGGCTCTATAATGTATGCGATGTTGTGTACCAGACCGGATGTAGCTTATGCACTGAGTGTGGTAAGCCGGTATCAGTCTAACCCTGGGGAGAAACACTGGATAGTGGTAAAGAACATTCTCAAGTACCTGAGAAGGACTAAGGAGATGTTCTTGGTGTATGGTGGAAAAGACCTCCAGATCGAGGCCTTTGCTGACTCCAGCTTCCAGAGTGACAAGGATGATTCCAAGTCCATGTCGGGTTTTGTCTTTACCCTCAATGGAGGGGCGGTGTGTTGGAAGAGTTCCAAACAGGAAACCGTTGCAGACTCGACGATGGAAGCGGAATACATCGCTGCATCTGATGCCGCAAAAGAAGCTGTCTGGATGAGGAAGTTCTTGAAAGAACTTCAGGTGGTTCCGTCCATTGTTGATCCAATACCTCTGTATTGCGACAACAACGGGGCTATAGCTTTAGCGAAGGAACCCAGGTCCCATCAGAGATCCAGGCACATCTTGAGGCGGTATCACCTGATCTGGGAGATCGTGGATCGCCAGGAGATCGAGGTTCGGAGAGTCGCTTCAGAAGACAACACTGCAGATCCATTCACCAAGGCCTTGCCCCAGACTCAGTTCGAGCGGCTGATCGAGATGATAGGTCTTCGATACGCCAGTACATGGCCTTAGTGCAAGTGGGAGATTGTTAGTGTATATGCCCTAGAGGCCATTACTGTATCATACTAGTTTGTATATTACTTAATGGATGCTTGGGATATTCACCTTGTATATACAATCTTGCTCAAAATAGTAGTATGCTACTTGGTTTGTTTCTACTTCAATGTGTACTTGTGTTTATTTCAGTGTATCACTTATACGCATTAGTGGAGCCCTTAGGATCTTTGCTTGATTACCAGCGTTGTGATGGCAGTCACACTAGTGGGGGCTGGGTAATCTATAAGCACATCCTTATTCAGGTCCCTGGTCGCAGGACTATCGAGACAGGGCATCGATACTCCGGAGTAGACCAGCGCATGCGCTTCTCATCCCAGTGTGGGAGACGGTCTGTCCCACAGCCGTCAGTACGTCGTACTTGAGATAGTATGCGGGTGCTCGTTAGGTTACGGGTACACTGGACAGGACTCGTCGGGAACTGACTAGTTGGTATTATACCTATCGTCAGTTATCAGTTCCCAGGTGACATGAGTACAGCTTAGTCCGCTGACTTGACACTGTCACTTCGCCTCGGGTGTGTTCCCACTGTACTTTGATCACTACCCTACCACGGCTCAAAGGAGTCGTGCAAACAGGTGGTAGTTGGGTGCAGTCCCGAAGCACTTGGAGGCAGTGACGGTTAGACAGGATTCGTCTCTCCCGGTATTGGGGGTTGACATCGCGCTGTGTCTAGGAGAGCCATTACACGAGTAGTCCCTGGCCAGGGCAAACGAGATAAACTGGTAGGTTTCCAGTGTTATCTCAGGGTGTATTGGGCTTCACTTCGGCACGACTTGTACCGCTATTGGGGGACTGACGTTTACCGCCCCCTAGGCCCGCCATGCGATGTATCATACGAACAGACCGGACTGTACGGAGAATGTCACACTCAGGCTCAGTAGGAGTTCAGATGGGTTTTCGCCTCGTCGGTCTTCTTGTCGGCATTACCTGGGGACCGTTACGCACAGCTAGTGCCGCTTGCGGTCTGTGGTTAAACCCACTGCCAGCGTAGTGTCGAGTCTTTAGAGTCCCACACAGAAAGCTTTTCGCCTTTAGGCAAAAGAGTAGAGGTCGCATGGTATTGCGACAGGTCGCATGGTTTTGCGACAGGGTTCGGTCACATCCATGCACTTGTGCACGTACAGTGTCCGGACAGTTTACACTAGCGGGCTTTGGTTTAAGCCAGATCCTAGTGTACCTTATGGGATTGGATTTATCCAGTTTGCATTCGTGTTCCTCGGAACGCGGATGCGGGTGTGTATGCACAGTTGACAGGGAGGCAGAGGCTGCGAATTCTCATTAGGGTTGTTGACAGTTGACCATTGACTATTTGACTTTATGCTCAACCCTAATGAGAATATGATATGTGATTAACTATTATATTAATTAAGTATTATGGTGATATGGTTGTTGACTTGTTGACTTTCGTTGACTTGTTGACTTTGTTGACTTGTTGACTTTTGTTGACTTGTTGACCGGTTGACTAGGCTTGACTAGTTGACCATCATGATAACCATGGTTATCATTTCATGCCAAAGACTTTTTCTTGCTTGCTCATTTGAGTAAAATGAGTGCATGACATGATAAGGTTATGGTTGCTTCTAACCATCACATAAGACTTTTTTGATATGATGAGTTATGATCACTTTGGATTATGAGAGGGTGAAAGACAAAAGAGTTGCTCATTCTTTCTTGCTCATTCTCTCTCTTGTTCTTGAGCTCTCCTCTTGCTCTCACCCTCAACCTCTTGCTCCCTCTCTTGATCTATGGTTCTCTTGTCTCATGAGTTGAGAATCAAGAACCATAGATAAAATCCCATTCTAAATCATCTCTACTCATTCTAGTTCACTAGGTTTAGCAAACCAAGTGAACTAGTTTCTTCAAAGAACGAAGAAGGAGCTAAAGGTTGGAGCTTTCAAGTGGATCTATCTTCGGCGTACGGAGACAACGAGAAGGAGCCATCGAACCACCATCGGAGCTTGAAGAGAAGGAGTTCAAGTTTAGGTATAACCATCTTCATCCGAGTAGCTAAATATCTTTAGCTTAGTATGCTAGTTTTAGTTTAGGTAAAGATCCCGACCTAGCTTAGTCCATGTTGCCTCTTGCGTTAAAATTTTGATTTTATACCGTTTCCGCCTCCCCGTAAGAACCGGGGGTCGCAACGTGGACTTACAGAAACCACCATTCTAAAAATTTGGCATTTCGATAAGCAATAATCTTTTGTTCCTTTGCGTCGTAGAATAGATATCCATTCGAATGTTTTGGATATCCCATAAACTTGCACAAAACTGATCGTGCCTCAAGTTTATCTGGGTTCTAATTCTTAACATAAGCAGGACAACCCCATATCTTAACACGTTTAAGACATAGACACTTACCACTCCATATTTCATATAGAGTTTTAGGCAGGATTAGATGGAACTTGATTCAATAGATATGCTGCGTCTCAAGCTCATGTCCCCAGAATGAAAGAAATAACTCGGCATTACTCTGCTCCAATACACCGTTGTGTTGTGGTGTATACGGATGAGTAAGTTGAGAGAGAATACCATTCCCTTTTAGAAAGTCACGGAATTCCATATACAAGTACTCCCCCCTCGATCAGATCGAAGGATCTTAATACTTTTTCCTGTCTGGTTCTCCACTTCGCTTTTATATTTCTTGAACTTCTCAAGAGCTTCAGACTTGTGTTTCATCAGAAATACATATCCGAACCTAGAGAGATCATCAGTAAATGTAATGAAGTACGAGAACCCACCCATTGCATGTATAGACATCAGACCACACATATCACTGTGTATGAGTCCCAAGAGCTTTGTAGCTCTTTCTCCGTGTCTGGTGAATAGAGTTTTAGTCATATTTCCTTTGAGACAAGACTGACAAGTTTCATAAGATGAAAATTCGAACGTATTCAATTATCCATTTTTATGTAACTTAGATAGTCTTTTCTCACTGATATGACTACGTCTACAATGCCACAAGTAGGCTTCATTCGTATCTAAACTCATCCTATTGCGTGTGTTTTATATATTGAAAACCGTGTTTTGATTAAGAACGTAGATACCATTACACAGTGTACCTTCTGCAACCAATACCTGATTAAAGTAAGTATTCATGATATTTCTATCTTGAAGAAAGTTATATCCATCTTTATTAAGTAAAGAAACAGATATGATGTTGCAAAGCATGGAAGGTACATAGTAGCAGTTGTTCAAAATCATAGTATCGCCGCTTAGCAATACTAGGTGATATTCACCGACGGCAGCAGCGTCAACTTGTGCTCCGTTCCCTACTCTGTGGAACATATCACCCGGTCTAATCATTCTACTTTTTCTTAGTCTTTGTAGTAAAATATAGATATGAGATCCTGATCCGGTATCTAGTACCCAGGAGGTAGGGTTTGTTGGCTATAGTGCCCTCAAGGTAATTATTGTAATCGCAGGAAGGCGATTATGATGATTCAGGGAGGACCTATACGGCTAGAACAGTCTTACTCGAGATGATAGTATGATATCTGATTCATCTCAATCATCATGTACATATATTATGTGGTATTATAGATCACTATTACATGTTGATAGAGCCCATAGGATTCTTGCTTGACTACCAGCATTATGATGGCGATCATATACGTGGGAGCTGGGCGGTCTATAAGCACATCCTTAAATCTCCCAAGTCGAGCGAGTATCGAGACTGGGCATCGATACTCTAGAGTAGACTAGTGTATACTTTTTGAAACCCCGACGAGGGGCGGTAGCCGGTCTTACAAGCCATTAGTGTCAGTTAGTCACCTAAGATAGTATACAGGTGCTCATTGGGTTATAAGTTACACTCGACGGACTCACCGGGAACATGCTAGATGGTTTTATACCTAATCATCAGATAGCAGTTCTCAGGTGACATGAGTACAGGTTAGTCTGTCGACCTGAGATCGTGATTTGTCTCGTGTGAGTTCCCACTGTGCTTTGATTACTACCCTACCACGGCTCAAAGGAGTCATGCAAACAACTTTTAGTTGGGTACAGTCCCGAGCCACATAGAGGAAGTGAGCGAATCGTCGGGGATTCGTCTCTCCCGATATTGGGAGTAGATGTCGCACTGTGCATGGGTGGCCATCACCAGAAATTCTTAGCCAAGGTGGACGAGAATTACTGATTTGGATCGGCAGTTTCTCAGTGGGTGATGGGCCTCACAACGACACAAAATATCAATTAGGGGTCTGACTTTATCCACCCTATATACCCGATATGCGATACTCTTAGAAGAACGGACCAGACTATATGAAGAATGTCACAAACAGGCTCAGTAGGGGTACGGATGAGTTTGCTCGTCGGCCTTCCTTTCACTCAATACCTGTGTAGTCGTTACGTATAGCTAGTGCCGCTGACGTGCTTATGGTTAAACCTGTTGGGGTCAAAATTACACCCTGGTTGACCAAGTCAATGTCAAAATCAACCCCAAGTAACCGGGCCAAAGCCCAGGTCAAGTGGGTCCATGCCCAAGTCAAACCGCGCGGCCGGCCACTCCCATGCCAAAATGAAAATTTAGTAATAGATAATTTTGATGTAATTTTCGTACATGAATGCAAGGAAAAGAGGCATAAAGCCAAATTTTTGTAAAGCCTATGGCTCATGTGCAAAAGAAATGAGCACATGAGGCATGGGACGGGCAAAATGCCATTTTGTAAAGCCCAAGGGGCTATATGTAAATTTGTAAGCTTATATAAGAAAACATGATAATGAAATAAAAGATAACAATTCATACTCTCAAATTCTAGGGTTTTGTGCCTTCTTCTCCTTCCTCAAGGTTCTAAACCTTCTTCCCCTTTTCAATTAAATCAAAAGTTTTACTCTTCCTTTTTCCAAATTTAAATAGTTTTTCACCACAAAACCCATAAAAGGGAGCTCAGATCATCTATCGGATCTCAAAAATGGGAGATTTTTAAATCTCACCCCCTTTCTCCAAGATCCGGCCAATCGAGAGGAAGAAGAAGGAGACCCATCTCCAAAAATCCCATCTTAGGAAGATCCAGGGCCAAAGGGGAGAGGAACAAAGGGGCCCATTTAATCATTTCTAAAGATTTCTAGGAGTTTAACTCCATTCAAGATCTGTTGGAGTTCAACTCCATAAATTAATATCTTTTTTTAGGAGTTTAACTCTAGAAGTCAAATTGGGAGCACAGCTCCCAGTGCAGGAACAAAGTCTCTTTTCCTGCTGACGCCTAGCGCCCGCGTGCCAAGCACGTGGGGTGCTGGCGCCTAGCGCCCGTGTGCCAAGCACATAGGGCGCTGGCGCCCAGCGCCTAGCGCCCATGTGCAAGCGCGTGAGGTGCCAGCGCCCAGCGTCCGCGTGCTAGGCACGTAAGGCGCTGGCACCCACGCATCCTTCGGACGCTACTCTTCCCTTTTTTATACACACACACACACACACTCCACAACACTGTCCCCGATAGAAAAAATTTCTAACGGGACGCTGCCCTGCATCCCGCAAGGGGGCTGCTAGCCCTCTTGACCTCTAGTCCGCTATCCGGGTAACGGGACCCCGTAAAACTCTGTGGGGACCCCGATATATCCAAAACCCCTCAAGACACACATATGATCAATGCACATTAAGTTCGCATGACCTGATTGACCCATCAATCGGAGGTTCTCTCGCTCCAAAGGCGAGGGGTAATTAACGGCAGCTTAGTCCGCGACTGTCGGAGATTCAGATCCCCACAATCAATAAACCCCAGCCTACCCTAGACAGGGTGAATCTGTAGTACGCCTGACAAGTGCAAGCGTATTCCTATCTCAATGGGGTGACGAAAAACACCCTACAGATTCTGGCACGCCCGGTGGGAGATCTTTCCTCCCTTATTTCGGGTCAAACATTCATGCGAACTCAATCAATATACATATCGATTGCCTGTACTGAAATCATGCTTCTTTGTACAGGTTAACAATTTCCAATTGCAATTTTCGGATGCAGCAAAAATGTCTCCAAGCATAAGCTCGGCTCTTAACATGGCTCCCATCTCCTACACAATGAAGATGGACGCTAGGACAATCCTCCCGGCCAGTCTCGAGCGATAGTGGGAAGAACCGCTGCTACCATTTGTCTATATTCTGTTCGTGCCAGCTAGCGCCATCCCAGCTTCTCAAGCTCCAGTAATAGACAGACCGGCCTCGAAAGGCAGGAGGCCAAATGTGGTGATCTTGAGGGCACCACTACCCAAACGCAAGTCGATGTTTGAACGACTTTCCTTGGCCCCAGCTGGGGGCAAGGCCATCAACACCAACAAAGCAACAAGGCGTCTTGAGCAAGCTCCGGCGATGCCCCTGACAACCGCTCGATCGGGTGTCTTCTCTAACCTGCCCTCCAATCATCTCACAATGGCTTCCTGGATAACGGATGTCTGCTAAGCCCTCAAAATCGAGAAGCTAAGAAAGAAAAGGCTCAGATACAGAGCTAACAAAAGGCTAGGGCTTTTGCTAGGCTGAACTTCATGAGGTTCGAAGAACAGGGTTACCCCACCAAAGATAAAGAAATGGCTGGATATGTGGTCCACACTGTCTATATGGTAGGCACGCGCAGCAAAAGCAAGGATGGGGCCACCACATCTCAAATCCAATCTGGTATGAATGTGGCTGCCACTTCCCATGACCAGCCTCCTCTGGGAGGTAATGAAAACCCTTCCAGTGAGGCTGATAAGCAGAGAGATCCCTCGGTTCATGAGGAGTCGGGCTCATAAAGCGAAGAGGAGCCAATCTTTCGTCCCAAGAACGCAGAGCAGCAACTTCTCTAAAAGCTCCGAAAACAGCTCAAAAGCAAAGACAAAGAGATGGCCAAGCTCTACTAAAAAATTGACGACTTGTCGAATGTCGTGATGCAGCTCACGGCCCAAGTTACCTCTCAGCCGTCCAATCAGGCACAGGGTTCTGCTCATGAACCGGGAAACGGTGTCCCGAGACAGCTGACACCTATTCCCTCAAATCCAAAATTGGGCGGACCGCATGAAAGTCAATCGCATCCTATCTCGGGAAATGTCTTGGTTACCGATGATAGTAGCCCGCTAACTCAAGATCAAATCATGGATTTGGTTGCCAATAATGTCAAAACATTGGTAGCCGAAGCCGAAGCCCCGAAAGATATCAGCAGTAGTGGGAGACCATATCCTGCTCAATATGATCTGGTAGAATTTCCTAGCGGCTATGTCATCCCCAAATTGGAAGATTTGATGGGATGGGAAATGCAAATCAGCACATCACCCACTTTAAAGCCTCATCCAGGAATACTGGGGGAAATGAAGTGCTTCTCCTCCGCCAGTTCGTTAATAGCTTAACCGATGTCGCTTTCGGTTGGTACGCTAGCATACCAGATGGCTCCGTTACTACTTTCGTCCAAATGTAATCTTTATTTCAACAGAGGTTCATGAGTGTCAGCGATAAGATCACCATCGACCATTCCAAAGAACAACGAAAGCAGTCCGGATTTTATAACCCGATGGCCCAATCTCTCCGTCAAATGTGAACCGCCGATAGAGCAGGACCAATCTGTCAGCTTCCTCATCGGAAATCTCAACAATTGGATGGCCCCGTTTCTATGCACTACAGGTCTCAAAACATTCCAAGAGCTAACCAGGAAAGTTCAGATGCTGGAGCGTTCAAAGCAGGAGTCCTCCTCGGATTCCCAAAATAACAATAGGTCCTGGAGAAACCCAAAGGACGATAATCGTAAAGGCGGAAATTCCGACGACGCTAAATCTTTTAACACTTCGGCTAACCGAAATAAGCGAGGGATGAGCGGGCCTAATGCCAACCAGCCTCGGAAGCCAGTGTTCGGAGAAGGAGGAGAAGCTCCACTGAAAGAGAAGCTGGATAAGGTATATTCCTTCAGAAGGGACAAAGTCTGTAAAATATTCAAAGACGCCCTAAGAAACGTTCTACAATTGCCAAAATAAAAAGGACCGCAATAAGCGAATATCACCGACGACCCTAAATACCGCCCCTATCACAGAGTGATAGGTTATGCCATTGAGGACTGCTTCGTCATTAAAGATTGGGTCGGAAAGGAATACAAGGCAGGAGAGATAGAACTGTCTAAAGGCGTGTTAACAAACAGTCAAACTGCGACCGCCAATTTCATACAAATGGAGACCAAAATCTTTCATGAACCCGATTCTCTTAGACATCTGCCTTTCTTTGAAAAGAGCGAACCAAAGCAACAAGCCAAAAGCCCAACGAGCAGCATTGCCGATGAGGAACCAATAGACGAGTACACAACCCATATGGTCTACATGATGTTGCTCGGAGGAACAAGTCCTCCTACGCCTTATGGCCATGACAATAATGCGGCTGTTGCAATCCAACACCAGCTTGATCCAAATGATGAAGAGCCAGCTCATGTAATTAAGCCAAAAGAGCCCGTGGTTCCTGCAGAATTGAGTCCAAGCTCCAACAGCCGACCACTACGTCGTTAAACTGGGAATAATCGACCTCTAAGTGGTTAAACTGGGGATGTAAAAATGTGTAAATAAAAAAATAAAAAGAATTTAAAAAAGCCGAAATGATGGGGCAACTCGAAATAAAAATCAACGAGTAAAATAAAAATGAAAATGAACAACCGAAATGATGGGGCAACCGCGAATAAATAGCCGAAATGATAGGGCAATCGCGACCTTCGCGATAAGAAAAGCTGAAATGATAGCGCAATCGCGGAAAAAAAAACCCTCCAAATGGCGAATGATGATTCGCTTCGAATGATGAGACGCTTCTGGTACCATATTCCAGTGCAGCGATACAGACGCCAACAAAAATTTCAAATCTCTGAATGTCCCAACGGAAAATGATGAGTCGCTCCTGGTACCATATTCCGGTGCAGCGATGTAGACGCCAACAGAATCCCAAAATTCTCTCAGCCCTACGGTTGGTCCCCGAACTGACTACCGTATACAATCCACGGACACAAATAAGTCTCATCACACCCATACCCCACCGCAATCACCAGTCACGCGGCCGGTCTCCGCCTTTGGAATTATGCTCCATTTGGGAAGACCCACTCATGTGTCCTCACGATGCATGAGAAAAACAAAACTTACAGGATCCTCATGACTCGTAAGAAAACACCTTCGTGGGATCCTTATGACTCATAAAGGAAAAACACACTTGGGTGTCCCCACAACTCCTAAGGAGAAAACGCACCTACGAGATCCTTTCGACTCGCGGGGAGAAAATGCTTTTATGAGATCTTTACGGCTCATAAAATTGAAAAGTCTTAGGTGATCGGGTCCTAAACCTGTCTCCTAAGCCATTGCTCCCCAACAGGTAAAGGCAAATGATAAATTGCTCCTGGCACCTGTGCTTCAGTGTTAGCAACGCCGATGCCGACCCCTACCTAAACCAAATCGATCCAATAGACCCCTAAGTCTTTAAACTGGGGACAGATGACCTCTAAGTCGTTAAACTGGGAATAGATGATCTCTAAGTCGTTAAACTGGGCAAAAATGACCTCTAAGTCATTAAACTAGGAACATATGACCTCCAAGTCATTAAACTGGAAATAGATGACCCCTAAGTCGTTAAACTGGGAACGAGAGAAATCTCCTCATGGAAAATGATGATTCGCTCCTGGTACCATATTCCAGTGTAGAGATACTGATGCCAAACCAAAACCAAAATCCCCAAATCCTCTCATGGCAAATGATGATTCGCTCCTGGTACCATATTCCGGTATAGCAATGCTGATGTCCACCCAAATCATATCAAGTCAGCAAGACAACCAACGACAGCCCTGGCGGAATCAAGCTTCACATCGGAAACAAGTCAAATCCTGACACTGCGAAAAGCGGAGCAAGTCAAATCGAATTCCGACACCACAAGAAGCGGAGCAAGTCAAATCAAGCATCAATCGTCCACGTCGCTAAAAGGGCAGCATCGACCGTCCACGTCACAAAAAGGGCAGCATTGACCGTCCACGTAGCTAAAAGGGCAGCATCGACCGTCCACGTCGCTAAAAGGGCAGCACCGACTATCCAAGTCGCTAAAAGGGCCGCAGCGACCGTCCACATCGCTAAAACGGCCGCACCGACCGTCCAAGCCTCTAAAAGGGAAGCACCGACCGTCCACATCGCAAAAAGGGCAGCACCGACCGTCGAAGTCGCTAAAAGGGTCGCACCGACCGTCCACGTCGCAAAAGGGGCAGCACCGACCCTCCAAGTCGCTAAAAGTGCAGCACCAATCGTCCAAGTCGCTAAAAGGGAAACACCGACCATCCACGTCGCTAAAATGGCAGAACCGACATTCCAAATCGCAAAAAGGGCAACACCGACCGTCCAAGTCGCTAAAATGGCAGCACCGACAGTCCAAGTCGCAAAAAGGGCAGCACCGACTGTCCACATCGCAAAAAGGGCAGCACCGACCGTCTAAGTCGTTAAAAGGGCAGCACCGACCGTCCACATCGCTAAAAGGGCAGCATCGACCGTCCACTTCGCTAAAAGGACAGCATTCGACCGACCACGTCGCTAAAAGGACAGCATTCGACCGTCCACGTCGCTAAAAGGGCAGCATCGACCGTCCAATTCGCAAAAAGGGCAGCAGCGACCTCCTTGTCGGAATTATGCTCCTCCTCGGAATCAGGTAAACCAGCGACACTCCGTCTCGGAGACACGTCAAGCATCGACCTCCCAGGTCGTAAAAAGGGCAGTGCCAGCTTCCCAAAAAGCGGGAACCAAATCAAGTCGCTTCCACATAAGAGAAGATCCATCAATTTCATGCACACGACTCACATGTGCGGTGTGCATTTATTGATGGGGGCACTTTGTTGGGGTCAAAAATTACACCCCGGTTGACCAAGTCAAAGTCAAAATCAACCCCAAGTAAGCGGGCCCATGCCCAAGTTAAGCCGCGCGGCTGGCCACTCCCATGCCAAAATGAAAATTATGTAATAAATAATTTTGATGTAATTTTCATATATGAATGCAAGGAAAATAGGCATAAAGCCAAATTTTTGTAAAGCCGATGGCTTATGTGCAAAAGAAATGAGCATATGAGGCATGGGACGGGCAAAATGCCATTTTGTAAAGCCCAAGGGGCTATGTGTAAATTTGTAAGCCTATATAAGGCGACATGATAATGAAATAAAAGATAACAATTCATTCTCTCAAATTCTAGGGTTTTTGTGCCTCCTCCTTCCTCAAGGTTCTAAACCTTCTTCCCCTTTTCAATTAATTCAAGAGTTTTACTCTTCCTTTTCCAAAATTAAATAGTTTTTCACCACAAAACCTATAAAAGGGAGCTCAGATCTTCCATCAGATCACAAAAAAGGGAGATTTTTAAATCCCACCCCCTTTCTCCAAGATTCGGCCAATCGAGAGGAAGAAGAAGGAGATCCATCTCCAAAAATTCCATCTTGGGAAGATCCAGGGCCAAAGGGGAGAGGAACAAAGGGGGCCATTTGATCATTTCTAAAGATTTCTAAGAGTTTAACTCCATTCAAGATCTGTTGGAGTTCAACTCCATAAATTAATCTCTTTTTTTAGGAGTTTAACTTCAGAAGTCAAATCGGGAGCACAACTCCCAGTGCAAGGACAAAGTCCATTTTCCTGCTGACGCCCAACGCCAGGGTGCCAAGCACGTGGGGCACTGGCGCCCATCGCCTAGCGCTCGTGTGCCAAGCGCGTGAGGCGCCATTGCCCAGCGCCTACGTGCTAGGCACGTGGGGCGCTGGCACCCATGCGTCCTTTGGACGCTACTCTTCTTTTTTTATATACACACTCCACTCCCCAGCCCGCTATCCGGGTAGCGGGACCCCATAAAACTCTGCGGGGACCCCGATATATCCAAAACCCCTCAAGACACACATATGCACACTGCATATTGAGTTCGCATGACCTGTTTGACCCGTCAATCGGAGGTTCTCTCGCTCCAAAGGCGAAGGGTAATTAACGACACCTTAGTCCGCGGCTGCCGAAGATTCGGATCCCCATAATCAATAAACCCCAGCCTACCCTAGGCAGGGGGAATCTGTAGTACGGGTGACAAGCGCGCGCGTATTCCCATCTCAATAGGGTGACGAAAAACACCCTACAAAACCCACTGCCAACGTATTGACGAGTCTTTAGAGTCTCATACAAAGGGTTTTCCCAGTTCAGGCGATATGATGTAGATAACGTATGTTGATATATATAGGTTTCCGATTAAATATGTGTACAGGCAACACAGACTTTAATCGGATGGTTGATAATACTAGCGTCTTAGGATTAAGCCGGATTATTAAATCAAGTTTTGATTTAATAATTTATATATCTTTTTAAATATATGTATTCTAGTATTATTGTTCACTATTCATTTTCTCTTTTGTCTATTCGTATTTTCATACAAATACACGTATAAGTGTTTCGATTCGTATATCGGGTTGTATTCCGTATTAATACGGAATATCTTCTAGAAGATGGACACCTCATTATATGATTTTCTTTTTAGAAAATCATTTGCAAATGAGGTGGAAGGTGAGGTGGCATTGAGCATGATTGGAGGTATGTAGAGAGGAATGGGCTTTATTTGTTTATTGTAAAATATTATGATATTTTGTATGGTTGCAAAATATTTAGAAAGACATTCTTTTCTACATCCTATTCTCTTGTTCATTCATTCTCTCATTCTTTCTTGAGTTGCTCATGGCCACTTCTTCACCTCCTTCTCCTCCTTCTTTAGTTGCTCACTTGAGCATTAGAATTGAGAGAAAAAGATAGTGGAAAATTCCTACATCCCCACTCTCCATTCCTAGTGAGCTTGGAGTATCGGTTACTTCGCTAGGCGAAGCTGGAGCTTGGGTCGTTTCCCTCAAATGAATCATCTTCGGTGAAGGAGGATCGGCTTGCAAGTGCGATCCGGAACACTTGAAGAAAGCATGAGGATGTGTGTATTGCTAACATAGTTGATTCTAATGGCTCACTAGGTTTTTTTTTAGCAAGTTCTAGCTCTTTAGTTCAATTCATGGTTTTGGAACTTTAACAAACTAGAAACTTTTTGAAATCCATATTGCCATCATCTAAAATTAGTTTGCTAGTGTGTCTAAGTGTAAGTATGGCATGCACTGAGCTAGAGATAACACGACGCGGAATGCTAAAATGAAAAATTCCTTGCTAGCATGACATACTTCCCTAGTTCTCATCCTAAAACTATAACTTGCAAGAACAAAAAAAACTAAAGATAAGGGAGAATAGCATACAACTTTTGATTCTTCTTCTCAAAGCTCCAATTTGTGTAGGAAGGATTCTCCTTTGATTTGAACTCCGAGCTTGGTCTCCTAGGGTTTACCGGTTGAAGTACCGTTGTCGACCCTTCCGTCGAAGATAATCCACGGCGATGAATGGCGACTCGAGAAACTCCTTCTCTCTTACTAGGTGCTAAATAGCAAGAAGTATCATGTAGATGTAGATGATGAGGTGTTTCACTCTTTTCTCTCTATTCATTTTCTTCTTTACCTTTTTCTTTTTCTCAAAACTTTGCTAGTATGAAGGGGGGGAGAGTGGAGTTAAGTTATGGCTAATCTCAAAATACAACCATAACCTAAGCCATGCCACCTCCCTTCTATCATGCTAACACATGTCCTAAGGTGTGTGAAATGGTTACACATCACCCTTAGGCATGCATAAATGAGGAAAGAAAAAAAGATATAAGAAAAAGAAAAAGGATATATCATGTTTAATAAATATTAGCCATGATAAATAAAAATGTTCACATCACATTGAACAAAATATAAAGAGAGAGAGGAAAAATGATATTAGGTTAATTACATGTATTATCACATAATATCATATAATTAAATTTGTCATTAAATTAACAATTAATTCAATGACCCGCTTTAGTCAAAAAACCGACTAGTATCATAACCCGTCCGGCTAAAGACGAATGTCTAACCGAACCCCGCACGCATCCCATCCGCGTACTACATTATTTCGCTCGAGTGGACAAAATAGCTGTGTGGGACTCTAAACAATAATCTGTACATGTGTCACCTGAGAACTACTATCTGACGATTGGTATAGTACCAACTAGGAGTTCTCGGCGAGTCCGTTCGGTGTACTCAGTCTCTAATGAGCACCTGTATACAATCTTTGGTGTCAAACACCAGTGGTTGTGGGATCAACCATCGCCCCGTGCGGGGTCAAGAAACGTATACACTGGTCTACTCTGGAATATCGATGCTATGTCTCGATATCCCTACGACTAGGAACTTTTAACGATGTGCTTATCAACTACCCAGGGCCCACTAGTACGATCGACATCATAGTCCTGGTAGTCAAGAAAAGATCCTAAGGGCTTTATCAACATGTATATATAAGAGCAAGAATAAATGTATACATGTTAAGATAAAGTCAAAACCAGATAGTATACTATCATTTTGAGCAAGATTGTTTTATACATACATATGTCCCAAACATCCAATATAATATACAATAATGGCCTCTAGGGAATACACATTTAACAATCTCTCGCTTGCACTAGGGCCAGTTATTGGCGTATCTCATATCCAACAACCCAAAGAGTCACTCAGATTGTACTTGGAGAATGGCCTTCGTGAATGGATTCGCTGGGTTTTCTTTTGTATCTACCCTCTGTAAGTCCATGCTACTCTGCCGCGGTTCTTTGGGGTTGCGGAAATGATGAAAAGCGATTTTTCTTAGGGTGGTAACATGGACTCAAAATACGGATCTTTGTTAAACAACTACCTAACAACCTAACTAGGAGTTTTACCTACTCGGTTAGGGGGTTATACCTTTCTTGAACTCCTTCGTCTTCAACTCTTGGTGGTGTACGGATCGGCCTCACCTCGTCGTCTCCTCGCGCCGAAGATGGATCCACCCGAGAGCTTCTACCTTTTGGCTTCTACTTCAAACTTGAAGAAACTAAAACACTTGGCTTGCTAGGCCTTGTGAACTAGGATGAGTTGAGGATTGTTTTGGTGTTTTTTTTTATCTCTAAGGCAATGGTTCTCAACTCATGAGAGGGGGTTGCCTTGAGCTAGAGAGAGCAAGAGGAAGAGGGAGATATTGAGAAAGAGAGAGAAATGAAATGAAAGAATGAGCAAACCTTTTGCCATCCAAGCTTTCATAATCCAAAAGATTATGATAACAAGTAATAATAATTGAGTATAATGTGATGGTTGTTATCATGACAAATGAAAATATCATTTCTTGCATTAAATGCAATTTGTGAACCATCAAGCAAGCACAAGTCAATGCAAACAAATGATAGCCATTGTCATGATGGTGGTCAACAAGTCCAACCTAGTCAACCGGTCAACAAAAGTCAATAAGTCAACAAGGTCAACCTTTCAACCCGAACCATGTCACTGTAATACTCAATTAATATTATTGTTAATGATATTTCTAATTCTCATTAGGGTTTAACAAAAGTCAACAGTCAACAACCCTAATGAGAATCCTCTGCCTCTGTCTCTTTCAACTGTGCATACACACCCGCATCCGTGTTCCGGGGAACACGAATACAAACGAGATAAAACCAATCCCAAAACGTATACTAGGATCTGGCTTAAACCAAAGCTCGCTAGTAATAACTGCCCGGTCACTAAACGTGCACAAGTGCGCGGATGTGACCGAACCCTGTCGCAAAACCATGTGACCTGTCGCAAAACCATGCGACCTCTACTCTTTTGCCTAAAGGCGAATAGCTCTCTGTGTGGGACTCTAAAGACTCGACACTACGCTGGCAGTGGGTTTAACCACAGACCGCAAGCGGCACTAGCTGTGCGTAACGGCCCCCAGGTAGATGCCGATAAGAAGACGGACGAGGTGAAACCCATCTGAACTCCTACTGAGCCTGAATGTGACAATCTCCGTACAGTCCGGTCTGTTCGTCTGAGTACATCGCATGGCGGGCCTAGGGGCGGTAAACGTCAGTCCCCTAATAGCGGTACAAGTCGTGTCGGAGTGTAGCCCAGAATACCCTGAGATAACACTGAAAACCTACCAGTATATCTCGCTTGCCCTGGCCAGGGACTATTTGTGTAATGGCTATCCTAGACACAGCGCGATGTCAAACCCCAATACCGGGAGAGACGATTCCTGTCTAACCGTCACTGCCTCCAAGTGCTTCGGGACTGCACCCAACTACTACCTGTTTGCACGACTCCTTTGAGGCGTGGTAGGGTAGTAATCAAAGTACGGTGGGAACACACTCGATGCGAAGTGACAGTGTCAAGTCAGCGGACTAAGCTGTACTCATGTCACCTGGGAACTGATAACCGACGATAGATATAGTACCAACCAATCAGTTCCCGACGAGTCCTGTCCAGTGTACTCGTAACCTAGCGAGCACCCGCATACTATCTTAAGTACGACGTACTGACGGCTGTGGGACAGACCGTCTCCCCTGCTGGGATGAGAAGCGCATAAGCTAGTCTACTCCGGAGTATCGATGCCCTGTATCGATAGTCCTACGACTAGGGACCTGTATAAGGATGTGCTTGTGGATTACCCAGCCTCCACGAGTGCGACTGCCATCACAACGCTGGCAATCAAGCAAAGATCCTTAGGGCTCTACTAATATGTATAAGCGATATGCTAAAAGAAACACATGCACATATTGAAGTAGAAACAAACCAAGTAGCATACTACCATTTTGAGCAAGATTGTCTATACAACTGTCAATATCCCAAGCTTCCATTAAGTAATAAACAAACTAGTATGATACAGTAATGGCCTCTAGGGCATATACACTAACAATCTCCCACTTGCACTAAGGCCATGTACTGGCGTATCGAAGACCTATCATCTCGATCAGCCGCTCGAACTTAGTCTGGGGTAAGGCCTTCGTGAGTGGATCAGCAGTGTTATCTTCCGTAGCAACCCTCTGAACCTCGATCTCCTGGCGATCCATGATCTCCCTGATCAGGTGATATCGCCTCAAGATGTGTCTGGACTTTTGATGGGACCTGGGTTCCTTCGCTAAAGCTATAGCCCCGTTGTTGTCGCAATACAGAGGTATTGGATCAACAATGGACGGAACCACCTGAAGTTCTATTAAGAACTTCCTCATCCAGACAGCTTCTTTTGCGGCATCAGCAGCAGCGATGTATTCCGCCTCCATCGTCGAGTCAGCAACGGTTTCCTATTTGGAACTCTTCCAACACACCGCCCCTCCATTGAGGGTAAAGACAAAACCCGACATGGACTTGGAATCATCCTTGTCACTCTGGAAGCTAGAGTCAGCAAAGGCCTCGATCTGGAAGTCTTTTCCGCCGTACACCAAGAACATCTCATTAGTCCTTCTCAGGTACTTGAGAATGTTCTTTACCGCTATCCAGTGTTTCTCTCCAGGGTTTGACTGATACCGGCTTACCACACTCAGTGCATAAGCTACATCTGGTCTGGTACACAACATCGCATATATTATAGAGCCTGCCGCAGAAGCGTAGGGTATAATAGACATGCGATCCCTTTCCAAATCAGTCTTGGGAGACATCTCTTTGGAGAGGGTGATCCCGTGACAAGCCGGTAGGTTACCGCGCTTGGAATCTTCCATACTGAATCTTTTCAGTATGGTGTCGATGTACCTGGACTGCGAAAGTCCTAACAACCTCTTGGATCTATCACGATGGATCCTGATCCCCAGAATGTACGTGGCATCACCCAGGTCTTTCATGGAGAACCTGTGTGACAAGAACCCCTTGACAGATTGTAGCATAGGAATGCCATTTCCTATCAAATGAATGTCATCCACGTATAGTACGAGGAATACGACAGTTCTTGCTACAAATCTACTGTAGATGCATGGTTCATTTAGATTTTTGATAAAGCCAAATTCCTTGATTGTCTCATCAAAGCAGATGTTCCAACTCCGCGATGCCTGCTTTAGTCCATAGATGGACTTAAGCAACTTGCACACCTTTCCGCTGCTCCCTCTCTGAATGAAACCCTCTGGCTGGTCTATATAGACACACTCCTCTAAATTTCCATTTAGAAAAGCGGTCTTTAGGTCCATCTGCCAAATCTCATAATCGTGGAAGGCAGCAATGGCAAGAAGGATCCGAATGGATTTCAGCATAGCCACTGGAGAAAAGGTTTCGTCATAGTCCAAACCAGGTCTTTGACGAAAACCCTTTGCAACAAGTCTAGCCTTATAGGTCTCAACCTAACCATCTACACCAATCTTCGTTTTGAAGATCCACTTGCATCCCACAGGTTTTACCCCATCTGGAGCAACGTCCAACGTCCATACTTTGTTGGTGTACATGGACTCCATTTCGGTCCGCATTGCATCCAGCCATTTTACCGAGTCAACGCTCTGAACGGCCTGCTGGAAGCTAGTAGCCTCATCATAATCAATGATGCAGTCTTCTCTATCCCCGTCTATGAGAATACTGTAGTATCTCTCGGGCGGATGAGACTGCCTACTCCTCCTGCGGAGCGGTGTAGGAATGTCCTGTTCTTTTGAACCCTCTGGTTCTACTAAGCTCTCAGTAATAGCTCGTGGTTCTGGAATTTCTTCCAGTTCTACTGCGCTCCCACTTATCTGGTTTTTCAAAAACTCAGTTTCCAAGAAGCAGGCATGACGAGAAACAAAAACCTTTTGTTCCTCTTCGCAATAGAAGAAATATCCCTTGGAGTTCTTTGGATATCCCACGAACTTGCACTGTACTGAGCGTGCCTCGAGTTTGTCCGCATGCTACTTTTTGACAAAAGCCGGACATCCCCATGTCTTAATGTGCTTAAGATAGGGTTTCTTCCCACACCACATCTGATATGGTGTGGTAGGCACAGTCTTAGTAGGAACTCGGTTCAAAAGATATGCAGTTAATTCTAGTGCATATCCCCAGAATGATCGCGGTAACCCAGCGTTACTCATCATAGATCGTACCATATCCAATAGGGTGCGGTTCCGTCTCTCCGATACACCGTTATGTTGCGGAGTGTATGGAGGAGTAAGCTGAGAGAGAATTCCATTCTCTTTTAGGTAATCCAGGAACTCGGCATTCAAGTATTCTCCACCTCGATTAGATCTTAGTGTCTTGATACTTTTGCCGGTTTGTTTTTCTACTTCATTCTTATATTCCTGGAATTTTCCAAAGGCTTCGGATTTATGTTTCATTAAGAAGACATATCCGTACCTTGAAAAGTCATCCGTAAAAGTAATGAAGTAAGAATAACTGCTTCGTGCATACGTAGACATTGGATCGCACACGTCGCTGTGTACGAGTCCCAAGAGCTCGCTCGCTCTTACTCCTGTCCAGTGAACGGAGTCTTTGTCATCTTTCCTTTGAGACGGGATTGACAAGTTGCATATGATTGATATTGGAATGGATCCAAATATCCTTCTGTATGTAACTTAGTCAATCTTCTCTCATTGATGTGACCCAGTCTACAATGCCATAAGAAAGCCTGATTAGTTTCCGGAGACTTTCTTTTGTGTGTATTCTGGACATTGAAAATCTGTGGTTGGTTTAATATGTATATACCATTGCTTAACGTACCTGACCCAATCAGAACTTGATTAAGGTGAATGTTCACAACATTACTTACAAATGCAAATTCATAACCTTCTTTAGATAATAAAGATACAGAAATGATATTACAAGTTGCATTGCGTACAAAATAGCAATTACGTAAAACCAAAACGTGTCCATCTGACAAGCCCAGGTGATAGTCCCCCACGGACTCAGCATCCATGCCAGCTCCGTTTGCAACTCTGAGGGTCATATCACCTGCCTTCAAAACCCTACGCTTTCTCAGTGCCTGCAAAGAATTACAGATATGAGATCCTGATCCGGTATCCAATACCCAGGAAGTAGAGTTTATTGAAAGACAGTTTTCAATAACATACACACCTGAAGCCGAAGCCGCAACTTGCTTCGGATCCTGGTTTCTGGCTTTCCAAGCCCTGCAATTTTTCTTCCATTGTCCCTTCTTATGACAATAGAAGCATTCTTCCTTACCCACAAGCTGCCCCGCTATTATTGTTGCCTTTGCTTTTCCCTTCGTATCCACTTTACTAACACCGCCCCTTTGGTTTAGCGGGGGCTTTCTTCTTCTTTCCCTTGGCTTTCGCCGTGGACTTAGAAGAGGAAGTCCTCCTACAAACAAAGTGGATATTTTCCTACCTTTCTGTAGGGGTGCCCTCTACACTCCTCAGCATGTTGAGGAGCTCCGGAAGTTCAACTTCTTTTCCTTGCAAGTTGAGTTCAGGATAAACTGGGCGTAAGTGGAAGGAAGGGGCTGGAGAATCAAGTCCGTATAGAGCTCGTTCTTTAACGTGGTCCCAAGGTCCGCGAGCTCCTCAATGAAGCCAATCATCTTAAGCACGTGTTCCGCTACCGATGATCCGATGGCCAACCTTGCCGAAAACAGCTTTTTCGACACTTCGTATCCGGCGATACGAGATTGCTCTCCATACAGTTCTTTTGTATGGAGAAATATGGATTCGAGGTCCATATTCTCGTGCCTCCTCTGATATTCATTGTCCATAGAGGCAAGCACGAGGCACTTGGCCTTCGCGCAATCGATCTCCCTAGTCTTACGGATTTCCTTATCCGCGACGCTGGAGGTAGGACCTGGGACAAGGGGAGCTTTGGTGGTAAGAGATACCCCAGCTTTGTCGTAAGTGATTGCCATTTTGACGTTCCTGAGCCAATCTCTTGTAGTTTGGCCCTGTCAGTATGTTTTTATCTAGAAGTACTTAAGTCCGGTCATGTCGATTGGGTCGCTGCAATTAGGAGAGAGAGAAGAAACACTCAGCATGATGCTCTTGCAAGTTTAGAGTGGTTTTTAGTTTGTCTAAACAGGATGGCTCCGACTGTATCTCGAATTCCTCCTCAAACCAAAAAGGAAGAATTAGTCGGAATCAATCTCACCGTACAATACTTTCTTAACCGTTCAGCCAGGCAGTGTTGGTACTTCGAGGGAGGTTTTCCAACGCTTTCGTGAAGTTCCTTAATTAAATAACCTCTTTTCCCTGGGGGCGTAGCCCCGCTAACACCTTTCAAGACACCTACTTGGTTTATAGCATTGATCGTTAAGTGAGAAATTTCCCGAGGAGTAGCATATACTCACAGTAGGATCGGGATCCAAATATCATCGCGTGATAAACTGAAGGAATCCTACAGAATCATCACACTCCAAAATGGTATGCAGCGCTAGCAAGTTTCTGGTTCTTAGAAGCTCCCGATGTGGATTTTTTTTGCCCCCATGCTCTTATGACCTTTGACTTTGGCTAACAAATCATAAGTCACATGTCAAGTTCTACCCGTCATTCTCAAGGTTAATTTGAACCCACCCGTACCTACCCTTGACTTTGGCCAACAAGGCGGTAGATTGTCCCAAACCAACTCATCTATCTATGCTGCACATGAATACCCAATAGCTACCAATCACTATGCCTTGACCTTTGGCCAACAAACATAGCTTGAATACTATTGACTATTCATGTGAAACGACGGAGGGCTACGAATGGTTTTGGCGAAACCGTGAACGTAGTGAACTTGATATAATCGATGGAACGAGATAGCTTTTAAAAGGAGTGGCTCAAGCTCCGCATTTAAAAGTTGGTTTTTGAAAAGAACCGAGTGGTTTTGAAAGTGTTCCATCAACTTTACTTTGGTTTATTTTCTTGCATTAATTCTTTTTATGCGCTCCCATCATTAATCCTACCATTGCAGAAAACAACCAAAATATGACGTACGCTTATGCTATCCGCATTCGCCACGGGGCCCCGTCATTACCGCTTAGGTTACTTAACTAACGACAGAGCGGGGGCCTTGGACTAGCGCGGATGCAAAACATAAGCAACGCCTAAATAGTTATCATATATAGATATATTGCAATGATAGCCAATCCGATCATAGATGAACACATTGGATATACTAGGAATCCGCAATTCGTACGAGCCTGTAATGAAAAGCGGATTACACGGTCGCGGTGAATAGCCAATACCCCACCCAAGACCCCTACGGGTGAGGCAAACTACCCGCCAAATACCCGAAGCGAAGCAACCTCCCTCAACTCGTGAGTAGGCCACTCGGCACTTCGAGGTATCCGGTAGTTTGTGCACCCCCCTCCATGGGTCTATCCTTGGAGCAAAAACAGTAAAAAGAAATTATACAATGACGACTACAACCTCACCCCGGTTGTGTGGCCAAAATAATTAATATTACATCAATTACAAATTTACATGAATTGAAAGAAAAGAAAACTCTCATCTCACAACCCCCGTTATTCACCCGCGACAATCCAATGAATTCATATACACATACCATCAACATTACAGATCACAGATACGTATAACCCCCACTAATCGACATATAGCGATTAGCAGACGTTCAATACTTATATCACATCACAGATTAAACCCGTTAGCTTTAGTCTTTAGAAATTCGATCAAAATACGGTTTTTTAAGCCCCAAAAGCAAATTTTGCTTTCTCGAAAATCTGGGCTGAAAAAACATTCTCCAAAAATCCAAAATACCCCATAGAGTATACTGCAGTGAAATCGATCCACGGCCGAGTCAACTCGGCCGCGGATCCGCGGCAAGAAGCTGTTCTTGCCGCGGAACCGCGGTGAGTTGGCCAGCTCTGTGGATTGTTTTTCTGCAGTATACTATAAAAACCCTGAGTCGATTTTTTGTATATGTCAAATAATTTTTACAGCACTTTAAAATCGACAGAAAGTTTGAGTTCCGGTGTATTTCGCGACTTTTTCTCCGATCGAATTTCTAGTTACTTTGCTAACATGTTAGATAGTGTTTAACTAGGCTCTGATACCACTGTAAGTCCATGCTACCCTTCCCCGGTTCTTTGGGGTTGCGGAAATGATGAAAAACGATTTTATCTTAGGGTGGTAACATGGACTCAAATACGGATCTTTGTTAACAACTACCTAACACCTAACTAGGAGTTTTACCTACTCGGTTAGGGGGTTTTACCTTCTTGAACTCCTTCGTCTTCAACTCTTGGTGGTGTACGGATCGGCCTTACCTCGTCATCTCCTCGTGCCGAAGATGGATCCACCCGAGAGCTTCTACCTTTTGGCTTCTACTTCAAACTTGAAGAAACTAGAACACTTGGCTTGCTAGGCCATGTGAACTAGGATGAGTAGAGGATTGTTTTGGTGTTTTTATCTCTAAGGCAATGGTTCTCAACTCATGAGAGGGGTTGCCTTGAGCTAGAGAGAGCAAGAGGAAAAGGGAGAGCTTGAGCAAGAGAGAGAAATGAAATGAAAGAATGAGCAAACCTTTTGCCATCCAAGCTCTCATAATCCAAAAGATTATGATAACAAGTAATAATAATTCAGTATAATGTGATGGTTGTTATCATGAAAAATGACTATATCATTTCTTGCATTAAATGCAATTTGTGAACCATCAAGCAAGCACAAGTCAATGCAAACAAATGATAGCCATTGTCATGATGGTGGTCAACAAGTCCAACCTAGTCAACCGGTCAACAAGAGTCAACAAGTCAACAAGGTCAACCTTTCAACCCTAACCATGTCACTATAATACTCAATTAATATTATTGCTAATCATATTTCTAATTCTCATTAGGGTTTAACAAAAGTCAACAGTCAACAACCCTAATGAGAATCCTCTGCCTCTGTCTCTGTCCACTGTGCATACAGACCCGCATCCGTGTTCCGGGGAACACGAATACAAACGAGATAAAACCAATCCCAAAACGTATACTAGGATCTGGCTTAAACCAAAGCCCGCTAGTAATAACTGCCCGGTCACTAAACGTGCACAAGTGCGCGGATGTGACCGAACCCTGTCGCAAAACCATGCGACCTTTTGCAAAACCATGTGACCTATACTCTTTTGCCTAAAGGCGAATAGCTCTCTGTGTGGGACTCTAAAGACTCGACACTACGCTGACAGTGGGTTTAACCACAGACCGCAAGTGGTACTAGCTGTGCGTAACGGCCCCCAGGTAGATGCCGATAAGAAGACGGACGAGGTGAAACCCATCTGAACTCCTACTGAGCCTGAATGTGACAATCTCCGTACAGTCCGGTCTGTTCGTCTGAGTACATCGCATGGCGGGCCTAGGGGGCGGTAAACGTCAGTCCCCTAATAGCGGTACAAGTCGTGTCGGAGTGTAGCCCAGAATACTCTGAGATAACACTGGAAACCTACCAGTATATCTCGCTTGCCCTGGCCAGGGACTACTTGTGTAATGGCTCTCCTAGACACAGCGCGATGTCAACCCCCAATACCGGGAGAGACGAATCCTGTCTAACCGTCACTGCCTCCAAATGCTTCGGGACTGCACCCAACTACTACCTGTTTGCATGACTCCTTTGAGCCGTGGTAGGGTAGTAATCAAAGTACAGTGGGAACACACTCGAGGCGAAGTGACAGTGTCAAGTCAGCGGACTAAGCTGTACTCATATCACCTGGGAACTGATAACTGACGATAGGTATCGTACCAACCAATCAGTTCCCGACGAGTCCTGTCCAGTGTACTCGTAACCTAACGAGCACCCGCATACTATCTCAAGTACGACGTACTGACGGCTGTGGGACAGACCGTCTCCCCTGCTGAAATGAGAAGCCCATACGCTAGTCTACTCCGGAGTATCGATGCCCTGTCTCGATAGTCCTACGACTAGGGACCTGTATACGGATGTGCTTGTGGATTACCCAGCCCCCACGAGTGCGACTGCCATCATAACGTTGGTAATCAAGCAAAGATCCTAAGCGCTCTACTAATATGTATAAGCGATATGCTAAAAGAAACACATGCACATATTGAAGTAGAAACAAACCAAGTAGCATACTACCATTTTGAGCAAGATTTTCTATACAACTGTGAATATCCCAAGCTTCCATTAAGTAATATACAAACTAGTATGATACAGTAATGGCCTCTAGGGCATATACACTAACACCCTCCGTATCTCGATCTCTTTGCGATCAACGATCTCTTCGTGTCTGGACTTCTGATGGGACCGCAGTTCCTTCGCTAATGCTACAGCTCCCTTGTTATCACAATACAAAGATATTGGATCAGCAATGGTCGGAACCACCTCAAGCTCTGTTATGAACTTACGCATCCAGACCACTTCTTTGGCAACATCATTGGCAGCAATATACCCAGCCTCCATCGTCGAGTCTGCAACCGTGTCCTGTTTGGAACTCTTCCAATAGACTGCCCCTCCGTTGAGGGTAAATACATAACCCGGGTTGGATTTTCTGTCATCTTTGTCACTTTGGAAGCTGGAGTCGGCAAATGCCTCTATACGGAGGTCACCGTTACCATACACCAAGAACATGTCTTTAGTTTTTCTCAAGTACTTAAGAATGTTCTTCACAGCTATCCAGTGTTTCTCCACTGGGTTTGATTGATACCGGCTTACTACACTAAGTGCATAAGCTACATCTGGTCTGGTACATAACATCGCATACATTACTACCGAAGCATAGAGTATAATGCTCATGCGATCCTTCTCCTCATCAGTCTTAGGAGACATCTCTTTGGAGAGGGTGATTTCATGACAAGCGGGCAAATTACCACACTTTGAATTTTCCATACTAAATCTTTCCGGTATGGTGTCAATGTACCTTGATTGGGACAATCCCAAAAGTCATTTAGATATATCCCTATAGATCTTAATCCCCAGTATGTAGGAGGCATCACCAGGTCTTTCATGGAGAATTTCTGTGACAGAAGAAGTTTGACTGATTGTAGCATGGGAATGTTATTTCCCATCAGGAGAATGTCATCCACGTATAATACGAGAAAAACAACGGCTCTCCCTACAATTTTCTTGTAAATACAAGGTTCGTCCACATTCTTGATAAAATCAAACTCTTTGATTACAATATCAAAGCAGATGTTCCAACTCCGCGATGCCTACTTTAATCCATAAATAGATTTTAAGCAACTTACATGTCTTTCCGCTGCTCCTACTGTCAATGAAACCCTCTGGCTGATCTATATAAACTCACACTTCTAAATCACCATTTAAAAAAGCGGTTTTCACGTCCATCTGCCAGATATCATAGTCGTGGAAAGCAGCGATAGCAATTAGGTCCGAATGGATTTAAGCATAACCACAGGAGAAAAGGTTTCATTATAGTCCACACCTCGTCTTTGACGAAAACCTTTTTCAACAAGTGTAACCTTATAGGTTTCTACCTGCCCATCAGCACCAATCTTCTTTTTGAAGATCCACTTGCATCCAACGGGTTTTACCCAGGAGGTGCAATGTCCAAAGTCCAAACTTTATTGGTGTGCATGGATTCCATTTCGAATCTTATAGCATCTATCCATTTCACTGAGTCCCTACTCGTAATAGCTTGCTGAAAACTAGTAGGCTCATCACCATTGATGATGCAGTCCTCTCTATCCCCGTCTAAGAGAAAACCACAGTATCTCTCTGGCGGATGAGATTGCCTACTAGTTCGGTGGAGTGGCTGTGGTTTATCAGGTCTTTTTGAATTTCTGGTTCCATTAAATCTTCAGTTGTAATTTGTGTTTTTTGAATTTCCTCCAATTCTACCGTGCTCCCACTAATTTCATTTGCAAGAAATTCCTTTTTTAAAAAGGTGGCATTCCAAGAAACATTAATCTTTTGTTCCTCTGCATGGTAGAGAAGATATCCATTAGAATGTTTGGGATATCCCACAAACTTACATAATATTGATCGTGCCTCGAGTTTGTCTGAACTCTGCTTTTTAACGAAAGCAGGACAACCCCATATCTTAACTCGTTTATGATATAGGCTCTTTCCACTCCATATTTCATACGGAGTTTTAGGCACGGATTTAGTTGGAACTTGATTCGACAAGTATGCCACTGTCTCAAGTGCATAACCCCAAAAGGAAAGCGGTAACTCAGCGTTACTCATCATAGATCGCACCATATCTAATAAGGTGCGATTTCTCCGCTCTGATACACCATTGTGCTATGGTGTATACGGAGGAGTAATCTGAGAGAGAATTCCATTCTCTTTTACGAATTCAAGGAATTCAGTACCAAGTATTCACCACCTCGATCCGATCGAAATATTTTAATACTTTTTCCTGTTTGTTTCTCTACTTCATTTTTATACTCTTTGAACTTTTCAAATGTATCGGACTTACGTATAAACAAGAACACATGACCATACTTTGAAAAGTCATCAGTAAAGGTTATGAAGTAGGAATCTCCGTTTCGTGCATTTGTAGACACTGGTCCATATACATCACTATGTATGAGACCCAAGAGCTCGGTAGCTCTTTCTCCGTGTCAAGTAAACAAAGTTTTGGTCATCTTTCCTTTTAAACAGGATTGATAAGTTTCATAAGATTGATATTCAAACGGATTTAAATACCTATCTTTATTCAACTTATTCAGTCTTGTTGCATTTATATGTCCAAGTCTACAATGCCATAATAAAGTTTCATTTATATTTGAAGACTTTCTTTTGTTGGTGCTTTGGATGTTGAAAATTGTGTGTTGATTTAGAGTATATATTCCGTTATTAAGTGTACCAGTCCCAATCAACATTTGATTAAGGTGAATGTTCACAACATTGCTTTCTAATGTGAAACTATATCCTTCTTTATCTAGTAAAGCAATTGATATAATATTACACATCATTGTTGGTACAAAATAACAGTTCTTCAAAATCAAAAAGTTGCCGCTTTGTAATACAAGATGATAATCTCCAACAGCCATGGCATCAACATTTGCACCATATCCTACTCTGAGGGTCATATCTTCTTTCTTCAAAAGCCTGGTACTTCTCAACGCCTGCAATGAGTTACAGATGTGAGAACCTCATTCGGTATCCAATACCCAGGAAACAGAGTTAATGGAAAAACGGTTTTCTGTTACAAACACATCTGAAGCTGAAGCATTATCATGCTTCTTGTCCTTGAGGGTGGCCTTATAAGCCATGCAATTCCTCTTCTAATGCCCTTGCTTGTGACAACGAAAACACTCTATTTTCTCCGATCCCACAACCCCAACTTTGTCTTTTCCTTTCGACTTTTGGACATCACCTTTCGGTTTGGTGGGGTTCTTCTTCTTCTTTCCCTTGGTCTTAGCCTTGGACTTGGAAGAAGTTGAATTCCCAACAACTAGAACGGGTGCTTTTTCCTTCTTTAAGGTGCTCTCAACTATCCTCAACATATTGAGGAGCTTTAGAAGATCAGCTTCCAATTCGTGCATATGGTAATTCAATACGAACTGAGGACAATCGGAAGGAAGGGACTGCAAAATTAAGTCGACGTACAACTCATTCTCTAACACGAACCCCAGGTTTGCGAGTTCCTCAATAAGACAATTATCTTTAAGACCTGTTCTCCTACTGATGATCCGGGAGCCATCCTCATTTGAAACAATTTCTTTGAGGTCCTATATCTTGCGATACGAGAGTGCTCTCCATACAAATCCTTGCAATGGAGGAATATTGACTGTACGTCCATATTCTCATGCTGCTTCTGAAGTTCATTATTCATTGAAGCCAGCACTATGCACTTGGCTTTCACGCAATCTTCGTCCCATGTCTTATGGACCTCGATGTCTGCAATCGAGGCATTGGGACCTGGGGTCTGGGATGCTTTACCGGGAGGACATATACCACTTTGTCATAAGTGAGGGCAATGGTGACATTCCTCAGCAAGTCCTTATAATTAGGTCCAATCAATGTATTCTTTTCTAATAATAGTTTTAGTCCAGTCATGATCGCTGCCTGTTAAAAGGAGAGAAAAGAAAACGCTCAGTGTATACTTGTGCAAGATTAGAATGGTTTATTATCTTGTCTAGTCAGGACTGTTTTTATCAAATCCTCAAAACCATTAAAAGGAAAGATTAGCAGGGATTAATTGCACCCTACAAGTTTTCTTAATCGTTCGGCCAGGCCAGTGTCGGTACTTCGAGGGAGGTTTTCTAAGACTTTCCTCGAGTTCCTTAATTATAGAGAACCACTTTTCCCTAGAGGCGTTGCCCCATTAACACCTTTCTAGAGACATGTTTGATTTAGCTAATTGCAAAGTGAAAAATTCTTCCAGGAGTAACCCTTACCCCAGTTGGAATCGGGACCCAACTATTACATAGAAGGTATGTAATCTCATTGTAAATTTCTAACCTCAAACTCCCGATATGGTTTTTACCCCTGACGGTTTATGACCATGACATAGTCAACAAACCATAAGTCGTTAGTCGAGTTCAACTCGTTATTTTGTGACTGATTTAGACCCAACTAAATAACCCTTGATACAGTCAACAAAGTCATACGATTGTCCTAATCTATCGCATCTCATGCTGCAGAAAAGCATCATTCAGCTACCGAACACTGCGCCTTGACACAGTCAACAAACGCAGCTCGAATACTAAGTACTCTACTAATCTGAAATGACGGAGGGTTACGACTGGTTTTGATGAAAATCTTTAACGTAGTGAACTTGATATCGTTGTTAGAACCAAGTGATTTTGAACGGGAGTGGCTTAATTTCCGCATTTGAAAAGTTTAGTTTTTGATAGGAAAAAACCGAGTAGTTTTCAAATGTGGTTCTTACAACATCAATATTAGGTTTATATCTTTTCATTAAGCTCATTAATGAAGTCCCATCATTTAAAACTTATCTACGCCAGAAAAGAAATGAAAATAGAACGCACATTTATGCCATCCGCATTTGCCACGGAGCCCCATCAAGCATCATTAGGTGACTTAACTAACGGCAAATCGAGGGCAGGGCTAGCATAGATGCAAAACATAGATAGAGTTTATTTATATCATATATAAATATAACATTCGTTGCAGATATAAGCATTACAGAAACATCACAGAGTAATGGAAAATGGATATACTAGGAAATAATGGTTTCGATCAAGCCATCAACCGAAATACGGAATTCCACGTTCGTGTGAATAGCCATAACTACATCTATCCTAGACCCCTACGAGTGCGGCAACATATCCGCCAATCATAGAATTGGGTGACCCGGATCTCAACCCCTTGAGATGGTCACCCACTGAATTCTAGAATCCGGTAGATTGTGCACCCCTCCGTGGGTCGCTCCTAGATGCAGAAAAGTAAATACAAATATACATCATTCGGTGACAACTACCTCACTCCTGGAAGGGCCCCGATAAAAGAATATTACAAATTTACATTTGAATGAATTACATATAAAATATTACGCAACTGGCTATTCACACGAAAATCCGTCTATCCATCACAACCACAACAACAATAACATCATCTCGATTTATTGAATACGTTACCTTTTCTAACTGATCTATAGCAGTTAGATGACGTTCAATAACGTTTCAACACAATGCGGAACAACTACGATATCTTAATTTTGATTATCAAGAACATACAAAAAACTAAAATAACCCTAGATATCAAAATATACAACCTGGGGAAAAATAAACAAACCAGTTTTCTAGTTTCAAAAAGACGGAGCACCACAAGAAGACTGGGGGCCAACAGAGCAACCCAAACCGCCAGATAGCCGATATTGGCAGTTTTTGTTGCTCTGTGGGCCCCCGGCCTTCTGGTGGATGCTCCGTGGTCCCTGCACACCCCTCTAGTATTATTTAAAAAATTATTAAAGAAAATTTAAGAAATGAACAAAGACCATTATATAGAAGCTAGAAGAACGGACTAATCTTGACGATCCAAAACTAAAACGTCGAAAAAGCAAGTTGAAGTTCTAGGGTAGGCTCTGATACCATGTAAGTATGTCATGCACTAAGCTGGAGAAAATAACACGATGCGGAATGGTAAAATCGAAAATTCCTAGCTAGCATGACATACTTCCCTTGTGATCATCCTAAAACTATAACTTGCAAGATCAAAAAAAACTAGAGCTAAGGGAGAATAGCATACAACCTTTGATGCTTCTTCTCAAAGCTCCAATTTGTGTAGGAAGGTTGCTCCTTTAATTTGAATTCAGAGCTTGGTCTCCTAGGGTTCACCGGTTGAAGTCTCGTTGTCGACCATTCCATCGAAGATGATCCACGGCGATGAATGGCAACTCGATCTACTTCTTCTCTCTTACTAGGTGCTAAATAGCAAGAAGAAGTATCATGTAGATGTATATGATGAGGGGTTTCACTCTTTTCTCTCTATTCTTTTTCTTCTCTACCTTTTTCTTTTTCTCAAAACTTTGCTAGTATGAAAGGGGGAGAGAGTAGAGTTAGGTATGCCAGCTCTCTATGCTAGTATGGCTAATCTCAACATACAACCATAACCTAAGTGTAGGGTTCCTAGGCACACTATAGATGTCTCACAAGGCATCAACCATGCCAATTTCAAATTTTATGGGTGCCGAGAAACCCTAATGAGGATCGTCGACTAGAAATTTAGACGAAATACGAATCTAGTTAACAACTTAACTAAAGATAAGAAGCTACAACCTTTGTAGATCCCGATATCCACTTCCTTGGCTCCACGTAGGCGTCCTCTCGCTGTCCATCTCGAATCCCGGACTCAATCGTCGGCTTGATCGGAGAAATGGGCGGACTAGGTCGTCGGCTTCGTGCCGAAGATGATCTACGTCGAGGCATCACAAGTTCAAGCTCCGACAACACAAATTTGTGAAACTTGTGAAGAAAACACCCAAAAAAACTTGGCAAGAGGTAGAGGGTGAAGAAATAGGAGGTGGGTTCACTTTAGAATTGGATTTCTCACTTTAGAACTCAAGTTGCCATTGATGGCATCAAGCTTTCTTTCTTGAAGAAGAAGATCAAGAAGAAGGAAATATTATGATAAGTTAATCCAAAATGAAAAAGAAATGAATACTTATCATAATAGGAACCATGGTTAGGTGTAGAGAGTTGACCAAGGTTAGAAGAGTGGTTAGGGTTAAGCAAGAAGACAAATTGGTCACTTTGGTCAAAGCTTCATGAAGCTTCACAAAGGTTCAAGAATGAAAGCAACCTTTTTGTATTCTTATCCCATTCTTTTTCCAAAATCAATAAATAAAAGAATGGATAATTAAAACCCTAATCACTTTCTTAACCTAGGTTTAATTCTTTACACTTAACCAAATGAGCAAGCATCATCAAACATGATACAAAGATCTGCACAAAAGTATATCACATATACAACTTGCACATCAAGTGAGAAAATCCATTTAAAGTGAACCAATACTAGTTAATGCAAAATAATATATCAAATATATAATTATACATTAAATCATTAAATCAACACTTGATTCAATGATCCGGTCATGTCGCACATAACCGACTAGTATACAATGTATCGATTTATCGAATCAATGATTCGATAACTAGGTTATATCGAATATAACCAATCGATATATTCATCGCGAGAATGGAATACGGTATCACATACACGCATTATTCTCGGTCCTGCACATATCTCATATGCGCTCCTATTTCGTTTCGCTTGAGCGAGGAAACCTCTGTGTAGGACTCTAAAGACTCATCAATACGCCGGTAGCAGATGATGATCATATCAAGCACCCACAAGCCGCAAGCGGTCTACTAAACGTAACGGCCATCCGGGTATTGAGCGATCAGAAGATCGACGAGCTAGCCCGCTCACACTCCTGTGAATCTAACCAGTAACACTTACCGTACAGTCCGGTCTGTTCGTCTGATATGTCGCACATCAAGTCTAGGGGTGGTATACGTCAGACCCCAATAACCGATAAGTCGTGCCGATGTGAGGCTCATAACGGGTCGAGAAACTACTGGTAACACTTACCAGCAAATCTCTGATCAGCCCTGGCCAGGGACTTTCCTGTTACGGCCAATCGAGCACAGCGCAACATCAACCCCCAATACCGGGAGAGACGAAACCCCTCCTATCGCTCATTGCCTCCATGTGACTCGGGACTGTACCCAAAGACCACCGTTTTGCACGCCCTCATGGACATGGTAAGGTGGAGATCAAAGCACAGTGGGAATCACACAAGACTCTATGACGATCTCGGGTCTACAGACTAACCTGCACAAGTGTCACCTGAGAACTGCCATCTGACGTGAGGTATAATACCATCTGGGAGTTCTCGGCGAGTCCGTCAAGTGTACCCAGTCTCTACTGAGCACCCGTATATCATCTCTGATGTCAAACACCAATGGATATGGGTTCATCCATTGCCCATCTCATGGGTCGAGAAGCGTATACGCTAGTCTACTCTGGTATATCGATGCCCCGTCTCGATACACCTACGACTAGGGACCTTGAAGGATGTACTTATGGACTACCATGTCCCCACTAGTATGATCTGCATCATAGTCCAGGCAGTCAAGTACACATCCTAAGGGCTTTACCAACATGTAACTATAAGACAGTTTAAAGAGACAAGTGTACATGTTAAGATAAAGAGTAACCAGATAGCATACTATCATATCGAGCAAGAAAGTCATCTCTATATATGTCCAAGCATCCAATATAATATACATCATCTGTACAATACTGGCCTCTAGGGCATACATACAACTAACAATCTCCCACTTGCACTAGGGCCAGCTGCTGTAGTATCGCATACCGAGCATCCCGAAGAGTCTCTCAAACTGTATCTGGGGAATGGCCTTCGTGAGTGGATCCGTCGTGTTGTTCTTCGTGTCAACCCTCCTGACCTCGATCTCCCGGCGATCAACTATCTCCCGGATCAGGTGATACCGCCTCAGAATATGCCTGGATCGCTGATGGGACCTGGGTTCCTTGGCTAAAGCCACCGCTCCATTGTTATCGCAATACAAAGGTATTGGATGCTCAATGGATGGAACCACTCCAAGTTCAGTAATGAACTTCTTGATCCAGACAGCCTCTTTAGCAGCATCGTTGGCAGCGATGTATTCAGCCTCCATCGTCGAGTCTGCCACGGTTTCCTGCTTGGAACTCTTCCAGCTAACCGCCCCTCCGTAAAGGGTAAAGACAAAGCCCGACTGCGACTTAGAGTCGTCCTTATCACTCTGGAAGCTCGAATCGGTAAAGGACTCCAGTTGGAGTTCTCCATTACCATACACCAAGAGCATCTCTTTAGTCCTTCGTAAGTACTTGAGAATGCTCTTCACAGCTGTCCAGTGACTCTCTCCAGGATCAGCTTGATACCTGCTCACTACACTTAGTGAGTATGCAACATCGGGTCTGGTACATGATAGAGCCTACAGCCGAAGCATAGGGTATCCCTTGCATGCGAGCTCTCTCCAAATCAGTCTTCGGAGACATCTCTTTGGAGAGAGTGACTCCAGAGATCGTGGGTAAGTTCCCACGCTTGGATTCTTCCATACTAAACCTCTTTAGTATGGTGTCAATGTACCTGGATTAGGACAATCCCAATATCCGTTTGGATCTATCTCTATAGATCCTGATTCCCAATATGCAGGAGGCATCACCAAGATCTTTCATCGAGAATCTTTGTGATAAGAAGAGCTTGACCGATTGCAGCATAGGAATATCATTTCCTATCAAGAGTATGTCGTCCACGTACAATACGAGGAAGACAACCTTACTCTCTGCCACCTTCTTGTAGATACAAGGTTCATCTGGATTTTTGACGAAATCAAACTCTTTGATAACGACATCAAAGCAGATGTTCCGACTCCGCGATGCTTGCTTTAATCCATAAATGGATTTAAGCAGCTTGCACACCTTCCCGCTGCTCCCACTGTCTAGGAAGCCCTCTGGTTGAGTCATGTATACGCACTCTTCTAAATCACCATTTAGAAAGGAAGTCTTAACATCCATTTGCCAGATTTCGTAATCATGATATGCAGCGATGACAAGCATGATCCGGATGGATTTAAGCATAGCCACTGGAGAAAAGGTTTCGTCATAGTCCACACCTGGTCTTTGACGAAAACCCTTTGCTACAAGTCTAGCTTTGAAAGTCTCCACTTTCCCATCTACACCAAGTTTCTTCTTGAGGATCCACTTGCTCCCAATGGGTTTTACCCCTTCAGGAGCAACTTCTAAAGTCCATACTTTGTTTGTTTACATGGATTCCATCTCGGACCGCATAGCATCTAGCCATTTCACTGAGTCCCTACTCGTGATGGCCTGCTCGAAGCTAGTTGGGTCATCATCATCCATGATGCAATCCTCGCTCCCTCCATCCATGAGAAAATCGTAGTATCTCTCAGGTTGGCGAGGAACCCTACTAGATCGGCGGAGAGGTTGGGGTTCGTCGGGTACTACTGAATCCTCTGGTTCTACCAAGTCTTCTGTTATAGTTTGTGCCGCTGGAACCTCTTCCAGTTCTACCTCAATGCCACTTGTCTGTTTCATAAGAAAACTCTTTTCTAAGAAAGTGGCATGTCGAGAAACAAACACCTTTTGTTCCTCGGTGTGGTAGAAGATATACCCTTGTGAATTTTTGGGATATCCTACAAACTTACATAAGACTGATCTTGCCTCGAGTTTGTCCGGATTTTGTCTTTTGACATTGGCTGGACAACCCCATATCTTAATGTAATTAAGATGTGGTCTCTTCCCTTTCCATATCTCATATGGAGTGGTAGGCACTGATTTGGTAGGAACTCTATTCAATAGGTCCATGGCTGTCTCAAGCGCATATCCCCAGAAGGAAATAGGTAACTCAGCTGTGCTCATCATAGAGCGCACCATATCTAATAGGGTGCGGTTCCTCCGTTCTGATACACCGTTGTGCTGTGGTGTATATGGAGGAGTCAGCTGAGAGAGAATCCCATTCTCTTTTAGGAAGTCCAGGAATTCATTGCTCAAGTATTCACCTCCTCGATCAGATCGAAGGATTTTAATACTTTTTCCGGTTTGGTTCTCGACTTCTTGTTTATATTCTCTAAATTTCTCAAAAGCTTCTGATTTGTGTTTCATCAGGAACACATATCCGAATCTAGAGAGATCGTCAGTGAATGTAATGAAGTATGAAGAACCATCCCTGGCATGTGTAGACATAGGACCGCATACATCACTATGTATCAGTCCCAAGAGTTCAGTAACTCTTTCTCCGTGTCCCGTAAACGGAGTTTTGGTCATCTTGCCTTTGAGACATGACTGGCAAGTGTCATAAGATGAAAATTCAAACGGATTTAGATATCCATCCTTATGCAACTTAGCTAGTCGTGTCGCATTGATGTGACCCAGTCTACAATGCCACAAGAAGGATTCGTTCAGTTCAGAACTCTTCTTCTTGTGTGTGTTTGTTATGCTCAGAACTGTTGATTGATTTAGAACATAAATGCCATTGCACAACGTGCCTGATCCAACCAACTTTTGGTTACGGAAAATGTTCATAACATTGTCCTGTAATACAAAATTATATCCATCTTTACTCAACAAAGAAACCGATATAATGTTGCATATCAGGTTCGACATGTAATAGCATTCGTTCAGAACCAATGTATTACCAGTAGGTAATGCAAGGTGATATTCCCCGACAGTCTTAGCTGCAACAATTGCACCATTTCCAACTCTAATGTCTTTATCACCTTCTCCAAGTTCTCTACCTTTTCTAAGCCTATGTAACTGATTACATATATGGGATCCTGACCCGGTATCTAATACCTAGGACGTAGGGCAAATGGAGAAACAGTTCTCTGTAACGAACACACCCGAAGAAAATGCATCAACATGTACTTTCTTCAATCGGGTGGCATGGGAATCCTGGTATTCCCCTATATCCTGTTCAGTCCTATAACCCTTATAGGAAAGAACGGAACCAACGTTCCCCAGCACAGTATAACATGCGGGTTCGGTCAATACATCCATATTATTATCTTGATTAAGGCATGAAATGGTCGCTACCTGGAGAGAGAGAGAGAAGAAAACACTTTAGCGTATGCTCGTGCAAGATCAGATTGGTTATTATCTTATCTAATCAGGATGGCTACCACTGTTTTTATCAAAACTTCCTTCAAACCCTAAAAGGAAAGACTAGCCGGGATTAATTACACACTACAAGTTCGCCAATCTTTCAGCCAGGCCAGTGTCGGTACTTTGAGGGAGGTCCCCCGTGCTTTCGCACGAACCTAATTAATGTAAACCTCGTTTTCCCCAGAGGCGTAACCCCCGTTGACACCTTTCTAGACACCTACTTGATCGGCTAATTGTAATGTGTAAAACTCTCCCAGGAGTAACTCTTACTCGCAGTGGGTATCGGGATCCAACTATCTCATAGAAGGTATGCAATCTTATTGCAAATTTCAACACTTGAAATTCCCGATAATGCTTTTGCCCCTAGCGTGCTATGACCTTGACGCATGCCAAACAACCCATAGTCCGCTAGTCAAGTTCAACCCGTACAATTCGTGATCGAATTAAACCCACCCGTACGACCCTTGACGCATGCCAAACAACGCCGTACGAATACCTTAATCCAATCGCATCTCATGCTACAGATAAGTAATAATCAGCTACCGTACACTACGCCTTGACGCATGCCAAACAACCGTAGCACGAATACTGAATATTACATATCTGAATTGACGGAGGGCTACGCAGGTTTTTCTGAAAACCATAAGCGTAATGAACTTGATATCGTTGTAGAATCAAATGAAGTTTTTAAAATGGAGTGATTTTGAGGCTTTTTCTAGTTTTGCTAAAGGGGTCACTCCCGGTGAAGGGATCGTCGGCCCTTTTCTCGTCGAATGAGGTGCGGGATATATCATATATATCACTGTGCAAAGCAGAAACTATAGAAGCAATCAAAAGTCAAACCGAGTGTGTAGCATCTGCCAGTTATTGCTAAAGGAGTCACTCCCGGTGAAGGGATCTCGGTCCTTTTCTCATCGAATAAGGTGCAGGGTATATCATATATACCGCTATGCAAAGCAAGAACTGTAGCTACCTGTTTTGTTTAAAATTTGATTCTACAACATCTTAGGTTTCTTTTCTTTCATTAATCACATTAATGAAGTCCTATCATTTAATTCACCTAAACATCACAGATAAATACGACGTACACTTATGCCATCCGCATTCGCCTGGATGTCCCCTCGTGCACCGTTAGGTTAGGTAACTAACGACAGAGCAGGGCAGGGCTAGTGCGGGTGCAAAACATAAGTAACGTCTATATAATATATCATATATACTATATACTGTATCTATCACAGAACTTCACATGATCACATCACAGATATCGCAGCAGAAGAAACATATGAAACATTGGATATACTAGGACGTCCGTGTTTTCAATACGAGCTAGTATAAAACACGGATTCCACGGTCGTGATGAATAGCCAATCCCACACCCTTAGACCCCTACGAGAGCGGCAAGCAACCCTACCAATTCTAGGGTTAGGGACCCGGACTCGACTCCTCGAGATGGTCTCCCACTGGACCCTAGAACCCGGTTACTTGTGCTCCCCTCCTTGGGTCTATCCTAGTGCAGAAAAGTAAATAATATACAAAGGGTGACATCTTCCGCAACCTAGAAGTGTCCCAATAAAAGAATATTACATACAAGTTTTTACATGAATGAAAATGAAAAACACTCATCTCACATAAAACCCCCGGCTATTCAAACACGACAATCCAATATGACATATCCAGCAACACATAACATCACACGTCATCAACGTAAGTAAATATGCGCATCCCAATTGTCGTTGACATATAGCAACGAAACCGGCGATATCACATATTACACTAACGGTCACAGAAAAGAAAGTGTAAAACTACAACAATTGGAATCCGCAACCTCTTTAGACATCGCATGCCTAATCAAAATGAAATACTTAGACATCACATACCTAACAGTTATAAACCCCGCATTTTAGTCTCATTATCGAAAACTCTTTTCAATATCAAATGAAACTAAACCGCTAGATTTATATCATTCATTCAGTTATCTCATAACTGTTTGTGAATTCTAATTATTGTATCCCATTCCGGATAAATAGAAAATATTAAACTTTCCGATCGAACATTCGAACACCCAAGTTTTCCCGAAACCGTCCAACACATGAAATAGGTTCAAAGACATTCACTTCATGCCTCAGTACCAACGGTCCAGCCGTAGAAGGGTCAAGCCAACGCCTCACATGTGGCACGCCGTACTGCCCCAAACCCGAAGGTTCAAAGGGCAGTTCAAGACGGTCACATAATCGAGTTAAGGTTTGTTGTCTTCTAGAGGGACCATCGCGTTACTTGCACTACTCAGAACGTCCTTAAACTACACAAAAATCCAACACTTGGATATTTTCCGGCAGGGGAAAAGTTGGGTATTTATATCCGGTCGAACTTTTTAACATATGCTAAAGTCATCCGGAAATACACAAAGACGAAATTTGATAATCCGATCGAAACATCGAAGCTCTAAAACACCCCAGAAAATTCAACTCTTGAATAAATATTAAAAATACCCATAAAACTCAGCTGCTGAAATGATGAATTATTGTGCAAAGGAGGAGGGCTGACGTCATCATTAAGCCGCAGAACCGCCGCAGAAGCCATGCTTCTGCCGCGGTTCCGCCGCACACTTTACTGTTCATTGGAAAAAATTTGCACCGTAATTCTTAGAATTCCCTGCTGAATTTTTTAAGCATTTTTAATGTAGAAAAATCCAAGTTTTTAGAAAAAGTCCAGAGAGCATGATGTGTTAGGGTTTCGATGTGTATTCGGGTTTCAAACGTCGTCTAGACTTCGCCTAAGGCTCTAGCTAGGCTCTGATACCACTGTAGGGTTCCTAGACACACTATAGATGTCTCACAAGGTATCAACCATGCCAATTTCAAATTTTATGGGTGCCGAGAAACCCTAATACGGATCGTCGACTAGAAATTTAGACGAAATACGAATCTAGTTAACAACTTAACTAAAGATAAGAAGCTACAACCTTTGTAGATCCGGATATCCACTTTCTTGGCTCCACATAGGCGTCCTCTCGCTGTCCATCTCGAATCCCGGACTCAATCGTCGGCTTGATCGGAGAAATGGGCGGACTAGGTCGTCGGCTTCGTGCCGAAGATGATCTACGTCGAGGCATCACAAGTTCAAGCTCCGACATAACAAATTTGTGAAACCTATGAAGAAAACACCCAAAACAACTTGGCAAGAGATAGAGGGTGAAGAAATAGGAGGTGGGTTCACTTTAGAATTGGATTTCTCACTTTAGAACTCAAGTTGCCATTGATGGCATCAAGCTTTCTTTCTTGAAGAAGAAGATCAAGAAGAAGGAAATATTATGATAAGTTAATCCAAAATGAAAAAGAAATGAATACTTATCATAATAGGAACCATGGTTAGGTGTAGAGAGTTGACCAAGGTTAGAAGAGTGGTTAGGGTTAAGCATGAAGACAAATTGGTCACTTTGGTCAAAGCTTCATGAAGCTTCACAAAGGTTCAAGAATGAAAGCAACCTTTTTGTATTCTTATCCCATTCTTTTTCCAAAATCAATAAATAAAAGAATGGATAATTAAAACCCTAATCACTTTCTTAACCTAGGTTTAATTCTTTACACTTAACCAAATGAGCAAGCATCATCAAACATAATACAAAGATCTGCATAAAAGTATATCACATATACAACTTGCACATCAACTGAGAAAATCCATTTAAAGTGAACCAATACTAGTTAATGCAAAATAATATATCAAATATATAATTATACATTAAATCATTAAATCAACACTTGATTCAATGATCCGGTCATGTCGCACATAACCGACTAGTATACAATGTATCGATTTATCGAATCAATGATTCGATAACTAGGTTATATCGAATATAACCAATCGATATATTCATCGCGAGAATGGAATACGGTATCACATACACGCATTATTCTCGGTCCTGCACATATCTCATATGCGCTCCTATTTCGTTTCGCTTGAGCGAGGAAACCTCTGTGTAGGACTCTAAAGACTCGTCAATACGCCGGTAGCAGATGATGATCATATCAAGCACCCACAAGCTGCAAGCGGTCTGCTAAACGTAACAGCCATCCGGGTATTGAGCGATCAGAAGATCGACGAGCTAGCCCGCTCACACTCCTGTGAATCCAACCAGTAACACTTACCATACAGTCCGGTCTGTTCGTCTGATATGTCGCATATCAAGTCTAAGGGTGGTATATGTCAGACCCCAATAACCGATAAGTCGTGCCGATGTGAGGCTCATAACGGGTCGAGAAACTACTGGTAACACTTACCAGCAAATCTCTGATCAGCCCTGGCCAGGGACTTCCCTGTTACGGCCAATCGAGCACAGCGCAACATCAACCCCCAATACCGGGAGAGACGAAACCCCTCCTATCGCTCATTGCCTCCATGTGACTCGGGACTGTACCTAAAGACCACCGTTTTGCACGCCCTCATGGACATGGTAAGGTGGAGATCAAAGCACAGTGGGAATCACACAAGACTCTATGACGATCTCGGGTCTACACACTAACCTACACAAGTGTCACCTGAGAACTGCCATCTGACGTGAGGTATAATACCATCTGGGAGTTCTCGGCGAGTCCGTCCAGTGTACCCAGTCTCCACTGAGCACCCGTATATCATCTCTGATGTCAAACACCAATGGATATGGGATCATCCATCGCCCATCTCATGGGTCGAGAAGCGTATACGCTAGTCTACTCTGGTATATCGATGCCCCGTCTCGATACACCTACGACTAGGGACCTTGAAGGATGTACTTATGGACTACCATGTCCCCACTAGTATGATCTGCATCATAGTCCAGGCAGTCAAGTACACATCCTAAGGGCTTTACCAACATGTAACTATAAGACAGTTTAAAGAGACAAGTGTTCATGTTAAGATAAAGAGTAACCAGATAGCATACTATCATATCGAGCAAGAAAGTCATCTCTATATATGTCCAAGCATCCAATATAATATACATCATCTGTACAATACTAAGCCATGCCAGCTCTCTTCTATCATGCTAACACATGTCCTAAGTTTTGTGAAATGGTTACACATCACCCTTAGGCATACATAAATGAGAAAAGAAAAAAGATATAAGAAAAAGAAAAAGGATATATCATGTTTAATAAATATTAACCATGATAAATAAAAATGTTCACATCACATAAAACAAAAGATAAAGAGAGAGAAGAAAAATGATATTAGGTTAATTACATGTATTATCACATAATATCATATAATTAAACCTGTCATTAAATTAACAATTAATTCAATGACCCGGTTTAGTCAAAAACACCGGCTAGTATCATAACCCGTCCGGCTAAAGACGAATGTCTAACCAGACCCCGCACGCATCCTATGCGCGCACTATATTATTTCGCTCGAGTGGAAAAAACATCTGTGACTCTAAAAACTCGTTAATACGCTGGCAGTGAGTTGTCAGATCACATCCTCAACTTACAAACACGTCAGCGGTACTAGCTGTACGTAACTGCTATCCGGGTATTAAACGAAAGAAAGGTCATCAAGAAAACTTGTCCTTACCCTACAGAGTCTATCGATGACACTTACCGTATAGTCCGGTCTCTTCGTCTGAGAAAGCTGCATACCGGGTCTCGGAGGTGGAATCCGTTAGACTCCCAATAACCCGATAAATCATGCCGACTCAAAACTCATAACCAAATGAGAAACTACCAATAACACTTATCAGTAAATCTCTCTTACCCTGGTTAAGGACTTATGGTTACAGCTAATCTCACACTGCGCAACATCAACTCCCCATACCGAGAGAGACGAAACCCTTCCGATCACTCATTGCCTCGACATGATCCGGGACTGTACCCAACCACTACCTGTTTGCACAGCTCTTTAAAGCTGCGGTAGGGTAGTGATCTAAATACAGTGGGAACCACATGAGACACTATAGCGATCTCAAGTCTACAGATTAATCTGTACATGTGTCACCTGAGAACTGCTATCTGACGATGGGTATAATACAAACTAGGAGTTCTCGGTGTGTACTCAGTCTCTAATGAGCACGTGTATACAATCTTTGGTGTCAAACAGCAATGGTTATGGGATCAACCATCGCCCCGTACGGGATCAAGAAACGTATACACTAGTCTATTCTGGAATATCGATACCCTGTCTCGATATCTCTACGACTAGGAACTTTTAAGGATGTGCGTATCGACTACCCAGGGCCCTCTAGTATGATCAACATCATAGTCCTGGTAGTCAAGAAAAGATCCTAAGGGCTTTATCAACATGTATATATAAGAGCAAGAATAAATGTATACATGTTAAGATAAAATCAAAACCAGATAGTATACTATCATTTTGAGCAAGATTGTTCTATACATACATATGTCCCGAACATCCAATATAATATACAATAATGGTCTTTAGGACATACACATCTAACACTAAGTTCCCAGCAGTGGTATCAGAGCCATGCTAAAGACTAGACTTGTTTGCACAAATTTAGAGTTTCGATCGACGGAATTTTCCGATTCAAATTTCCATATTCTTTCTTACTGTTCGAATTTCAAAGTTGTTCAAAAAAAATTCAGGTTGCGTTAAAATTATGTGCAGGCAAAATTAAAGCTAGGAAAAAAAGTTGGCCACCTAAGCCCAAAATTAGACCAATGATTCGCCGCTAAATGTGCCATTTGGCCGCTGATCCGCGGCCTAATTTTGGCTACAGTGCCTTAAATATTTTCTCTAGTTCATGGAAATGTAATTTTTGGAATATTTGGTTTTGATCCAGATTTGTTTGTGTACTGTTTGTACTTAGGGCCAATGCGGAAAGTTTTAATCGATCGAAATTTTAAATTTGTGTTTTTCTGTGCATTTGTTTCTGTGACCGTGAATATCATAGCGCGGAATAATCCGACTAGTTGTTATATGTACAATCAGACGGGTTTACGAACATGATATTCGCGTTGATGTTCTGTGTTACTCTGTTGATTATGGTATGTTGGATTTGTCGCGATTTATAGCCCAGTGTACATAGTATTAGATGCAGTCTCTGTGACGTAATATATATTCATATTGTGTTGCGAGCATCCGACATATGGACTGCCGTCATTGCGGCTTGTATATTATTCTTTGGGGCACGTCCAGGTTGCGGACGTAGTCACCGTTGTATATTCAGTTTTTCATTACATGCACTAGAATTGCCCCACGGTGGAGTGCTCGAGTAGCCGGGTTCTTTAGGGAAATGGGCCACCATCTCATGGCGTTGAGACCGGGGTGCTGTTGGCTATAGTGCCCTCAAGGCAATTATTGTAATCACAGGCAGGTGATTATGATGATTGAGCGAGGACCTATACGAATAGAGCAGTCTTACTTAAAATGATAGTATGCTATCTGGTTTGTCTTTATCATCATGTACATGTATTATGTGATATTATAGATCACTATTACATATTGATAGAGCCCATAGGATTCTTACTTGACTACCAGCATTATGATGGCGATCATATACGTTGGAGCTGGGTAGTCTATAAGGATATCCTTAAATGTCCCTAGTCGAAAGAGTATCGAGACTGGGCATTAATACTCCAGAGTAGACCGGTGTGTACTTATCGAGACCCCGACGAGGGGCAGTGGCCGGTCTCACAAGCCATTGGTGTTAGTCAATCACCTAAGATAGTATACAGGTGCTCATTTGGCTATGAGTGCACTGGACGGACTCACCGGGAACATGCTAGTTCGTATTATACCTATTGTCATATAGCAGTTCCAAGGTGACATGTGTACATGTTAGTATGTCGAGCTGAGATCCTCATTTGTCTCATGTGAGTTCCCACTGTGCTTTGATTACTGCCCTACCATGGCTCAAAGGAGTCGTGCAAACAGGTTTTAGTTGGGTACAGTCCCGAGCCATAAGGAGGCAGTGAGCGGATCGTCGGGGATTCGTCTCTCCCGGTATTGGGGGTTGATGTCGCGTTGTGCACGGGTGGCCATCACCAGAAATCCTTGGCCAAGGTAGTCGATAATTACTGATTTGGATCAGTAGTTTCTTAGGTGGTGATGGGCTTCATACCGACATGAAATGTCACGTTATTAGGGGTCTGACTTTATCTTCCCCCTAGACTCGATTTGCGATACTCTTAGACGAACAGACCGGACTGTACGGATATTGTCATGGACATGCTCAGTAGGGGTTCAGATGAGTTTGCTCGTCGGCCTCCCTTTCGCTCAATACCTAGGTAGCCGTTACGTACAGCTAGTGCCGCTGACATGCTTGTGGTTAAACCCACTGCCAGCATATTGACGAGTCTTTAGAGTCCCACATAGAGAGTTTTCCTGCTTCGGGCGAAACGATGTAAGGCCGTATTGTTTTACGGCAGGGTTCGATCATATACGTGCACTTGTGCACGTATCATGATTCAGACGGTTTATACTGGTGGCTTTGGTTTAAGCTGGATTCTAGTATTATATTGTTGGATTATTTTCGTCTCTTTGTATTCATATTTTTCGGAATATGGTTGCAGGTATGTATATACGGATGAGGGGTATTCTTGTAATTTATTACATGTTGCTTCTAGAAGTTGCCACCTCATTATGTTTATTAACCATTTGGTTAATTGGTTAATTGAGGTGGAAGATGAGGTGGGTTTGGCATTTATGAAGCATGGCATGCTGGGTTTCGCCTGCGCCCTGGCCATCTACCGTGGCCGATGCGGAACAAAAACTGGCGTTTAAAAATTTTGGCGCAAACAAAACCCTATCCAAGATCAAAACTATAAACCTATACTAACAAACTAAAGAAGCTAAACTAAAGGGTTAGAATGATTATACCAAAAGAACCAAGTCCTTCGGTCTTCCGTCATCCTCCTTAGCTCCTTGAGGCATGCTCGAGTGAACTTGGTCGCCGGTCTTCCTCCGTCGAAGATAATCCACCTGAGGGATATAGTCATGGCTCTAGCTTCACATAATGAATGCAAGTGAAGTAACTAGGGTTTTTAGGTTGCTAATCTAGAAAGCCTAGGATGTAGTGAGTGATCAAAGTGTTAATCTATTTCATCTCACCTCCTCTCATGATTCTTAACACATGAGATGGTTGAGAGGAGGTAGAAGATGAAGGTGGAGGAACAAATGAAAAACTAGAGAGGACTGAAGCTATAATGGTGAGAGGAAGATGGCATGCTCAAGAGAAAGAACCATCTCACAAAAATAATGAGCTAACCAAGGAGAGAGAAAAAGCATGCTTGGTTTTGTAAAACAATATCTTTCATTTTTAAAATGTGCCCATACTTGAATGGTATGCACAAATGAATTAACAAATCATTTGTGCACACTATGCAAGCATGGCCCTCACCATACTCCCATCAAGTCAATGCCACCTCATTATCCATTTATAAATAAATGGTCAAACCCTAAAATGAGGTGTCCACCTTCTAGAATGTTTTCCGGAAAAAATACGGATTACATTCTACTATATATACATACCTGTATTCGTACTGAAATACGAATACCCGAAGAGATAGAATAACACAAAGAACATAATACTATAATACACATATCGAAATACGTATATGTAAATTATTAAATCAATACCTGATTTAATAATCCGGCTCAAACCCGAGTCGGCTAGTATTATCAACTGTCTAATCGAAAGTCTGGGTACATAGTAAAATCAATCGATCTGAACCTTGCACGTATCCAATACGGCTACTACATCATTTCGCCAAAACCAGGGAAACCCTCTGTATGGGACTCTAAAGACTCGTCAATATGCTGGCAGTGGGGTTAACCACAAGCACGTCAGCGGGACTAACTGTACATAACGGCTAGCTAAGTATTGAGCGAAAGGAAGGCCGACGAGCAAGCTCATCCAAACCCCTACTGAGCCAGTCCGTGACAATCTCCATACAGTTTGGTCTGTTCGTCTAAAAGTATAGCATATCGGGTCTAGGGGGTGGATAATGTCAGACCCCTAATAACGCGAAATTTCGCGTCGGTATGAAGCCCATCACCCACTAAGAATCTACTGATCCAAATCAGTAATTCTCGTCCACCTCGGCCGAGGATTTCTGGTGATGGCCACCCGTGCACAACACGACATCAACCCCTAATACCGGGAGAGACGAATCCCCGACAATCCGCTCCCTGCCTCCATGTGGCTCGGGACTGTCCCCAACTAAAACTTATTTGCACGACTCTTTTGAGCCGTGGTAGGGTAGTAATCAAAGCACAGTGGGAAATCACACAAGACAAATGAGGATCTCAGGTCGACAGACTAACCTGTACTCATGTCACCTGGGAACCGCTATCTGACAATAAGTATAATACCAACTAGCATGTTCCCGGCGAGTCCGTCCAGTGTACTCATAACCCAATGAGAACCTATATACTATATTAGGTGACTAACTGACACCAATGGCTTGTGAGACCGGCCACCGCCCCTCGTCAGGGTCTTGATAAGTATACACTAGTCTACTTCAGAGTATCGATGCCCAGTCTCGATACTCCCATGACTAGGGACATTTAAGGATATGCTTATAGACCACCCAGCTCCCACTTATATGATCGCCATCATAATGCTGGTAGTCAAGAAAGAATCATATCGGCTCTATCAACATGTAATAGTGATCTGTAATGCCACCTAATGCATGTACAATGATAAAGACAAACCAGATAGCATACTGCCATCTCGGGTAAGACTGTTCTACCCGTATAGGTCATCCCTCAATCATCACAATCGCGTGCCTGCGATTCAATAATTGACTTGAGGGCACTATAGCCAACATGACACACTCAGTGTGGTGACTCATGGGGTGACTCATAGTGTGACTCATGAATCACTATTGTGGCATGCTTGATATTTGTTGGGGTTGTAAGATATTTTCTTCACTTGATGATTCATTTTCTATGCTCACAACACTTAGCCATTTTTCTTAAGTTGCTTCACACTCTCATCCTCATTCTTCTTCTTCCTCTACCTTCACCCTAAAAGTCTCATGTGTTGAGAAACCTAGGGTGTTTAAAGACAAATCAATCCATCATTAGACTCTACATCTTCTAGGCTATCTAGTTTGGCAAACTAGGTACCCTAGTTACCTTGGCTATGAGGTTGGAGATCGTTTCATAGACTCTTAGGTGGATCATCTTCGATAGAGGGAGACCAAAGATCAAGATTGATCATGGAGGCCTTTAGGAGCTTGGGATGATGGTTAAAGACCAAAGGACACGGATCAATCGGTATAACCTTTCTAAACTCCTCTATATGTTTGCTAGCGTAGGTTAATGGACGATCCATATTATGGGGTTGTTCTAGCGCCAGTTTTGTAAAATTTTTGTTCCGCATTCGGCCACGGTGGTTGGCCAAGGTACTGGCATAACCCAACATGGTATCAAAGCCAACCCATAAACCCTAAACTAGCTAGTTCTTCGTGCTTAAAAGATCGATCGACAGAAATATCCGAAATCACAATTTCATTTTATGGTTTCTGCCGATTTTTAAATGTGTTCAAAAAAATCATTTTTAGTGTCTCTAAAATTTGTGCAGGGTATTTTAGAACACCAGAAGAAATTTGGAGTCATGAACCCTTCAGATGGCCGCGGAACCTCAGCAAAACTACCTTGTTTGCCGCGGTTCTGCGGTTGAACTAGGGGATCTGTGCACAAAATTTCTTCTGGTGCTCTATTGTTTGGAAATTTGATTTCTGGGATGTATATTTTCTGGCCCAGATTTGTTTGAGTACTGGATTGCACTTGGGGCCAATACAGAAAGGTTTTTGTCGATCGAAATTTTAAATGCGTATGTTTTCAGTACATACATTACTATCTGCGACCGTGAATGTCATTAGAGCGGTATAACTCGTCTAACTGTTATATGTTCTTTTATACGGGTTTGCAAAAATGACATTCACGTTGATGTTCTGTGTTGTGCTGAAGTTATGGCTGGACTGTCGTGGTGGATAGCCAGTGGTGCAATGGTAGTACAGTTTAGATTCATTTGTACATTTGATATTGCGGAGCGAGCGTTCGACATGTGGACTGCCGTCTCTACCAGTTTGTATATTATTTGTTTGGGGCACGATCAGATTGAGGTCGATGTCACGCTTGTTTCATTTTCCTTTTATGTACTAGGATTACCCCACGGTGGAGTGCACGAATAGCCGGGTTCTAGAGGGTAACGGGCCCGCATCTCATGGCGTTGAGACGGAGGGGGCTTCACTCTAGAATTGGCGAGCTATTCGCCGCACTCGTAGGTGGTATAGTTTGACCCAAGGAGGGGTGCTAAAGTTACCGGATCCCGTGGAGTGCTGGGTGGCCCATTCAGTTGTTGCCTCACTTCTGGGATTGGCGGGTAACTTGCTACACTCGTTGGGGTCCAGGTTTTCATTGCACAGGCTATCCACATGACAGGGAACATCGGGTCTCATTTGCGGCTCAAATAAAACCCGAGGCTCCAGGATTATCCTCCATTCTGTGTTGCTGGCTGAGATTCTGTGATGTTGCTTTATATCATGCTAGGGACGAATGTTATATATATTTATATATATACTAGTAGATGTCGTATATGTTTTGCACCCGCGCTAGTCCAGCCCCCGCTCTGCCGTTAGTTAAGTAACCTAACGGGTGATGACGGGGCCCGGTGGCGAATGCGGATGGCATATACGTATATTATATTTTCATTCCGTTATCTGGTGTGATATGTTTAGTTGATGGGACTACGTTGATTCTGATTAATGCAAGGAAAACAAACATATAAGATGTTGTTGGAACCAAGTTTTTGAAAAATAGACATTACAGACGATTCTTTTTGTTTTGCACAGTGGTATTCGGTTATGAATATCATGCACCTCATTCGACGAGGCAAGAGCCGAGATCCCTTCACAGGGAGTGACCTCTTAGGCAAAAGTTTGCGTCATCGTAATAACTTCACTATAGTCGATTCTTTTGCTTTCCATCGTGATATTCAGTTAGGAATATCCTGCACCTCATTCGATGAGGAAAGAGCCGAGATCCCTTCACAGAGAGTGACCTTTTTAGCAAAAAGTTTGCGTCACTATATATTTGTACGCCACTATATATTTTTAAAACCACTTAGTTACGATATCAAGTTCATTACGTTAAAGGTTTTTCGCCAAAAACCAGTTGTAGCCCTTCGTCATTTCCTACGAGTAGTACTTAGTATTCGTGTTAGTAATATGTATGCCCTAGAGGCCATTACTGTACATACGATGTATATTGTAGTGGATGCTTGGACATATATAGGGAGGACTTTCTTGCTCGATATGATAGTATGCTATCCGGTTGCACTTTATCTTAACATGTATCTGATTGTCACTATGTTACATGTTGATAAAGCCCTTAGGATGAGTACTTGACTACCAGAAGTACGATGCAGATCATACTAGTGGGGACAATGTAGTCGCTAAGTACATCCTTCAAATGTTCCTAGTCGTAGGTGTATCAAGACAGGGAATCGACATACCAGAGTAGACTAGCGTATAGCTTCTCGACCCATACAGATGGGTGATGGATGATCCCATATCCATTGGTGTTTGACATCAGAGACAGTATATGGGTGCTCAGTGGAGACTGGGTACACTGGACGGACTCGACGAGAACTCCCAGATGGTATTATACCTATCGTCAGATGGCAGTTCTCTGGTGACACTGGTACAGGTTATTCTGTAGACCCGAGATCGTCATAGAGTCTTGTGTGATTCCCACTGTGCTTTGATTTCCATCTTACCACGTTCAAGAGAACGTGCAAAACGGTGGCTTTTGGGTACAGTCCCGAGTCAGAAGCAATGAGCGATAGGAGGGGTTTCGTCTCTCCCGGTATAGGGAGTTGATGTTGCGCAGTGCTCGATTGGCTATAACAGGAAGTCCTTGGCCAAGGCAGCTTCAGAGATATACTGGTAAGTGTTATAAGTAGTTTCTCGCCGTTATGAGCCTCATATCGACACGACTTATCGAGTTACTAGGGTTGACGTTTACCACCCCGAGACAAGATATGCGACATATCAAACGAAGAGACCGGACTGTACGGTAGTGTTACTGATTGGATTCACAGGAGTGTGAGCTGGCTTGCTTGTTGATCTTCTGATCGCTCAATACCCGGGTGGCCGTTACGTTTAGCAGACCGCTTGCGGCTTGTGGGTGTTTGATATGATCATCACCTACTGCCGGCGTATTGACGAGTCTTTAGAGTCCTACACAGGGATTTCCTGGCTCAAGCGAAACGGAGTAGGAGCACATATGTGATATGTGCGGGACCGAGATTAATACGATATGAGATACCGTATTCTATTCTTGCAATTCGTGACATTGATCGGTTGTATGCGATATAGCCGGGTTATCGGATCAAGTGTTGATTCGATAAGTTGTTACACATGATATTAGTCTGTTATAGCCGGATTATTAAATTAAGAGTTGATTTAATAATTTAATGTATAATTATATATTTGATATATTACATTACATTAACTAGTATTAGCTCACTTATGATTTATTTTCTCACTAGATTGTGCACATTGTATATATGTGATATGTATATTTGTGTACATGTATTGTGCCATGCTTGATGATACATACAAGATGGGTGTATGAGAATTATACCATGTTTGGGTTAATTTAGGGTTTTGATTATTTCTTAAGTTATTACAAAAGAGCAATAGACTTGGTCAATGTTTTCAAGCTTAGAGAAGCTTGTAGAACTTTCTCAAGGTCAACTCTTTTGTCATTCCTTAGGATATTTTTTCTTAACCCAACCTTTAACCATAGCCTTGGGTTTATTCTCTACATGTGTTAGGCATGATAGTTTTAACTCAACCATGGGTGCAATAATTCATTTGGATGAATTATTCATGAGTTCTTCTTCTTCTTCTTCAAGCTCCATGAAAAGCTTTCTAGCTTCAATGGAGGTATGAGAAATAATGTGAGAAAATCAATTCTAAAGTGAGCCCACCGCCTACTTCTTCATCCTCTACCACTTGCCATGTAGTAGAGTGTGTTCTCTTCACAAAATTTATGACCTAGTGAAGGAATAGCTTGAGTTAGTGTCTGCTCGACGTAGATCATCTTCGGCCTCGAAGTCATCGAAGCAAGCACGTTCATTTCTTCATAGAGCCTCTCTAGAGTCCAGAGTTCACGATCGCCGCGAAGGGGACTACTACATGAAGCTATTTGACGTGAAGGACCGGTCTACAAAGTTTGTATTTCTTGCTCACTTCTTATTGCAAAGTGTTTGCATATGTTTACCGTATATTTCTAGTTAACGATTCATGGTTAGGGTTAGCTAGAACGGCAATTCTTTGAATTGGGCATGGACGATGCCTCGCGAAACCTTGCTGCCGTGCTAGGAAACCCTTCAGTGGTATCAGAGCCATGCTAGAAATAAATACGGATTTTGTTAAGATCACGAAACCGAAATAACTCCGAAACTTGAAACCCTAAAACCTGCATTCTGTCGATTTCAAAATTAGCTCTAAAAATTTTCCAAACAAGTGCAGAGTCACATTTGGGCAGATAAAAGACCATGGGAGAAAATTGGGACCATGTGCTCGGATTTTGGCCGAGCACATGGCCTCAAAAACCGAGGAGACCGGCCCTATAGGGGGGATTTGGGTTCCAATTTTTTCCATGTTTTGGTCTCTGGCTTTTGGGGTTTCAGGTGTTGTTTATTTTTGTTAATTTTGCATGTGATGTAATCTTACACTTTAAGCAAGTCGATGTGTTTCGTATTCGTAGTATTAACATTGTTTCGGGTGTTTCACGTATTGTCCAGACGAAGTTAAAAGGTTCGATCGAATGTTAAAATCCCATTTTTCCAAGTTTAACGTACTCGGAAAAACATGCAAGTGATTCTTTGGACCCTCTAGAAGAACGTAAACCTTAACTCGATTATGTGGCCGTCAAAACCACCACTTGAACCCTAGGGTTTGTGGTAGTTTAGCGTTTCACATGTGAGGCGTTGGTTTGACCCTTCTACGGCTGGTTCATAGGTACTGTGGCATCTTCTGGGTATTATTAAAACTGTGCTCAAGTGTTGAGCTGTCGGGAAATTGTGGGACTTTGATGAATTGATCAAAGAGTTTAACGTCGTCCAGATATTATGTGATGGGATACATTATTTGGAATCCACAAATAGTTATGAGATAACTAAATTGAATGTTATAAATCCTAGTATATCCAATATTTCATATATGCTCTTCTGCTGCAATGTTCTGTGATAAGATCATATTACTTCCTGAGACGAATGTTTATATTATATATATTATATATTATTGATTTCGTTTCAAATGTGATGCTTGTGAAGCATAATAAATAGGACTTCATTAATGAGATTAATGAAATAAAAGAAACCTAAAGATGTTGTAGAAACTTGTCTCGAAAACTGGTAGCCCTAGTTCTTGCGTTGCATAGCGGTAATCCTTGCAGAATATCCAGCACCTTATTCGATAAGGAAAGAGCTGAGATCCCTTCACCGGGAGTGGCCTCTTTAGCGAAACTAGCAGATGCTACAAACTCTGTTTGGTTTTTGATTGCTTTTATAGTTTTTGCTTTGCATAGTGGTATTTATGAAATATCCTGCACCTTATTCGATAAGGAAAGAACCGAGATCCATTCACCGGGAGTGACCTCTTTAGAAAAACTAGTAAAAGCCTAAAAAACACTCCATTTAAAATCACTTGATTCTACAAAGATATCAAGTTCATTACGCAAAGGGTTTTCTTAAAAACCTGACGTAGCCCTCCGTCATTTCAGATAAGTAGTATTTAGTATTCGTGTTGCGTTTGTTGGCCTTTGTCAAGGCATAGTGTGCGGTAGCTGTGTTAGTGTATATGCCCTAGAGGCCATTACTGTATCATACTAGCTTGTATATTACTTGATGGAACCTTGGGATATTCACAGTTGTGTAGACAATCTTTCTCAAAATGGTAGTATGCTACTTGGTTTGTTTCTACTTTAATATGTGCATGTGTTTCTTTTAGCATATCGCTTATACATATTAGTAAAGCCCTTAGGATCTTTGCTTGATTACCAGCGTTGTGATGGCAGTCACACTTGTAGGGGTGGGGTAATCTATAAGCACATCCTTATACAGGTCCCTAGTCATAGAACTATCGAGACAGGGCATCAAAACTCCGGAGTAGACTAGCGTATGCGCTTCTCATCCCAGCAGGGGAGATGGTCTGTCTCACAGCCATCAGTACGTCATAGTTGAGATAGTATGCTGGTGCTCGTTAGGTTACGAGTACACTGAACAGGACTCGTCGGGAACTGTTAGTTGGTATTATACCTATCGTCAGTTATCAGTTCCTAGGTGACATGAGTATAGCTTAGTTCGCTGACTTGAAACTGTCACTTCGCCTCGAGTGTTTTCCACTGTTCTTTGATTACTACCCTACCACGGCTCAAAGGAGTCGTGCAAACAGGTAGTTGTTGGGTGCAGTCCCGAAGCACTTGGAGGCAGTGACGGTTAGACAGGATTCGTCTCTCCTGGTATTGGAGGTTGATATCGCGCTGTGTCTAGGTGAGCCATTACACATAGTAGTCCCTGGTTAGGGCAAGCGAGATATACAGGTAGGTTTCCAGTGTTATCTCAGGGTGTTCTTGGCTACACTCCGACATGACTTATACCGCTATTAGGGGACTAACGTATACCGCCCTCTAGGCCCGCCATGCGATGTTCTCAGACGAACGGACCGGACTGTACGGAGATTGTCACATTCAGGCTCAGTAGGAGTTCGCATGGGTTTACCTCATCGGCCTTCTTATCGACATCTACCTGGGGACCGTTACATACAGCTAGTGCCGCTTGCGGTATGTGGTTAAACCCACTGCCAGCGTAGTGTCGAGTCTTTAGAGTCCCACACAGAGAGTTTCCCTGCACTGAGCGAAACGTGTAGAGGCCGTATGGTTTTACGGCAAGGCTACGATCACTTACGTGCACTTGTGTGCGTATGCTGTTCGTGCAGGCAATACTAGTGGGCTTTGGTTTAAGCCGGATCCTAGTATCGTACGGATGGATTTGTTTTGTCTTCTGTGCATTCGCATTCTACGGAATGCGGATGCGGGTGTGTATGCACAGTTGTGAGGAGCGAAGAAGATGGAGGTGCCTCATTAGGGTTTTGACAGTTGATTCGGTCAAAACCATTATGAGTCGGACTCATTAGGGTTTTGGCGGTTGGTTCGGTCAAAACTTTTATGAGCCGGGGACATTATTTACTAATCTTTTTAGTTATAATTATGTTATAGCTAATTGCTTTGACCATTTGACCATACTTGACTTCGTTGACCGTTTGACAAAAATTGACTTGTACCTTCATAAGAGGTCTAGAGTATTCTTTAGTTTTCTTTTTATTTTTGAATATGAAAATGGTCAATTCAAATGTAGCCATCAACTTTATCATGAAAGGATTAGTAATGATGATGTTTTATGCATTATTGTAACCATGGTTCTTCTTCTTTGTTCATAATTCATTTCTCATTCTCTCTCTTGATATCAGAAAGCTCCATGATTCTCCTTCTTCTTCTTCCTCTTGAAATTTTCTTTGATCTTATGTGTTGAGAGAAAAAGGATCCAAGTTGACAAAAATATCCATCTACTACTTCTACACAACCTAGAACATCAAGCCTAGCGATCTTGTTGCCGTAGTTGCCTCGGCTCGAGGTGGAGCTCGGAACACAAACTCTCGGGTGAATTGTCTTCGACTAAAGGAGGCCGCGGAGGTGATCAAAATCCGGATCGTTCCTCGGAGCTTGGATGGACAAGCAGGACAGCGGAGAGAAGACCCGAAGCACCGGTATCGTAAGGTATAATCTCTATGACATAGTAGATAGAACCTCAAGTAGTTTTCTAGGTTTTTGTTCAGCAAAGATCCTCTTTTTAGTCCATGTTGCTTTGTGTCAAAAAATCGTTTTTTACCGTTTCCTCCTCCCCGTAAGAATCGGGGTGAGCAACGTGGACTTACAGTGGTATCAGAGCCTAGCTAAACATAAACTAGCATGTTAGCAAAGTATTTAGAATTTCGATCGGAAAAAAATCGCAAAACACTTCCGGAAAAACACACTTTCTGCCGATTTTTTAAGCTGCTTTAAAAATAATTTGACATACATGAAAAATCGGCTCGGGGTTTTCTAAAAACACTCACCAAAAACGATCCAGTGACTCAGTCAAAGGGCCGCGGAACCGCGGCAAGAACATGCTTCTTGCCGCGGATCCGCAGCCGAGTTGACTCGGCCGTGGACCGTTTTTGGTGCAGTGTTCATAGTTGGATGTTTTAGGATTTTTAGTATATTTTGTTTCTTCCCAGAATTTCCAGAGAACAAATTTGTGTTTGGGGTGGTTACAAATCCGTATTTTGATCGATATTCCGTAGATTTTGGCTAATGGATTTAATCTGTGATGTGATATATGTATTGAACGTCTGTTAATCGCTATACGTCGATTAGTGGGGATTATAAATATCTTTGATCTGTAATATTGATGGTTTGTGTATATGAACTCGTTGGATTGTCGCGGATGAATAGCCGGGGGATGTAAGATGAGAGTGTTCTTTTTCTTTCATTCAATGTAAAATTTTTAATTGATTTAATATTATTTTATGGCCGCACATCCGGGATGAGGTTGTAGCCGCCATTGTATAATTTTTTTTACTGTTTTTGCTCCTAAGATAGACCCAAGGTGGGGTGCACAAACTACCGGGTATCTTGAAATGCCGAGTGGCCTACTCACGATGTTGAGGGAGGTTGCTTCGCTTCGGATACTTGGCGGGTAGTTTGCCGCACCCGTAGGGGCCTAGGGTGGGGTTTGGCTATTCATCGCGACCGTGTAATCCGTCTTTCGTTGCAGGCACGAACGAAACACGGATTCCTAATATATCCAAAGTTTTCATCTATGATCTGGAATGGCTATCTTTGCATCTGACGAATGTATATATCTATATATGATATCTATTTAAGCGTTGCTTATGTTTTGCATCCGCGCTAGTCCAGCCCCCGCTCTGTAGTTAGTTAAGTAACCTAACGGGTGATGAGGGGGCCCCGTGGCGATTGCGGATGGCATAAGCGTACGCCATATTTTCGTTGTTTTCTGCAATGGTAGGATTAAATGATGGGACACATTAAATTAATGCAAGAAAATAAACCAAAGAAAAGTCGTTGGAACAATTTCAAAACCACTCGGTTCTTTTCAAAAACAAACTTTTAAACGCGGAGCATCGGGAGTTTCTAAAGAAACTGAAACTTGCTAGTGCAGCATACCATTTGGAGTGTGATGATTCTGGTAGGATTCCTTCAGTTTTATCATACGATGATATTTGGATCCCGATCCTACTGTGAGTATATGCTACTCCTCGGGAACTTTCTCACTTAACGATCAATGCTATAAACCAAGTAGGTGTCTAGAAAGGTGTTAGCGGGGCTACGCCCCCAGGGAAAAGAGGTTCTTTAATTAAGGAACTTCGCGAAAGCATTGGAAAACCTCTCTCGAAGTACCGACACTGGCCTGGCTGAACGGTTAAGCAAGTATTGTACGGTGAGATTGATCCTGACTAATTCTTCCTTTATGGTTTGAGGAGGGATTCGAGAGACAGTGGGAGCCATCCTGTTTAGATAAATTAAAAACCAATCCAAACTTGCAAGAGCATCATGCTGGGTGTTTTCTTCTCTCTCTTAATTGCAGCGACCTAGTGACCACACATAGGTTACATCTAGATAATAAAATGGCTGAATCTGACTGTTATGACTGGCAAAGGTCTGTCCAGATGTCCATTGCCCATGACAAGCTGGGGCACCTCTTAACTAATCCAAACCCTGCCGTCTCAGGACCAGTTTCCCCTGTCACGGATATTGATATCTTTAAGATATCGGAAAAAGACTGTGCGAAAGCCAAGTGCCTCGTGTTAGCCTCAGTTGATGGTGCATACCAGAGGCGGCACGAGAAGATGGACTTAGTTTCTATATTCCTCCAAAACAAAGATTTATATGGAGAGCAATCTCGTATTACAAGATATGAGACCACAAACGAATTGCTTCAAGCGAGGTTGGCTATCGGGTCATCTGTACGGGGCAACGTCCTTACAGAGACCAGCTATTTTGAGCTCATGGACCTGAAGACCACGTTGAAGAACGGTTCAGATGCTGACTTGATTCTACAGTCTATACCTTGTACCCTGAAGGAAACCAGGGAAGTAGAAGGAAAAGGGAAGGGAAAATGTTTCGGGACTGGATGTAGTAAAAGAGGGACGTTCCTATTGTTACGGGAATGAACATTGGCAGAAGGATTGCAAAGCTAGCAAAGCCAGTAGCCAGGATTCGAAGCATGTTGTGGCTTCGGCTTCGGGTGTGTTTGTGATAGAGAACTGTATGTCAGTTAACCCTACTTCCTAGGTATTGGATACCGGATCAGGATCTCACATCTGTAATTCGTTACAGGCTCAGAGAAACCGTAGGGTTATCAAGATAGGTGATATGACTCTCAGGGTTGCTAACGGAATGAGCATGAACGCTGAATCCATAGGGGAATATCATCTTGGACTGACAAGTGGGCAGATATTGATTCTGCGTAACTGTTGTTATATACCAGGTGCGGCTTGTAATATCATATCTGTATCCTTACTTTCTAAGAAAGGATATGATTTTACTTTTGTAAGCGATGTGGTCCACATCCACCTAAATAAGTTCTGATTGGGTCAGGTACATTAGAAAACGGGATATACATATTGAATCAAGCTCAGATTTTCAGTGTCCACAACACTTAAAAGAAAGTCTCCAGAAATAAATCAGGCTTTCTTATGGCATTGTAGACTGGGTCACATTAATGAGACACGATTAACAAAGTTACATAAAGATGGATACTTGAATCCGTTCGAGTATCAGTCTTATGCCACTTGTGAATCTTGTCTCATGGGAAGATGAAAAAGACTCCGTTCACTGGACACGGAGAAAGAGCAAGCGAGCTTTTGGGATTCATACACAGTGACGTGTGTGATCCAATGTCTACACATGCATGAAGTGGTTATTCATACTTCATTACTTTCACATATGATTTCTCTAGGTATGTACATGTCTTCCTAATGAAGCATAAATCCGAGACCTTTGAGAATTTTCAGGAATACAAGAATGAAGTTGAAAAACAAACAGGCAAAAGTATCAAGACACTGAGATCTGATCGAGGTGGTGAATACTTGAGTGCCGAGTTTCTGGACTACTTAAAATAGAATGGAATTCTCTCTCAGCTTACTCCTCCATACACACCACAGCACAACGGCGTATCGGAAAGGCGGAATCGAACCCTATTGGATATGGTTCGTTCCATGATGAGTAAGGCTGAGTTACCGCGATCCTTCTGGGGTTATGCACTAGAATCGGCTGCATATCTTTTAAACAAGGTTCCCACCAAGACTGTGCCTACCACACCATATCAGATGTGGTGTGGGAAGAAACCCCATCTTCAATATCTGAAGATATGGGGATGTCCAGCTTTTGTTAAAAAGCAGCATGCGGACAAACTCGAGGCACGCTCAGTACTGTGTAAGTTTGTGGGATACCCAAAGAACTCCAGGGGGTATCTTTTCTATTATGCAGAGGAACAGAAGGTTTTTGTTTCTCGTCATGCCCACTTTCTGGAACATCAGTTTTTAGAAAAAGGAACAAGTGGGAGCGTAGTAGAACTGGAAGAAATTCCAGAACCACAAGCTATTACTGAAAGCTTGGAAGAACCAGAAGTTTCAGGAGAACCGGACATCCCAACGCCACTCCGCAGGAGTAGTAAGCAGTCTCATCCGCCTGAGAGATACTACGGTTTTCTCATAGACGGGGATAGAGAGGATTGCACCATTGATTATGGTGAGCCTGCTAGCTTCTAACAAGCCATTCAGAGCGGTGACTTGGTAAAATGGCTGGATGCAATGCGGACCGAGATGGAGTCCATGTACAGAAACAAAGTTTGGTCTTTGTACTTTGCTCCAGAAGGGGTAAAACCCGTAGGCTGCAAATGGATCTTCAGAAAGAAGATTGGTGTAGATGGGCAGGTTGAAACCTATAAAGTTAGACTTGTTGCAAAGGGTTTTCTTCAAAGACCTGGTTTGGACTATGACGAGACCTTTTCTCCAGTGGCTATGCTCAAATCCATTCGGATCCTTCTTGCCATTGCTGCCTTCCACGATTATGAAATCTGGCAGATGGACATAAAGACGGCTTTCCTAAATGGAAATTTAGAAGAGTGCATCTATTTGGATCAGCCGGAGGGATTCATTCAGAGTTGGAGCATCGGTAAAGTGTGCAAGTTGCTCAAGTCTATCTATGAACTAAAGCGGGCATCGTGGAGTTGGAACATCTGCTTTGATGATACTGTTAAGGAATTCGACTTTATCAAAAACCCAGATGAACCATGTATTTACAGTAAGATTGTAGGGAGAACTGTGGTATTCCTCGTCTTGTACGTGGATGACATTCTCCTAATAGGAAATGATATTCCTATGCTACAGTCAGTCAAAGGATTCTTGTCACAGAAGTTTTCCATGAAGGACTTGGGGGATGCCAACTACATTCTGGGGATCCAGATCTATCGTGATAGATCTAAGAGGATGTTGGGACTTTCACAGTCCAGGTACATCGACACCATACCGAAACGATTCAATATGGAAGATTCCAACCACGGTAATCTACCGGCTTATCACGAAATCACCCTCTCCAAAGAGATGTCTCCCAAGACTGATTTCGAAAGGGCTCGCATGTCATCAATACCCTACGCATCTGCGGTAGGCTCTATAATGTATGCGATGTTATGTACCAGACCAGATGTAGCATACGCATTGAGCGTTGTAAACCGGTATCAGTCGGACCTAGGGGAGAAACACTAGATAGCAGTAAAGAACATTCTCAAGTACCTGAGAAGGACTAAGGAGATGTTCTTGGTTTATAGCGGAAAAGACCTCCAGATCGAGGCCTTTGCTGACTCCAGCTTCCAGAGTGACAAGGATGACTCCAAGTCCATGTCGGGTTGTCTTTACCCTCAATGGAGGGGTGGTTTGCTGGAAGAGTTCCAAGCAGGAAACCGTTGCTGACTCAACTATGGAAGCGGAGTACATAGCTGCTTGCGATGCCGCAAAGGAAGCTGTCTGGATGAAGAAGATCCTCACGGAGCTTCAAGTGGTTCCAACCATTGTTGATCCAATACCGCTGTATTGTGACAACAACGGAGCTATAGCTTTAGCGAAGGAACCCAGGTCCCATCAGAAGTCCAGGAACATTTTGAGACGGTACCACCTGATCAGGGAGATCGAGGTGAAGAGAGTAAATTCGGAGAATAACACTGCAGATCAACTCACAAAGGCCTTACCCCGGACTCAGTTCGAGCGGCTGATCGAGATGATAGGTCTTCGATACGCCACTACATGGCCTTAGTGCAAGTGGGAGATTGTTAGTGTATATGCCCTAGAGGCCATTACTGTAGCATACTAGCTTGTATATTACTTGATGGAAGCTTAGGATATTCACAGTTGTATAAACAATCTTGCTCAAAATGGTAGTATGCTACTTGGTTTGTTTCTACTTTAATATGTGCATGTGTTTCTTTTAGCATATCGCTTATACATATTAGTAGAGCCCTTAGGATCTTTGGTTGATTACCAGTGTTGTGATGGCAGTCACACTTGTGGGGGCTGGGTAATCTATAAGCATATCCTTATACAGGTCCCTAGTCGTAGGACTATCGAGACAGGGCATCGATACTCCGGAGTAGACCGGCGTATGCTCTTCTCATCCCAGCAGGGGAGATGGTCTGTCCTACAGCCATCAGTACGTCGTACTTGAGATAGTATGCGGGTGCTCGTTAGGTTACGAGTACACTGGACAGGACTCATCGGGAACTGTTGGTTGGTATTATACCGATCGTCAGTTATCAGTTCCCAGGTGACATGAGTACAGCTTAGTCCGCTGACTTGACACTGTCACTTCGCCTCGAGTGTGTTCCCACTGTTCTTTGATTACTACCCAACCACGGCTTAAAGGAGTCATGCAAACAGGTGGTAGTTGGGTGCAGTCCCGAAGCACTTGGAGGCAGTGACGGTTAGACAGGATTCGTCTCTCCCAGTATTGGGGGTTGATATCGCGTTGTGTCTAGGTGAGCCATTACACATAGTAGTCCCTGGCCAGGGCAAGCGAGATATACTGGTAGGTTTCCAGTGTTATCTCAGGGTGTTCTGGGCTACACTCCGACACGACTTGTACCGCTATTAGGGGACTGACGTTTACCACCCCCTAGGCCCGCCATGCGATGTTCTCAGACGAACGGACCGGACTGTATGGAGATTGTCACATTCAGGCTCAGTAGGAGTACGGATGGGTTTACCTCATCGGTTTTCTTATCGACATCTACCTGGGGACCGTTACGTACAGCTGGTGCCGGTTGCGGTCTGTGGTTAAACCCACTGCCAGCGTAGTGTCGAGTCATTAGAGTCCCACACAGAGAGTTTCCCTGCACTGAGTGAAACGTGTAGAGGCCGAATGGTTTTACGGCAAGGCTACGATCACTTACGTGCACTTGTGTGCGTATGCTGTTCGGGCAGGAAATACTAGTGGGCTTTGGTTTAAGCCGGATCCTAGTATTGTACAGATGGATTTGTTTTGTCTTCTCTGCATTCTCATTCTAAGGAATGCGGATGCGGGTGTGTATGCACAGTTGTGAGGAGCGAAGAAGATGGAGGTGCCTCATTAGGGTTTTGACAGTTGATTCGGTCAAAACCATTGTGAGGCGGACTCATTAGGGGTTTGGCAGTTGGTTCAGTTAAAACCATTATGAGACGGGGACATTATTTACTAATCTTTTTAGTGATAATTATGTTATGGCTAATTGCTTTGACCATTTGACCATACTTGACTTTGTTGACCGTTTGACCAAAATTGACTTGGACCTTCATGAGAGGTCTAGAGTATTCTTTGGTTTTCTTTTTATTTTTTGATATGAAAATGGTCAATTCAAATGTAGCTATCAACTTTATCATGAAAGGATTAGTAATGATGATGTTTTATGTATTATTGTAACCATGGTTCTTTTTCTTTGTTAATAATTCATTTCTCATTCTCTCTCTTGATATAAGAAAACTCCAAGGTTCTCCTTCTTCTTCTTCCTCTTGAAATTTCCTTTGATCTCATGTGTTGAGAGAAAAAGGATCCAAGTTGACAAAAACATCCATCTACTACTTCTACACAATCTAGGACATCAAGCCTAGCGATCTTGTTGCCCTAGTTGCCTCGGCTCGAGGTGGAGCTCGGAACACAAACTCTCGGGTAGATCGTCTTCGACTCAAGGAGGCCGCAGAGGTGATCAAAATCCGGATCGATCCTCGGAGCTTGGATGGACAAGCAGGACAGCGGAGAGAAGACCCGAAGCACCGGTATCGTGAGGTATAATCTCTATGACATAGTAGATAGAACCTCAAGTAGTTTGCTAGGTTTTTGTTTAGCAAAGATCCTCTTTTTAGTCCATGTTGCTTTGTGTCAAAAAATCGTTTTTTACCGTTTTCGCCTCCCCGTAAGAACCGGGGTGAGCAACGTGGACTTACAGTGGTATCAGAGCCTAGCTAAACACAAACTAGCATGTTAACAAAGTATTTAGAATTTCTATCGGAAAAAAATCGCAAAACACGTCCGGAAAAACACACTTTCTACCGATTTTTTAAACCGCTTTAAAAATAATTTGACATACATGAAAAATCGGCTCAGGGTTTTCTAAAAACACTCACCAAAAATGATCCAGTGACTCAGTCAAAGGGCCGCGGAACCGCGGCAAGAACATGCTTCTTGCCGCTGATCTACGGCCGAGTTGACTCGGCCGTGGACCGTTTTTGGTGCAGTGTTCTTAGTTGGATGTTTTGGGATTTTCAGTATATTTTGTTTCTGCCCAGAATTTCCAGAGAACAAATTTGTGTTTGGGGTGGTTACAAATCCGTATTTTGATTAATATTCCGTAAACTTTGGCTAATGGATTTTATATGTGATGTGATATATGTATTGAACGTCTGCTAATCGCTATACGTCGATTAGTGGGGGTTATACATATCTGTGATCTGTAATGTTGATGGTTTGTGTATATGAACTCGTTGGATTGTCGCGGATGTATAGCCGGGGGATGTAAGATGAGAGTGTTCTTTTTCTTTCATTCAATGTAAAATTTGTAATTGATGTAATATTATTTTATGGCCGCACATCCGGGATGAGATTATAGCCGCCATTGTATAATTTCTTTTTCTGTTTTTGCTCCTAAGATAGACCCAAGGTGGGGTGCCCAAACTACCGGGTATCTCGAAGTGCCGAGTGGCCTACTCACGTTGTTGAGGGAGGTTGGTTCGCTTCGGATACTTGGCGGGTAGTTTGCCGCACCCGTAGGGGTCTAAGGTGGGGTTTCGCTATTCATCGCGACCGTGTAGTCCGTCTTTCGTTCTAGGCTCGAACGAAACGCGGATTCCTAGTATATCCAAAGTGTTCATCTGTGATCTGGAATGGCTATCATTGCAACTGGCGAATGTATATATCTGTATATGATATCTATTTAGGCGTTGCTTATCTTTTGCATCCGCGCTAGTCCAGCCCCCGCTCTGTAGTTAGTTAAGTAACCTAACGGGTGATGACGGGGCCCCGTGGCGAATGCGGATGGCATAAGCGTACGTCATATTTTCGTTGTTTTCTGCAATTGTAGGATTAAATGATGGGACATATTAAATTAATGCAAGAAAATAAACCAAAGTAAAGTCGGTGGAACAATTTCAAAACCACTCGGTTCTTTTCAAAAACCAACTTTTAAACGCGGAGCTTGAACCGTTCCTTTTAAAAGCTATCTCGTTCCTTCAATTATATCAAGTTCACTACGTTCACGGTTTCGCCAAAACCATTCGTAGCCCTCCGTCATTTCAGTTAAATATTCAGTAGTATTCAAGCTATGTACTTTTACCTTCGCTAAGGCATAGTGATTGGTAGCTGCTGAATATTTATCTATAGCATAGATAAATGCGTTGGTTTGGGACAGTCGTACTACTATTTTGGCCTTCGTCAAGGGTATGTACGGGTGGGTTCAAATTAACCTGGATAATGACGGGTAGAACTTGACATGTGACTTAAGATATGTTAGCTTTTGTCAAGGTCATAAGAGCATGGGGCAAAAATCCACATCGGGAGTTTCTAAAGAAACTGAAACTTGCTAGTGCTGCATACTATTTGGAGAGTGATGATTCTGGTAGGATTCCTTCAGTTTTATCATACGATGATATTTGGATCCCGATCCTACTGTGAGTATATGCTACTCCTCGGGAACTTTCTCACTTAACGATCAATGCTATAAACCAAGTAGATGTCTAGAAAGGTGTTAGCGGAGCTACGCCCCCAGGGAAAAGAGGTTATTTAATTAAGGAACTTCGCGAAAGCGTTGGAAAACCTCTCTCGAAGTACCGACACTGGCCTGGCTGAACGGTTAAGCAAGTATTGTACGGTGAGATTGATCCTGACTAATTCTTCCTTTATGGTTTGAAGAGGGATTCGAGAGACAGTGGGAGCCATCCTGTTTAGATAAATTAAAAACCAATCTAAACTTGCAAGAGCATCATGCTGAGTATTTTCTTCTCTCTCTCTTAATTGCAGCGACCTAGTGACCACACATAGGTTACATCTAGATAATAAAATGACCGAATCTGACTGTTATGACTGGCAAAGGTCTGTCCAGATGTCCATTGCCCATGACAAGCTGGGACACCTCTTAACTAATCCAAACCCTGCCGTCTCAGGACCAGTTTCCCCTGTCACGGATATTGATATCCGTAAGATATTGGAAAAAGACTGTGCGAAAGCCAAATTCCTCGTGTTAGCCTCAGTTGATGGTGTATACCAGAGGCAGCACGAGAAGATGAACTTAGTTTCTATCTTCCTCCATAACAAAGATTTATATGGAGAGTAATCTCGTATCGCAAGATATGAGACCTCGAACGAATTGCTTCAAGCGAGGTAGGCAATCGGGTCATCTGTAGGGGTCAACGTTCTTACAGAGACCAGCTATTTTGAGCTCACGGACCTGAAGACCACATTGAAGAACGGGTCAGATGCTGACTTGATTCTACATTCTCTACCTTCTATCCTGAAGGAAACCAGGAAGTAGAAGGAAAGGGAAGGGCAAAAGTTTCGGGAATGGATGTAGTAAAAGTGGGACGTCCCTATTGTTACGGGAATAAACATTGGCAGAAGAATTGCAGGGCTAGCAAAGCCACTAGCCAGGATTCGAAGCATGTTGTGGCTTCGGCTTTGGGTGTGTTTGTGATAGAGAACTGTATGTCAGTTAACCCTACTTCCTGGGTATTGGATGCCGGATCAGGATCTCACATCTGTAATTCGTTACAGGCTCTGAGAAACCGTAGGGTTATCAAGATAGGTGATATGACTCTCAGGGTTGCTAATGGAATGAGCATGAACGCGGAATCCGTAGTGGAATATCATCTTGGACTGAGAACTGGGTAGATATTGATTCTGCGTAACTGTTTTTACGTACCAGGTGCGGCTTGTAATATCATATCTGTATCCTTACTTTCTAAGGAAGGATATGATTTTACTTTTGTAAGCGATGTGGTCCACATCCACCTAAATCAAGTTCTGATTGGGTCAGGTACATTAGAAAACGGGATATACGTATTGAATCAAGCTCAGATTTTCAGTGTCTTGAACACACTTAAAAGAAAGTCTCCAGAAATAAATCAGGCTTTCTTATGGAATTGTAGACTGGGTCACATTAATGAGACACGGTAAACAAAGTTACATAAAGAGGGATACTTGAATCCGTTCGAGTATCAGTCTTAAGCCACTTGTGAATCTTGTCTCATGGGAAAGATGACAAAGACTCCATTCACTGGAAACGGAGAAAGAGCAAGCGAGCTCTTGGGACTCATACACAGTGACGTGTGTGGTCCAATGTCTACACATGCGCGAAGTGGTTATTCATACTTCATTACTTTCACAGATGGTTTCTCTAGGTATGTACATGTCTTCCTGATGAAGCATAAATCCGAGACCTTTGAGAAATTTCGGGAATACAAGAATGAAGTTGAAAAACAAACAGGCAAAAGTATCATGACACAGAGATCTGATCGAGGTGGTGAATACTTGAGTGCCGAGTTTCTGGACTACTTAAAAGAGAATGGAATTCTCTCTCAGCTTACTCCTCCATACACACCACAGCATAACGGTGTATCGGAAAGGCGGAATCGAACCCTATTGGATATGGTTCGTTCCATGATGAGTAAGGCGGAGTTACCGCGATCCTTCTGGGGTTATGCACTAGAATCGGCTGCATATCTTTTGAACAAGGTTCCCACCAAGACTGTGCCTACCACACCATATCAGATGTGGTGTGGAAAGAAACCCCATCTTCAATATCTGATGATATGGGGATGTCCAACTTTTGTTAAAAAGCAGCATGCGGATAAACTCGAGGCACGCTCAGTACTATGTAAGTTTGTGGGATACCCAAAGAACTCCAGGGGGTATCTTTTCTATTACGCAGAGGAACAAAAGGTTTTTGTTTCTCATCATGCCCACTTTCTGGAACATCAGTTTTTAGAAAAAGGAACAAGTGGGAGCGTAGTAGAAATGGAAAAAATTCCAGAACCACAAGCTATTACTGAAAGCTTGGAAGAACCAGAAGTTTCAGAAGAACCGGACATCCCAGCGCCACTCCGCAGGAGTAGTAGGCAGTCTCATCCGCCTGAGAGATACTACGGTTTTCTCATAGACGGGGATAGAGAGGATTGCACCATTAATTATGGTGAGCCTGCAAGCTTCCAGCAAGCCATTCAGAGCGGTGACTCAGTAAAATGGCTGGATGCAATGCGGACCGAGATGGAGTCCATGTACACAAACAAAGTTTGGACTTTGGACTTTGCTTCAGAAGGGGTAAAACCCATAGGCTGCAAATGGATCTTCAGAAAGAAGATTGGTGTAGATGGGCAGGTTGAAACCTATAAAACTAGACTTGTTGCAAAGGGTTTTCGTCAAAGACCTGGTTTGGACTATGACGAGACCTTTTCTCCAGTGGCTATGCTCAAATCCATTCGGATCCTTCTTGCCATTGCTGCCTTCCACGATTATGAAATCTAGCAGATGGACGTAAAGACGGCTTTCCTAAATGGAAATTTAGAAGAGTGCGTCTATATGGATCAGTCGGAGGGATTCATTCAGAGTGGGAGCAGCGGTAAAGTGTGCAAGTTGCTCAAGTCCATCTATGGACTAAAGCAGGCATCGCGGAATTGGAACATCTGCTTTGATGATACTGTCAAGGAATTCGACTTTATCAAAAACCCAGATGAACCATACATTCACAGCAAGATTGTAGGGAGAACTGTGGTATTTCTCGTCTTGTACGTGGATGACATTCTCCTAATAGGAAATGATATTCCTATGCTACAGTCAGTCAAAGGATTCTTATCACAGAAGTTTTCCATGAAGGACCTGGGCGATGCCAACTACATTCTGGGGATCCAGATCTATCGTGATAGATATAAGAGGATGTAACACCTTAGGATGTGTTTAGTGACTAATTATATTTAAATATTGGGTTTTTAATAAAAAGTTTACCAAATTGGGTTTTAAATATTTTTCCTAATTTAATAGATATTTTTCTAAAATTTTCCTAGGCTTGCACACACATGTGAATGTAAACTAAGGTTTTAAAATGAGTTAATACCATGATTAGTAACCATGGTGGGTTAATCGTGGGGATTAAGTCTTTTGGGTTTTAATTAAGTTTAATTAGTTAATTAATAGTTGCTTTAATTTGAATTTCCTTAGGGTGTTAACTTGGTGAGAGAGAGAGAGAGAGTGCATCATGGCTTAAGCCATGCTTGCAATTAATGAGGAGAGAGAGAGTGAGGGGTTGACATTGGTGGTTATGATTTCCTCTCATTTGTTTTGTTCTTTCTCACAACTTCACTCACACATACACACACCCACTTACCTCACAGCAGCAGCAGCAGCAGGCTTCCACAGCAGCAGCAGCAGGCTTCACAGCAGCAGCAGCAAGCATTCCAGCAGCAGCAACAGCACCAGTAGCAGCAGTTAGCAGCAGCAATAACCTCAACTCCAGCTGCAGCTCCTTCCCTTCACTTCTTCTTCTTCCTCCAGCTCCCTAGGGTCGAGTGTAGGGTATATTTCCTAAACTTACTCTCTAGTTTACTTGTTTAGTGTAGTTTCGCTTCGGTTAGTGGTTATTGGTGCGATTTAGTGCGATACGTGGTGTTTAGTGGGATCCTTGAGCAAGTGATGTGTGATTTGGTTTCAGTAGGTTGATAGAGTGTTGTTAAGGCCACATTAACCCAGCTTAAACCCCAATTGTACTAAAATACCACCAGATCCCTATTTGATGCAAATTCATCGTTTTTAAGCAAAATTTGAGTTTCTGGAAACTGCTATCGACCCGATGAGTTCAGATTAATTTTGAGAAGACTGCAGTATAGTGGTTAGGACTGATACCCCAGGTAGAACCCGACCCCCATATCCTTTGTTCTGGCCATCGAAATATTCGATCTGGCCGCAATTTGCGGCCAGATGGGTAGGGTTTGGGTTGGGGTTTGGTCCTATATGTGTCTGTTGCAACCCTTAGACTCATGGCATGTGCAATTTTGTTTGGTTCATACTGCAGGAAAATCTGGGACTAAATACCTATTTCTCGTATTTTAAACCTTCGCGACACGCGTGATACGCGTGTGGGTCTGAGGTTTCTGCGTATCGCGACGCGTCAGGGAAGTTTCAGGCGCGTGATCACACGTTTTAGCGTATCGCGCACACGCGCGATTGGTTTACGACACGGGTTTCTAGTTGGGCCGTAATATTACCTTTTTTGTGAAATTGAGCTTATGTGTGATATATGTTATGTGATTCTAGGTTCGCAGGCGAGTGAGATGGACGTTGCGAAGAAGGGCAAGAAAGTCATCGGCTACACTTAGCGCGAGACTTCGGTGAGTAGATTTAACATCTACGGGGATATCGCCCGCATGGCGTTATGCGTCAGGGCTGATAGGACCTTATTATTATATGTTGCATATACCTCATGGACTGTCATTGCATATTGCATTCCCTGCTGTATGTATGCTTATAATTGATAGAACACCGCACTATTACTAACGGTTCATGTTGCACGAGCACTAATCTGCATGCTACACACACACCGTTAGTAATTGCCATGCACACTCACTGTAGAACTGCCATGATTATATTGCTGTAGTTCATTTCATATATGATTCGATATGACTTTCAAGGAAATTGGGAGCCGCATGATATCTTTAAAAACGGAAACTAATTTTAAAAGCGGTTTTCCCTTATACCTATATCATGGATTGATGTACATGGCACATCGCATTGGATTTACTTCTTGGTGTTGGATTTTCATGTGATTTCTGGTTTTGAGGACAATGGGATTTTTAAGAAAAGATGCACTATTTGAAAACCCGGTTCCTCGTGATATGATATTTTGGTGCGTCCACCACGCGTTTTCTCGGTGCTGAGACGTGTGCTTCAAACCCGATTCAAGGAGATGGATGATCCGTTTGCGGGTTCGTGGTGGACCCGGTATGGTTCCCAGGGGCGAGAAATGTTTTTCGTGGAGTAGACGATGAGCCTGGCAGGGTGGCGAGTACCTACCGGTGATTGGTTGGACCTGGCGGTTATCCGGAGGATACTGACCAGAGTCGAGAGATGGATGCGGGATGATCCGTACTGCCGGGGCCGAGGGCCGATACCGCAGACGGGGCCTATGGGCTGATCCGGACTGACGGAGCCCGATATATGAGGATTTGAGTGTCGATGCTGGACACGAGTATTTTATGATATTTTGGGTGCCGATGTTGGGCACTGGTGATTTCTCAGAGATTTACAGGATTTGAGGGCCGATGGGTGTGCCGGCGCCTGAGTTATTTGGGATTTGGGTGCAGTTGTTGGCACCGATTGTTTTCCACGTTGATATTCCGTGTAGATGTTGTTTATCCCATGATCAGCATTGATTACCATATATCTCATCCTGTAGTTATTTTACCTGACAGAGCATCTGCATGATTATTGCACATACTGGTTATCACGCATTGATATCATCTGCTGGCATTTGTTTGAGTAGCGCAATACGTGCAAGCTCGTGATTACCTTTATATGTTATCTCTATTCACGAGTTGGCAACTCACCCCCGTTGTGCCACAGTATTTGCAGGTTGCCCTCAGCATAGTCGCGGCAGGCTGTCTTTTGCATCTTTTGGCTACAGATACCACTACAGTTGCAGCGAGAGCTGTTTTGCATTTAGGTGGGTTGTGGTATCTGATTACTTTTATTGTATCCCTTTTTGTATCTAGTACTCTCCATCTACCATTTATGTATTGGACTTAGATACTGTGTGAGGACGATGATGTATATTTTGTATTCTGGTGTCGAGCTCGTGGGAGCCGACTGTTTTTATATGCAGTTTATATTCTGTGATGTTTACTTATTGCTAATTCTTCGCTACGGCGTCGTATATTACTCTTGTGATGATGGTTTCCGCCGTTAGGCGTGATTGCTCATGTTTGGCAATGTTTTGTTTCATTATATCTCATTTTTACTCATATCCTCTTTTATACCCGGTCTCGGGGCTACTTTTACAAAGGAAATGCTGCCAAAATTATTTAAATGATTAAGTAACTTTAAAAAGAACTTATTAAATTATTTAAGGTTTTCTAAATGTTTTAACTAAATGTTTTCAATACTCACTATTTTTAAATGGTTTTGATTTCTGGGTTCGGCTTACTTAGTCGCGTTACGCCTGTAGACGTAGCGTGGTTAAGTGCTGGTCATGAGTCGTAATATTCAGGTCGTGACAAAGTTGGTATCAGAGCGTAGGTTTTACCTTTCGGAGTCTAGGATGACCTTAGTATGATGGAGTAGGTAGCTGAAGCAGAGTGGCGTAGCGTGTGTATGTTCAGCGGCATACTCACGACACGGTACTCCGCCAAGGCGACCTTAGGACTTATTGATTTAAATTCCTTCTTGAGTATATATATATATTCTTGTGATTCGATTTCCGTATTCTTATCGGATCCTAATTTCCTTTCAGCCATTATGCCGCTAAAGACTACGAGGGCGCAGAGAGCGGCCGCGAGGGCCGAAATTCGAGTTGACTCGTCCGAGACGAGGACTGATCCGGGCAGTGCACCCGTTGTACCCGAGCAGACTGTTCCTCCTGTGACAGATCAGATCGCCACGCTAGGGGCTGGTGTGTAGGAGATACGCCAGACGGTGGGATCCAGCATGCAGGAGATGCGCCAGATGATAGGATCGCTAGTTGAGACGCTTCGAGCGCAGCGACCAGAGATAGCTCCACCCGTTCCAGAGACCTCGATGGTACCTACCGCACAGCCAGTTGCCCCTGCAGCCACGGAGGTGATTACAGTATCGCTGTCAGAGTTCATGAGGCTGAAGCCTCTGGTCTTCACAGGCACCGATACAGCCGAGGACCCACAGTCTTTCATCGACAGGATGGCCCGGATATGCCGTTCCCTCAGATGCGCAGATACTAGATGGGTTGAGTCTGTAAGTGCACGGCGGCGCCCCGGTCGTCAATCTGACGGCCAAATGCGGAAACGGTGATAAACTTTAATTTTGCGGACTTAGCAAACCGGCACCACCGCGCACTAAACACCCGGATCGAACCATTAACTAGTCTAAGCTAACAACAAGACGGGTTAGAGATATACCGACTGATCCGAGTCCTCCGGTCTTCATCTCCACTCCGATCTCCTCGCGGGATATCCGTCCGTCTCCTCCTCGTCGGAAAGGGCACCACGAAGCCGGGTACTTTTACGGGCTCCCACCTCAATACCGAGGCAACTCGGGCGCGAAGTTGGCTAACCGACGCGCCCAAGATATGCTGTAGAACAGTGTAGAGTGTATGTCTCATTGGGGTTTGTTGCCTTTGGATGGAGGAATGAAGATTGAGCTTTGGAGGGAAATGAAGCTATCAATTTTTGCATGGAAAAATGATATGAACAAATATATCTCCTCACAAAATCAACCACTCTCTCTCTCTCAAAAATTTGGCCGGCCACCTAATAAAAAAGAGAATGGTGGAGAGTAAACAAAAACCACATGAAGGAAGGTTATTGTAGGATAAAGGAAGAGGTGACTATAAACAAACATGATCATTACAAAACCATATCTCCATAACTATAACCCATCCTCATTCAATCAAATCTCATTAATGCACAACATGGATGATAAAGCAAAGATGCTTATCATATCAAAACTTATGCAATAAAACCCTCCACAAAGTGTTATTTGCACAATTGCAAATAACCCCCTCCATCGGAAAAGTCCGGCCGGGAAAGAACAAAGGAAAACCGGCCGGAACGGAATGCAAACTGGCAACTCCAGAAAACTGGTCCCGTAATAAATTACAGGAAAACCCTGATACTGTGCATACACACCCGCATCTGTATTCCGACCGGATACAAATGCAATGAGACAAAATCTACACTGTACTAATACTAGGATCCGGCTTAAGCCAAAGCCGGCTAGTAAAAACCGTCCGATTACGATCCGTGCAATACCGCACGTATCTGATCGAACCCTGCCATATCTCCATACGGCCTCTACAGCGTTTCGCCCGAAAGCTGAGTAACTGTGTGTGGTGAACTCTAAAGACTCGTCAATACTTTGGCTGTGGATTTAACCACTAGCACGTCAGAGGTATAAGCCAATACGTGACGGGCCACCAGCTATCGACCAAAAGGGACGTCGAAGAGCGAACTCATCCTGACACCCTACTGAGCCTGTCAGTGACAATATCCGTACAGTCCGGTCCGTTCGTCTATGAGCATCGCATGTCGGGCCTAGGGGATGGGTAAAAGTCAGACCCCCAAAAGCGGTACAAGTCGTGTCGGAGTGTAGCCCAGAACACCCTGAGATACTACTGGAATACCAACCAGTAAATCTCCTGCCTTGGCCAAGGACTTCGTGTAATGGCTCTCCTAGACACAGCGCGACCTCACCCCCAATACCGGGAGAGACGAACCCCTGAAGATCCGCTCACTGCCTCCATGTGGCTCGGGACTGTACCCAACTAAAACCTGTTTGCACGACTCCTTTGAGCCGTGGTAGGGTAGTAATCAAAGCACAGTGGGAACTCACACGAGACAAATGACGATCCCCAGGTCGATGAACTAACCTGTACACATGTCACCAGGGAACTGCTATCTGACGTCAGGTATAAGACCAACTACCATGTTCCCGGCGAGTCCTGTCCGGTGTACTCATAACCCAATGAGCACCTGTATACATCTTAGGTGAATCAACAGACACCAGTGGCTTGTGAGACCGGCCACCGCCCCTCGTCGGGGTCTCGACTGTATACACTAGTCTACTCTGGAGAATCGATGCCCTGTCTCGAAACTCCCACGACTAGGGACCTTTTAAGGATATGCTTATAGACCCCAGCTCTCACCTATATGATCGCCCTCATACTGCCGGCAGTCAAGCAAGAATCCTAGGGGCTCTATCAACGTGCAATAGCGACCTGTCAGGTCACCTAAAGCAGTACACGATGATAAAGGTAAACCAGATAGCATACTATCATCTCGAGTAAGACTGTCGTACCGGGATAGGTCCTCCCTCAATCATTGCAATCACGTGCCTGTGATCCAATAATTGACTCTGAGGGCACTATCTCCAACAATCTCCCACTTGCACTCAAGGCTAATTATTGCGATGTCGCATACTCACAGCCCGTGTGATACCGAACACCCAACTCCTCTACAGGTCAGTCTCACAAAGCTCGTTTGCGAGACTATTGCGTTCGAGGAATAGCCTCAGCGAGTGGATCCGCTCTGAAGTTTCTTTCTATGTCTCTCTCTATATCTCAAGTTTGCGGAGAAAACCATCTCCCGAAATGAGCAATACCTGTCTTAGAATGTCTGGATGTCTGATGGGACCTAGCTCATAAATGAACTCCAAATCCAAACTTCTTAGACTGTATCGTCAACTGAACTTAATCGGTATCCTGCGCCATGCCACCCTCAGTATTGCCTTGGACCACCTGTCCAAAATACTGCCCCTCGTCAGAAGGAAAACTATAACTCTGACGATCACCCTGTCGTCCATGTCACCTTGGAAGCCTGGAATGATAACCGTCTCCTAAAAGTGGCAGTCGTTATCATATCCTTAGAACATTCACTTATGTTCTAAAACTGCTTCCGACTGTTTCTCCAGGATTGGATCAATGTCAACTTATTGCATCTAGTGCAAGAACAACATCTGGTGTGGTACTTGATATCTCATGATTGACTCAATTGCCTAAGCAAGTGATCTGCCAATCATGCACATCCCTCTCTACTATAGTCTATAAGACACCTTTAGAGAGGGTGACTCCATTACCTGCAGGTACACTACCATGCCAGGAGTCGTCCATTCTAAATACTCTTAGAATGCTGTCAAAGTACCCTGATTGGGAAACCACCCAAATCTAGATCTAAAACCATAGATCTAGTAACCAGTATGTCTGATATAATGTCCAAGTCCTTTGTGGAGAAACCACTGTGTGATGACCAAAATATAACCGATCGTAGTATAGGAGTTTCCTTTCCTACTCTGTGTATGTCATCAAAAACCAGGACATCACACCCTACTACCTTCTTAACAGATCCATCCCCTATTCTGATGACGTCAAACCTATGACTGTCACATCAGAAATGGATGATCTATCTCCGCTATATCTGCTTTAGTCTATAAATAGACATAAGCCTGATGTCCACCAATGCTTCCGCTGCTCCCACTGACTACGACAACCCTCTGGCAGAGTCATATAGACGCGCACTTCTAAAGCTAGTTTAGAACGACGCTATACTCATCCTCCTGCCGGGTCTCGCAGCCTGGAACAACCACAATGGCAAGTGTGGGTAAACAAGAACTTCCCTGTCACCGTCCTTGAGGCTACCGGAGTACCTCTCGGGTGCCTGAAGTTACCCACCTTATCTGCGGAGTGGCCAATGGAATGTCAAATCAGATTGAATCTTTAGGTTCCTTATCAAATTTTCAGTAATCGTTTGCGGTTCTGGAATCGCTTCCAGTTCTACCATACTCCCACTACTGTTTTTGAAAAAATCCATTTTTAATAAAACTGTGGCGAGTCTAGAACAATATTACTATTGATCTGCCAGATGGTAGAAAGTCAACCCTCGTCATAGCCTGGGTCAACCCACAAATAGCCATTACAGAAACGTGCCTTGAGCTGTCCAGTGTCTGGTTTTAATCATAAGCCGGACAACTCCCCGTACCTTAACAATGTTAAGATATGAACTGTACTATATCCAATATAGAACCAGAGGCACTGATTTAATTGAACCAGATTCAAATCATGCAACTGTCTCCAGTGCCTGTCAACTAAATGGAGAGAGGCCGATCAGCATTACTCAACTTAGGAATGGTTCCAATTATGAGTAACCTGAAAGAGAAGCAATTTCTCTTTATCATTACTATCAACTGAGTACCATACACATGTATCTACATCTTCGATCACTTTGAAGAATCCCGATACTTGCTACACCTGGTTCTCTACTCTATTCAAATACCTATAACTCCTCAAAACTTAGACCCTGTGTTTCTACGAAACACATGTCTAAGAACTAGAGAAGTTAAAGGTAAACAGAATATAGTATGAGGACCAACCCCTCTGTCCTAATGGACACTGGACAACATACAATACTCTGTGTAAGTCCGCTGAGTCTAACAACTCTTTCACTGTGTGTCGTAGGTTGAAAACTGTAATTATGGTTAAGAAGAATTACACCGCTGTTTAATGCTCCTTACCTAAACATCCACTGATATAGGTAAACGTCATCGACATAATATCAAAAGGTATATCTCACTCTATGAAAATAGACGTACAGATATATCAATTTGAAATTGGTGCACAACAGCGGATATTCAAAACCAAATATTTGCCGACCGGCAAACATCCCAGGTGATCTCCTCAAATATCACCGATTACAACGAATCCCGATATAATGAGGATGATTACCCTATTCCCAATAACTTACTCCCACTCACCATCTGTAAAAACCATACAGATGTGAGAATCAAACCTGGTAAATACATACCCTGGAGCAAGTCCAATCGGGAAATCAGTTTTCTTTTAACAGTACACAGTTGAACTGAAACATTGAAATGTTTCGATGGGGTATCCTGGTATTCTTAGTAATGCCTCTTCCATTATCCAGATTCACAACTATAACCGTATAATTCTTTGCCACCTCTCCAAATCCCTTTATATGTCTTTAGTCATTACCTTCTGCACACCCCTTAGGCCAAATGGTTTTCTTCCTTCCCTACCGTTTGGCACCAGCCTATGGTTTGGAAGAAGACTATCCAATAAGCATAATGGGTGTACTGTCCTAGTCCTAGGAGCGCTCGCAATGCGAGAGAAGGTGAAGATAAAAGACAACCGAATAAGCCTTATTCCTATTTCTCCTGGACCAGAATCCATCCCCGAACTGGAACAAGTTCCTTTCGAGTTCGTATATAACCATACGATGGAGTATCCAAATAAACTGTGGATCTTCGTAGTGATACGGAGTGTCCTGGAGAAATACAAAGGCGATTTAGGATTGGCGAAGGAATACTTGGTCTGGTCGTGAATCAGCAGTCGCAATTTACTTTGCCCTCTTACTAATCCCTTGCTTTTTCTTAATCTTAATACCTTCTGTACACCATCGTTATGCTAATTGGTTTTCTTCATTCCCTACCGGTCGGCACCAGCCTAAGGTTTGGAAGAAGACTATCCAATTTGCATAATAGGTGTACTATCTCCTAAACTAAGGAGTACTCACAACTTGAGAGAAGGTAAAAGGGAAAAGACAACTGAATAATCCTATCCGTTTTCTCCAAAACCGGAAACCATCCTCGAATAAATCCCTTCGAGTTCGTATATAACCATACGATGGTTTTGTCCAATGGAAGTGGACGTTCGCAGTAATACGGGGTGTCCTGGAGAAAAGGGTAAAAGTAAGAGTGGCAATGAGGTCTGCAACTCTGACAATCCAAAAGCTAGTGTTAAGAAGGTTCGGTCAACTTGGTCACTGAGTCATAGTCTTAGGGTCTGGTCAATGGTCGCTGCCAAGAGAGAGAAAAGAAACACTCAGCGTGCACTCAAACCAAGATCAGAATGGTTACCAATTTATCTAATCTGGAAACCTCCCACTGTACCTCAAATTCTCCTCCAAACCTGAAAGAAGAATTAGTCGGGGTCACCCGAGGAGTAAACCAACTCATCTGTGGGAATCGGGATCCAACTATCATCGCATGATAACGTGACGGAATCCGCTCACGGTATCACACTCCAGAAGGTATGCGCATATCTGGCAAGTTTCAGTTCTTTTGAAACTCCCGATGTGATTTCTGCCCCATGCTCTTATAACCTTGACGAAGGTCAACAAATCATAAGTCACATGTCAAGTTCCACCCGTCATTGTCCAGGTTAATTTGAACCCACCCGTACAAGCCCTTGACGAAGGTCAACAAGGCTATACGACTGTCCCAAACCAACACATCTATCTATGCAGCAGAAAAGCAACAAGCAGCTACCATACACTATGCCTTGACGAAGGTCAACAAACATAGCATGAATACTACGTGCTACCCGTCTGAAACGACGGAGGGCTACGAATGGTTTCTGGCGAAAACCTTTAACGTAATGAACTTGATATCGTTGAAGGAACGGATAGCTTTTTAGAAAATATAGTGACGAAAACCTTTACTAAAGAGGTCACTCCCGGTGAAGGGATCTCGGCTCTTTCCCCGTAGAATGGGGTGCTGGATATTCATAACCGAATATCACTGTGCAAAGCAAAAGTAATCGGCTATAGTGAAGTTAATGCCCTGACGCAAACTTCTGTCCAAGGGGTCACTCCCGGTGAAGGGATCTCGGCCCTTGCCTCGTCGACTGAGGAGCAGGATATTCTAAATGAATACCACGATGCAAAACAAAAGTGAACGTCCTTGCAATAACAGCTTTTTTGAAAAGTGTTCCAACAACATCAGAATAGGTTTGTTTTAACTTGCATTGATCCGAATCAATGCAGTCCCATCAATAGATCACACCACAAAGAACGAAAATATACTGACGTACGTATATGCCATCCGCATTCGCCACTGGGTCCCGTCATCACCCGTTAGGTTAGCTAACTAACGGCAGAGCGGGGACTGGACTAGCGCGGATGAAAAACATATACAACATCTACTAATATATATACCAATATATAGTATTTCGCTCAAGGCATGAATAAAATGCAACATCACAGAAAAGTACAGCATCACAGAACAATACAGATATCTGGGATCCCCGGGTTTCACAGAGCCACTACTGAAACCCGACGTTCCCTTGGTCGTGTGGATAGCCTATGCAATGAAATCCTAGACCCCTACGGGCGCGGCAAGTCACCCGCCAAAACCTGAAGCGAGGCAGCCCCCTTCAGTGCCGTGAATGGACCACCCAGCACTTCACGGAATCCGGCAACTTGGGCACCCCTCCTGGGTCAACCTATACCCCCTACGAGTGCGGCGAATAGCCCGCCAATTCCAGACTGAAGCCCCTTCCGTCTCAATGCCCTGAGATGCGGGCCCGTTGCCCTCTAGAACCCGGCTATCCGTGCACCCCACCGCGGGGTAAACCTAGTACAGAAAGTAAAATATACATACACCGGGTACATCGACCGCAACCTGGTCGTGTCCCAAAATAATAATACAAACAGGCAGTGACGGCAGTCCACATGTCGGACGCTCGCCCCGCAATATCAAATGTACATGATACAACAAAACTGTACTAGCATTGCAGCCAGGCTATCCCCCACGACCGATCCGCAACAACACAGCAAATACATAGAACATCAATCGTGAAGGTCACGTTCGCAAATCCGTCTAACCGGGCTATAGCAGTTAGACCGGATTTACCGATCGAGTGACATTCACGGTCGCAGATATAATGTAAATACTGTGAAAAATGTGTTTAAAATATCCGATCGATCAAAAATTAACAAGTGGGCCCCCAAGCAATACTGTAGCACCCACAGAAATTCTGGGCCCAATCTTAAAATTCCAAAACCCATAAAATAAGCCCAGAAGCCCACTGGAAAAAATTGACACAGTGACAACACCAAAGTGCGGCGGAACCGCGGCCCAAGGGGGGGTTTGGCCGCGGTTCCGCGCTTCGATCGTCGACTGACTGTGTCGAATTTTCCCAGTAGTCTTATAATATCCAGTACATCAATATTTTACAACCTGAAAAATTTTTAGAGACCAAAAAATTTCAACAGAAAACTGATGTGAACTAAATTGTAGATTTTGGAATTTTGGTCGATCGGAAATGCAAAACACATCAAACGAAGCTAGACGAAGTTAATGGCGAGGCTCTGATACCACTGTAAGTGCACGGCGGCGCCCCGGTCGTCAATCTGACGGCCAAATGCGGAAACGGTGATAAACTTTAATTTTGCGGACTTAGCAAACCGGCACCACCGCGCACTAAACACCCGGATCGAACCATTAACTAGTCTAAGCTAACAACAAGACGGGTTAGAGATATACCGACTGATCCGAGTCCTCCGGTCTTCATCTCCACTCCGATCTCCTCGCGGGATCTCCGTCCGTCTCCTCCTCGTCGGAAAGGGCACCCCGAAGCCGGGTACTTTTACGGGCTCCCACCTCAATACCGAGGCAACTCGGGCGCGAAGTTGGCTAACCGACGCGCCCAAGATATGCTGTAGAACAGTGTAGAGTGTATGTCTCATTGGGGTTTGTTGCCTTTGGATGGAGGAATGAAGATTGAGCTTTGGAGGGAAATGAAGCTATCAATTTTTGCATGGAAAAATGATATGAACAAATATATCTCCTCACAAAATCAACCACTCTCTCTCTCTCAAAAATTTGGCCGGCCACCCAATAAAAAAGAGAATGGTGGAGAGTAAACAAAAACCACATGAAGGAAGGTTATTGTAGGATAAAGGAAGAGGTGACTATAAACAAACATGATCATTACAAAACCATACCTCCATAACTATAACCCATCCTCATTCAATCAAATCTCATTAATGCACAACATGGATGATAAAGCAAAGATGCTTATCATATCAAAACTTATGCAATAAAACCCTCCACAAAGTGTTATTTGCACAATTGCAAATAACCCCCTCCATCGGAAAAGTCCGGCCGGGAAAGAACAAAGGAAAACAGGCCGGAACGGAATGCAAACTGGCAACTCCAGAAAACTAGTCCCGTAATAAATTACAGGAAAACCCCGATACTGTGCATACACACCCGCATCTGTAATCCGACCGGATACAAATGCAATGAGACAAAATCTACACTGTACTAATACTAGGATCCGGCTTAAGCCAAAGCCGGCTAGTAAAAACCGTCCGATTACGATCCGTGCAATACCACACGTATCTGATCGAACCCTGCCATATCTCCATACGGCCTCTACAGCGTTTCGCCCGAAAGCTGAGTAACTGTGTGTGGTGAACTCTAAAGACTCGTCAATACTTTGGCTGTGGATTTAACCACTAGCACGTCAGAGGTATAAGCCAATACGTGACGGGCCACCAGCTATCGACCAAAAGGGACGTCGATGAGCGAACTCATCCTGACACCCTACTGAGCCTGTCAGTGACAATATCCGTACAGTCCGGTCCGTTCGTCTATGAGCATCGCATGTCGGGCCTAGGGGGTGAGTAAAAGTCAAACCCCCAAAAGCGGTACAAGTCGTGTCGGAGTGTAGCCCAGAACACCCTGAGATACTACTGGAATACCAACCAGTAAATCTCCTGCCTTGGCCAAGGACTTCGTGTAATGGCTCTCCTAGACACAGCGCGACCTCACCCCCAATACCGGGAGAGACGAACCCCTGAAGATCCGCTCACTGCCTCCATGTGGCTCGGGACTGTACCCAACTAAAACCTGTTTGCACGACTCCTTTGAGCCGTGGTAGGGTAGTAATCAAAGCACAGTGGGAACTCACACGAGACAAATGACGATCCCCAGGTCGATGAACTAACCTGTACACATGTCACCAGGGAACTGCTATCTGACGTCAGGTATAAGACCAACTACCATGTTCCCGGCGAGTCATGTCCGGTGTACTCATAACCCAATGAGCACCTGTATACATCTTAGGTGAATCAACAGACACCAGTGGCTTGTGAGACCGGCCACCGCCCCTCGTCGGGGTCTCGACTGTATACACTAGTCTACTCTGGAGAATCGATGCCCTGTCTCGAAACTCCCACGACTAGGGACCTTTTAAGGATATGCTTGTAGACCCCAGCTCTCACCTATATGATCGCCCTCATACTGCCGGCAGTCAAGCAAGAATCCTAGGGGCTCTATCAACGTGCAATAGCGACCTGTCAGGTCACCTAAAGCAGTACACGATGATAAAGGTAAACCAGATAGCATACTATCATCTCGAGTAAGACTGTCGTACCAGGATAGGTCCTCCCTCAATCATTGCAATCACGTGCCTGTGATCCAATAATTGACTCTGAGGGCACTATCTCCAACAGAGTTCGCGAGCTTTCGCCTGGAAGGTCTTGCGCAGAAGTGGTGTGATTCAGTTGAGAAAGGCAGAGCAGCAGGTCTTCCTCCTATGACCTGGACGGAGTTTGTGACAGTATTTCTAGCCCGTTTCCTTCCCTAGAGTGTTAGGGATGCCCGAGCATGCAGATTTGAGTCCTTGCGCCAGACGCCAGGGATGACAGTGGCAGAGTATGACATGCTGTTTACAGAGCTAGCAGCTTATACCCCGTATTTAGTGGCTACCGAGGAGTTGCGAGTCAAGAGATTTGTTCGAGGCTTGCTTACACCACTGTTCCTTGCGATCAGCGCGCAGCACTACGAGACCTATGCAGCAGCTGTAGATGCAACCCTATTAGTCGAGGAGCGCCTTGGTGAGACTTCGGTAGTTCCAGAGCCGAAGAGAGTTCGTACTAGTATATCCGCACGGAGGTAGTCATTCAGATGCCGCGACAGGTATTGTTCTGGTACGAGGAGTAGCAGAGATTCGGGATGAGGCTAGATGTTTAGTTCGTATCCCCAGGAGAGTCAGCAGTCGCCGCGGTGTTGCTTTAGATGCGGCAGACTCCTTCACCTCGTTAGAGATTGTCCTGAGATACACCGGAGGGAGGCGGCAGCACCGCATGTTATCTTACCACCTTCACCACCCCAGAGGGCGTTGCCTGTTGTACCTACCGTTACTCCGCGCCAGACTCATACACAGAGAGGTCATGGGCGTGGAGGAGTTGCCCAGAGAGGACGGGATGACCGAGGCAGAGGGCAGTCAGTCGCAGGTGGTAGACAGGCGCGGGTTTTTGCTTTGACGCATTAGGACGCGTAGGCGTCTAATGCGGTGGTTTCAGGTATCCTTCCAGTATGTTCAGTTGATGCACACGTATTGTTCGATCCCGGATCCACGCACTCGTATGTATCCACACACTTTGTGCCGAGTTTGGGTAGAGAGTCCGGTTTGCTTGATCAGCCACTTGTTGTGACCACTCCTGTGGGAGAGTCATTTGTTGCTAGGCACGTGTTCCGATCCTGTACCGTCTGTATTGGCGAGAGAGAGTTGCCTGTCGACTTGATCCTTCTCGAGATGTTGGACTTCGACGTTCTTTTGGGCATGGATTGGTTAGCCACGTGCTATGCTTCTGTGGACTGCTGTGAGAAGATAGTTAGATTTTGTTTTCCCGGCGAATCGGTTTTTGTTGTGTTGGGGGACCGTGGTGCCACCCCTCGCAGTGTGATTTCTTCTTTTTGCTCTGGATAGCTTTTAAGGAAGGGATGTCAGGGATTTCTCGCCTATGTTTGCGATGCTCGTGCTACACAGGTCCCATTGGATCAGGTTCCGGTTGTGAGCGAGTTCCCTGATGTGTTCCCTGACGAGCTTCCTGGGCTACCGCCCGAGCGCGACATTTCTTTCTGTATTGATTTGGTTCCTGGCACGGGGCCTATTTCCATACCGCCTTATCGGATGGCCCCGGCGGAACTTAAAGAATTGAAGGGTCAGTTGCAAGATTTGCTGGACAAGGGACTTATTCGACCCAGTGTTTCTCCTTGGGGTGCTCCAGTCCTATTCGTCAAGAAGAAGGACGGCAGTTTGCGTCTGTGTATCGACTACCGCTAGCTGAACAGGGTGATAGTGCGGAACAGGTATCCTTTGCCGCGCATCGACGATTTGCTCGACCAGATTCAGGGGGCAGGGTACTTTTCGAGGATCGATTTACGATCGGGCTATCATCAGCTGCGAGTTCGACAGGAGGACATTCGCAGGACAGCTTTCCGTACGCGCTACGGCCATTATGAGTTTTTGGTGATGTCGTTCGGACTCACCAATGCGCCAGCAGCATTCATGGACTTGATGAACCGTATTTTCCGGCCATATTTGGATCTGTTCATCATAGTCTTCATTGACGATATCTTGGTGTATTCCCGGAGTAGTGAGGAGCACGAGCAGCACCTGCGGATTACACTGCAGACTTTGAGGGAGCACCAGCTTTATGCGAAATTCTCCAAGTGTGCTTTCTGGCTGAACAGCGTAGACTTCTTGGGGCATGTGATTTCACGAGACGGTATATGTGTGGACCCGAGGAAGATCGAGGCCGTGCAGCGTTGGCCCAGACCCACATCGGTTACGGAGATTCACAGCTTTTTGGGGTTGGCCGGTTACTGCAGGCGATTTGTGCAGGACTTCTCCAGTATCGCTACCCCTTTGACCGGGTTGACCCGGAAGGGAGTTCCTTTCGATTGGACGGAGGAGTGCAAGCACAGTTTTCAGCAGCTACGGACTCGGCTGACGACGGCACCGGTATTATCATTACCTTCAGGCTCAAGCGGGTTTATGGTCTATTGTGATGCCTCTCGAGTGGGGCTAGGGTGCGTGTTGATGCAGCATGACAGGGTGATCGCGTATGCTTCGCGACAATTGAAGAAACATGAACAGAACTACCCCACTCATGATTTAGAGATAGCTGCAGTGGTCTTTGCACTTAAGATCTGGCAACATTACCTATACGGCGAGGAGTGCCAGATATTCACTGATTACAAGAGTTTAAAGTATATATTTCAGCAGCAAGACCTGAACCTTAGACAGCGCCGATGGATGGAGTTAGTGAAGGATTACGACTGCGAGATCTTGTATCACCCGGGCAAAGCGAATGTAGTGGCGGATGCGTTGAGCAGGAGGCCCGGGAGTAGTCTATCTTATTTGAGCGCAGTACGGGGGCAGTCGTCGGCAGATTGGCAGATATTATGCGACAGCCGGATACAGTTCGAGTTCACGCCGATTGGAGGACAGATCGCGCATGTTCGTGCACGCCCACAGTTACTTGACCACATACATGAGGCACAGCGCAGTGATGGCTGATGTTCGGAGATCATGGCACAGATTGGACAGGGCAGATTTTCCGAGTTCGTGATCGATGATCAAGGGGTACTACGATTTGGAGTTAGACTGTGCGTACCAGATGCTGAGGGACTGCGGCGCGAGATTCTCGAGGAGGCATATCGATCGATATATAGTGTTCATCCCGGTTCCACCAAGATGTATCATGATATGAGAGATGTTTACTGGTAGGACGGAATGAAGAGAGACATCGCAGATTTTGTGTCCAGATGCCTGACTTGTCAGCAAGTCAAGGCTGAGCACCAGAGGCCCGTGGGAGAGCTACAGCCGTTACCCGTTCCGGAGTGGAAGTGGGAGAAGATTTTGATGGATTTCGTTGTGGGTCTACCCAGGACTAGGCGAGGGTATGACTCCATTTGGGTGATCGTAGATCGTTTGACGAAAGCGGCTCACTTCCTGCCAGTGAAGACGACTTTCGGATTTGCTCAGTACGCCCAGATTTACATCGACGAGATAGTACAACTGCATGGAGTCCCGACATGTATCGTGTCCGACAGAGGCACCCAGTTTACCAGTCGACTATGGCAGAGGCTTCAGGAGGCTTTGGGCACTCGCTTGAGTTTCAGCACAGCATTTCATCTGCAGACCGATGGACAGTCAGAGCGAACTATTCAGACTCTCGAGGACATGCTCAGAGCATGTGTATTAGATTTCGGAGGTAGCTGGGAACATCACTTACCCTTAGTGGAGTTCTCCTACAATAACAGCTACCAGGAGACCATTCAGATGGCACTATTCGAGGCTCTTTATGGGAGGAGATGCAGATCGCCCGCCTGTTGGACAGAGCTCAGTGAGAGCAGTATCTTAGAGCCACAGATCGTTGAGGAAACGACCGCGAAGATCCAGTTGATTCGTGATAGGATGAGAGCAGCGCAGAGTAGGCAGAGATCTTATGCGGACCGTCGGCGACGCAGACTTAAGTTTTCTGTTGGTGATCATGTTTTCTTGAGAGTCTCCCCTATGAAAGGTGTGATGAGGTTTGGGAAGAAGGGGAAGCTCAGTCCCAGATATGTGGGCCCCTTCGAGATCCTCGAGCGTGTTGGTGCAGTTGCGTACCGGTTAGCCCTTCCGCCCAGTTTTCCAGATGTGCACCCCGTATTTCACGTTTCGATGCTCCGTAGATATCTTCATGATCCCTCGCATGCGATTCAGCACCCGACGATCCAGCTTGAGCGCGACCTTTCCTATGCAGAGCAGCCGGTGATGATCTTGGATCGACAAGTGATGAAATTGAGATCAAAGGACATTCCATCAGTCAAGGTACATTGGCGTGGTCAGGGCCGTGAGGAGGTCACTTGGGAGACCGAAAGCGAGATGAAGAAGAAGAATCCCCATCTTTTCAAAGGTACGTGTAGTTAGATTTTGAAATTCGGGGACGAATTTCATTAAGGGAGAGAGATTGTAACACCTTAGGATGTGTTTAGTGACTAATTATATTTAAATATTGGGTTTTTAATAAAAAGTTTACCAAATTGGGTTTTAAATATTTTTCCTAATTTAATAGATATTTTTCTAAAATTTTCCTAGGCTTGCACACACATGTGCATGTAAACTAGGGTTTTAAAATGAGTTAATACCATGATTAGTAACCATGGTGGGTTAATCGTGGGGATTAAGTCTTTTGGGTTTTAATTAAGTTTAATTAGTTAATTAATAGTTGCTTTAATTTGAATTTCCTTAGGGTGTTGACTTGGTGAGAGAGAGAGAGAGTGTGCATCATGGCTTAAGGCATGCGTGCAATTAATGAGGAGAGAGAGAGTGAGGGGTTGACATTGGTTGTTATGATTTCCTCTCATTTGTTTTGTTCTTTCTCACAACTTCACTCACACACACACCCACTTACCTCACAGCGGCAGCAGCGGCAGGCTTCCACAGCAGCAGCAGCAGGCTTCACAGCAGCAGCAGCAAGCATTCCAGCAGCAGCAACAGCACCAGTAGCAGCAGTTAGCAGCAGCAACAGCCTCAACTCCAGCTGCAGCTCCTTCCTTTCACTTCTTCTTCTTCCTCCAGCTCCCTAGGGTCGAGTGTGGGGTATATTTCCTAAACTTACTCCCAAGTTTACTTGTTTAGTGTAGTTTCGCTTCGGTTAGTGGTTATTGGTGCGATTTAGTGCGATATGTGGTGTTTAGTGGGAACCTTGAGCAAGTGATGTGTGATTTGGTTTCAGTAGGTTGATAGAGTGTTGTTAAGGCCACATTAACCCAGCTTAAACCCCAATTGCACTAAAATACCACCAGATCCCTATTTGATGCAAATTCATCGTTTTTAAGCAAAATTTGAGTTTCTGGAAACTGCTATCGACCCGATGAGTTCAGATTAATTTTGAGAAGACTGCAGTATAGTGGTTAGGTACTGATACCCCAGGTAGAACCCGACCCCCATATCCTTTGTTCTGGCCGCCGAAATATTCGATCTGGCCGCAATTTGCGGCCAGATGGGTAGGGTTTGGGTTGGGGTTTGGTCCTATAGGTGTCTGTTGCAACCCTTAGACTCATGGCATGTGCAATTTTGTTTGGTTCATACTGCAGGAAAATCTGGGACTAAATACCTATTTCTCGTATTTTAAACCTTCGCGACAAACGTGATACGCGTGTGGGTTTGGGGTTTCTGCGTATCGTGACGCGTCAGGGATGTTTTAGGCGCGTGATCACACGTTTTAGCGTATCGCGCACACGCGCGATTGGTTTACGACACGGGTTTCTAGTTGGACCGTAATATCACGTTTTTTTTATGAAATTGAGCTTATGTGTGATATATGTTATGTGATTCTAGGTTCGCAGGCGAGTGAGACGGACGCTGTGAAGAAGGGCAAGCAAGTCATCGGCTACACTTAGCGCGAGACTTCGGTGAGTAGATTTAACATCTACGGGGATATCACCCGCATGGCGTTATGCGTCAGGGTTGATAGGACCTTATTATTATATGTTGCATTTACCTCATGGACTGTCATTGCATATTGCATTCCCTGCTGTATGTATGCTTATAATTGATAGAACACCGCACTATTACTAACGGTTCATGTTGCATGAGCACTAATCTGCATGCTACACACACACCGTTAGTAATTGCCATGCCACACTCACTGTAGAACTGCCATGATTATATTGCTGTAGTTCATTTCATATATGATTCGATATGACTTTCATGGAAATTGGGAGCCGCATGATATCTTTAAAAACGGAAACTAATTTTAAAAGCGGTTTTCCCTTATACCTATATCATGGATTGATGTACATGGCACATCGCATTGGATTTACTTCTTGGTGTTGGATTTTCATGTGATTTCTGGTTTTGAGGACCGTGGGATTTTTTAGAAAAGATGCACTATTTGAAAACCCGGTTCCTCGTGATATGATATTTTAGTGCGTCCACCACGCGTTTTCTCGGTGCTGAGACGTGTGCTTGAAACCCGATTCGAGGAGATGGATTATCCGTTTGCGGGTTCGTGGTGGACCCGGTATGGTTCCCCAGGGCGAGAAATGTTTTTCGTGGAGTAGACGATGAGCCTGGCAGGGTGGCGAGTACCTACCGGTGATTGGTTGGACCTGGCGGTTATCCGGAGGATACTGACCGGAGTCGAGAGATGGATGCGGGATGATCCGTACTGCCGGGGCCGAGGGCCGATACCGCAGACGGAGCCCGTGGGCTGATCCGGACTGACGGATCCCGATATATGAGGATTTGCGTGTCGATGCTGGACACGAGTATTTTATGATATTTTGGGTGCCGATGTTGGGCACTCGTGATTTCTCAGAGATTTACAGGATTTGAGGGCCGATGGGTGTGCCGGCGCCTGAGTTATTTGGGATTTGGGTGCAGTTGTGGGCACCGATTGTTTTCCACGTTGATATTCCATGTAGATGTTATTTATCCCATGCTCAGCATTGATTACCATATATCTCATCCTGTAGTTATTTTACCTGACAGAGCATCTGCATGATTATTGCACATACAGCTTATCACGCATTGATATCATCTGCTGGCATTTGTTTGAGTAGCGCAATACGTGCATGCTCGTGATTACCTTTATATGTTATCTCTATTCACGAGTTGGCAACTCACCCCCGTTGTGCCACTGTATTTGCAGGTTGCCCTTAGCATAGTCGCGGCAGGCTGTCTTTTGCATCTTTTGGCTACAGATACCACTACAGTTGCAGCGAGAGCTGTTTTGCATTTAGGTGGGTTGTGCTATCTGATTACTTTTATTGTATCCCTTTTTGTATCTAGTACTCTCCATCTACCATTTATGTACTGGACTTAGATACTGTGTGAGGACGATGATGTATATTTTGTATTCTGGTGTCGAGCTCGTGGGAGCCGACTGTTTTTATATGCAGTTTATATTCTGTGATGTTTACTTATTGCTCATTCTTCGCTACGGCGTCGTATATTACTCTTGTGATGATGGTTTCCGCCGTTAGGCGTGATTGCTCCCGTTTGGGAATGTTTTGTTTCATTATATCCCATTTTTACTCATATCCTCTTTTATACCCGGTCTCGGGGCTACTTTTACAATGGAAATGCTGCCAAAATTATTTAAATGATTAAGTAACTTTGAAAAGAACTTATTAAATTATTTAAGGTTTTCTAAATGTTTTAACTAAATGTTTTCAACACTCACTATTTTTAAATGGTTTTGATTTCTGGGTTCGGCTTACTTAGTCGCGTTACGCCTGTAGACGTAGCGTGGTTAAGTGCCGGTCACGAGTCGTATTATTCGGGTCCTGACAGAGGATGTTGGGACTTTCGCAGTCCAGGTACATCGACACCATACTGAAACGATTCAATATGGAAGATTCCAAGCGTGGTAATCTACCTGCTTGTCACGGAATCACCCTCTCCAAAGAGATGTCTCCCAAGACTGATTTGGAATGGGCTCGCATGTCATCTATACCTTACGCATCTGCGGTAGGCTCTATAATGTATGCGATATTATGTTCCAGACCAGATGTAGCATACGCATTGAGCGTTGTAAGCCGGTATCAGTCGGACCCAGGAGAGAAACACTGGATAGCAGTAAAGAACATTCTCAAGTACCTGAGAAGGACTAAGGATATGTTCTTGGTTTATGGCGTAAAAGAACTCCAGATCGAGGCCTTTGCTGACTCCAGCTTCCAGAGTGACAAGGATGACTCCATGTCTATGTCGGGTTATGTCTTTACCCTCAACGGAGGGGCGGTTTGCTGGAAGAGTTCCAAGCAGGAAACCGTTGCTGACTCAACTATGGAAGCGGAGTACATAGCTGCTTGCGATGCCGCAAAGGAAGCTGTCTGGATGAAGAAGTTCCTCACGGAGCTTCAGGTGGTTCCTACCATTGTTGATCCAATACCGCTATATTATGACAACAACGGCGCTATAGCTTTAGCGAAGGAACCCAGGTCCCATCAGAAGTCCAGGCACATTTTGAGACGGTACCACCTGATCAGAGAGATCGTAGATCACCGGGAGATCGAGGTGAAGAGAGTAAATTCGGAGAATAACACTGCAGATCCACTCACGAAGGCCTTACCCCAAACTCAATTCGAGCGGCTGATCGAGATGATAGGTCTTCGATACGCCACTACATGGCCTTAGTGCAAGTGGGAGATTGTTAGTGTATATGCCCTAGAGGCCATTACTGTATCATACTAGCTTGTATATTACTTGATGGAAGCTTGGGATATTCACAGTTGTATAGACAATCTTGCTCAAAATGGTAGTATGCTACTTGGTTTGTTTCTACTTTAATATGTGCATGTGTTTCTTTTAGCATATCGCATATACATATTAGTAGAGCCCTTAGGATCTTTGCTTGATTACCAGCGTTGTGATAGCAGTCACACTTGTGGGGGCTGGGTAATCTATAATCACATCCTTATACAGGTCCCCAGTCGTAGAACTATCGAGACAGGGCATCGATATTCCAGAGTAGACTAGCGTATGCGCTTCTCATCCCAGCAGGGGAGATGGTCTGTCTCACAGCCATCAGTACGTCGTACTTGAGATAGTATGCTGGTGCTCGTTAGGTTACGAGTACACTTGACATGACTCATCGGGAACTGTTGGTTGGTATTATAGCTATCGTCAGTTATCAGTTCCTAGGTGACATGAGTACAACTTAGTCCGCTGACTTGGCACTGTCACTTCGCCTTGAGTGTGTTCCCACCGTTCTTTGATTACTACCCTACCACGGCTCAAAAGAGTCGTGCAAACAGGTAGTAGTTGGGTGCGGTCCCGAAGCACTTGGAGGCAGTGACGATTAGACAGGATTCGTCTCTCCCGGTATTGGGGGTTGATATCGCGCTGTGTCTAGGAGAGCCCTTACACATAGTAGTCCCTGGCCAGGGCAAGCGAGATATACTGGTAGGTTTCCAGTGTTATCTCAGGGTGTTCTGGGCTACACTCCGACACGACTTATACCGCTATTAGGGGACTGACGTTTACCACCCCCCTAGACCCGCCATGCGATGTTCTCAGACGAACGGACCGGACTATACGGAGATTGTCACATTCAGGCTCAGTAGGAGTTCGGATGGGTTTACCTCATCGGCCTTCTTATCGACATCTACCTGGGGACCATTATGTACAGCTAGTGCCGCTTGCGGTATGTGGATAAACCCACTGCCAGCGTAGTGTCGAGTCTTTAGAGTTCCACATAGAGAGTTTCCCTGCACTGAGCGAAACGTGTAGAGGCCGTATGGTTTTATGGCAAGGCTACGATCACTTACGTGCACTTCTCTGCGTATGCTGTTCGGGCAGGCAATACTAGTGGGCTTTGGTTTAAGCCGGATCCTAGTATTGTACAGATGGATTTGTTTTGTCTTCTGTGGATTCGCATTCTACGGAATGCGGATGCTGGTGTGTATGCACAGTTGTGAGGAGCGAAGAAGATGGAGGTGCCTCATTAGGGTTTTGACAATTGATTCTGTCAAAACCATTATGAAGCGGACTCATTAGGGTTTTGGCAGTTGGTTCGGTCAAAACCATTATGAGCCGGGGACATTATTTACTAATCTTTTTAGTGATAATTATGTTATGGCTAATTGCTTTGACCATTTGACCATACTTGACTTTGTTGACCGTTTGACCAAAGTTGACTTGGACCTTCATGAGAGGTCTAGAGTGTTCTTTAGTTTTATTTTTATTTTTTGATATGAAAATGGTCAATTCTAATGTAGCCATCAACTTTATCATGAAAGGATTAGTAATGATGATGTTTTATGCATTATTGTAACCATGGTTCTTTTTCTTTGTTCATAATTCATTTCTCATTCTCTCTCTTGATATGAGAAAGCTCCATGGTTCTCCTTCTTCTTCTTCCTCTTGAAATTTCCTTTGATCTCATGTGTTGAGAGAAAAAGGATCCAAGTTGACAAAAACATCCATCTACTACTTCTACACAGCTTAGGACATCAAGCCTAGCGATCTTGTTGCCCTAGTTGCCTCGGCTCGAGGTGGAGCTCGGAACACAAACTCTCGGGTGGATCGTCTTCGACTCAAGGAGGCCACGGAGGTGATCAAAATCCGGATCGATCCTCGGAGCTTGGATGGACGAGCAAGACAGCGGAGAGAAGACCCGAAGGACCGGTATCGTGAGGTATAATCTCTATGACATAGTCGATAGAACCTCAAGTAGTTTGCTAGGTTTTTGTTTAGCAAAGATCCTCTTTTTAGTCCATGTTGCTTTGTGTCAAAAAATCGTTATTTACCGTTTCTGCCTCCCCGTAAGAACCGGGGTGAGCAACGTGGACTTACAAGCTGATTACTGCTTATCTGTATAAGCATATGATGCGATTGAGTTAGGGTAGTCGTGCGACCTTGTTGGCCTTTATCAAGGATCGTGCGGGTGGGTTTAATTCAATCAGGAAATGACGGGTTGAACTTGACTAGCATCCTATGGTTTGTTGGCCTTTGTCAAGGTCATAGGAGGTTAGGGGCAAAATATTATCGGGAATTTCAAGTGTTGAAATTTGCAATGAGATTGCATACTTTCTATTAGATAGTTGGATCCCGATACCGACTGCGAGTAAGAGTTACTCCTGAGAGAGTTTTACACATTACAATTAGCCGATCAAGTAGGTATCTAGAAAGGTGTCAACGGGGTTACGCCTCTGGGAAAACGAGGTTTATTTTAATTAGGTCCGTGCGAAAGCACGGGGAACCTCCCTCAAAGTACCGGCACTGGCCTGGCTGGAAGATTGGCAAACTTGTAGGGTGTAATTAATCCCGGCTAGTCTTACCTTTTAGGGTTTGATGGGAAATTTTACTAAAACAGTGGGAGCCATCCTGATTAGATATATTGATAACCAATCTAATCTTGCAAGAGCATACGCTGAGTGTTTTCTTCTCTCTCTCCAGGTAGCGACCATGTCACGCCTTAATCAAGATAATAATACGGATGTATTGACCGAACCCACTTATTATACTGAGCTGGGGAACGTTGGTCCTGCTTCAACTTATAATTGTTATAAGACAGAGCAGGAAATTGGGGATTACCAGGATTCCCGTGCCGACCAAACGAAGAAAATACATGCTGATGCATCTTCTTCGGGTGTATTCATTACCAAGAACTGTTTCGCAGTATTCTCTACGTCCTGGGTATGTGATACCGGATCATGATCCCAGATATGTAATATGTTACATGGGCTTTAGATAGGTAGAGAACTGAGAAAGGGTGATAAGTTTCAAGAATTGGAAACGGTGCAATTATTGCAAGCCAACCAGTTGGCAGTTATCACCCTGTATTACTAAATACATTGATTCTGAACGAATGTTATTAGATACCAAACCTGATATACAATATCATATCAGTCTCTTTATTTAATAAAGAAGGATATAATTTTGTATTGTTGGATAATATTTTGAACATTTCCTATATCAAGAGTTGATCGGTTCAGGCACGTTATCTAAAAGCATATACGTTCTAAATCAAACTACAGTTCTTAACGTACGGGACACACACAAGGGGAAGAGTTCATAAATGAATGAATCCTTCTTGAGGCATTGTAGACTAGGTCATATCATTGCGACCCGACTAGCTAAGTTATATAAAGATGCATATTTAAATCAGTTTGAATTTACATCTTGTGAAACTTGCCAGTCATGTCACAAAGATAAGAAGACTATAGCTCCGTTTATAAACATAGCTCCGTTTATTGGAAACAGAGAAAGAGTTAGTGAACTCTTGGGATTGATACATGCTGATGTATGAGAGCCCCCAGTCTACACATGCCAACATCGGTTCTTTGTACTTCATTACATTCACTGATGATCTCTCAAGATTCAAACATATGTTCCTGTTGAAACACAAGTCCGAAGCTTTTGAGATATTCAAAGAATATAAGATAGAAGTAGAGAACCAAAACAGGTATAAGTATTATGTCCTTGGATTATTCTAATGGAGAATGAGATTCTCTCTCAGCATTACTCCTCCGTATACACTACAGCATGTCGGTGTATCAGGGCGGAGCAATCGCACCCTATGTGATATGGTGTGCTCTATGATGAGTACTACTGAGTTACCTATTTCCTTTTTGGGGTTATGCACTTGTGAAGCTGCTTATCTATTGAATAGGGTTCCAATCAAATCAGGTGCCTGTAAGCCCGCGGGGGCGCCCCGGCCGTCGATCCGACGCCGGAAACGCGGAAAACAAAAACTTTGCGAACTTTGCAAAACGGCACCGCCGCGGACTTTTTACCCGGATCGGGCCATTAACCTAGCAACTAGCAAAAAGGAAAGAGTAGAGAAGCTATACCAAGCGATCCGTGTCCTTCGGTCTTCGTCTCCGCTCCGATCTCCCGCGGAATCTCCGTCACCTCCTCGCTCGTCGGAAAGGGCACCACGTAGCCGGAATCTTTTACGGGCTCCCGCCTCATGACCGAGGCAACTCGGGCGCGAAATTGGCTAGCCGACGCGTCCAAGGTTTGCTATAGAATAGTGTAGAAGGTTATCTCTTTTGGGGTTCTTGAAGTTGCCTTGATGGAAGGATGTGAGGAGGAGAAGAAAAGCAACTCAAGAAAATGTGCTTATGAACTTGGTAGCATGGAAAAAGATATGAAGCATTTTTCTCACTCAAAAAGAAATGATCCTCTCCCTCTTGCCAAAGTGGCCGGCCCACCCAAAGAAAGAATGAGATTGGAGAGAGAAAAAATGCAAGAAAGAATATATCAACAATGTGGAAAATGGTCACTCTCATTTCACTAATCAAACCATCAAGTGAAAAGCCATCAAATGGATAAGAAAGGAATATCATCATGAAGCAAGTCTCATCATAATCCACAAGTGCAAGAAAACCCTCCACAAAAGAGTTATTTGCAAATTGCAAATAACCCCCTCCAACAAGAAAGTCCGGCCGAGAAGGAATGAAGGAAAACCGGCCGGAACGGAATGCAAACTGGCAACTTCAGAAAACCGATCCCGTAATAAATTACAGGAAAACCCCGCAACTGCAAATACATGCCCGCATTTGTATTCCCACTGAACACAAATACAAAGAGACAAAACTACACTATCTAATACTAGTATCCGGCTTAAGCCAAAGCCGGCTAGTAAAATCCGTCCGATCACGATCCGTGCAATACCGCACGTATCTGATCGAACCCTGCCATATCTCCATACGGCCTCTACAGCGTTTCGCCCGAAACTTGAGTAACTTTCTGTGTGGTGGACTCTAAAGACTCGTCAATACTGTGGCTGTGGATTTAACCACTAGCACGTCAGAGGTATAAGCCAATACGTGACGGGCCACCAGGTATTGACCAAAAGGGACGTCGATGAGCGAACTCATCCTGACACCCTACTGAGCCTGTCAGTGACAATATCCGTACAGTCCGGTCCGTTCGTCTATGAGTATCGCATGGCGGGCCTAGGGGGTTGGTAAAAGTCAGACCCCCAAAAGCGGTACAAGTCATGTCGGAGTGTAGCCCAGAACACCCTGAGATACTACTGGAATACCTACCAGAAAATCTCCTGCCTTGGCCAAGGACTTTTCATGTTCTGGCTCTCCTAGACACAGCACGACCTCACCCCCAATACCGGGAGAGACGAACCCCTGCAGATCCGCTCACTGCCTCCATGTGGCTCGGGACTGTACCCAACTAAAACCTGTTTGCACGACTCCTTTGAGCCGTGGTAGGGTAGTAATCAAAGTACAGTGGGAACTCACACGAGACAAATGACGATCCCAGGTCGATGAACTAACCTGTACACATGTCACCTGGGAACTGCTATCTGACGTCTGGTATATCCCAACTAGCAGGTTCCCGGCGAGTCCTGTCCGGTGTACTCATAACCCAATGAGCACCTGTATACATCTTAGGTGAACCAACTGACACCAGTGGCTTGTGAGACCGGCCACCGCCCCTCGTCGGGGTCTCGACTGTATACACTAGTCTACTGTGGAGAATCGATGCCCTGTCTCGAAACTCCCTCGACTAGGGACCTTTTAAGGATGTGCTTATAGACCCTAGCTCTCACTTATATGATCGCCCTCATACTGCTGGAAGTCAAGCAAGAATCCTAGGGGCTTTATCAACGTGTAATAGCGACTCGTAAGGTCACCTAAAGCAGTACACGATGATAAAGATAAACCAGATAGCATACTATCATCTCGAGTAAGACTGTCCTACCGGGATAGGTCCTCCCCTCAATCATTGCAATCACGTGCCTGTGACCCAATAATTGACTCTGAGGGCACTATCTCCAACAATCTCCCACTTGCACTCGAGGCTAATTATTGCGATGTCGCATACTCACAGCCCGTGTGATACCGAACACCCAACTCCTCTACTAGTCAGTCTCACAAAGCTCGTTTGCGAAACTATTGCGTTCGAGGAATAGCCTCAGTGAGTGGATCCGCTTTGATGTTTCTTTCTATGTCTCTCTATATCTCAAGTTCGCGGAGAAAACTATCTCCCGAAATGAGCAATACCTGTCCTAGAATGTCTGGATGTCTGATGGGACCTAGCTCATAAGTGAACTACAAATCCAAACTTCTTAGACTGTATCGTCAACTGAACTTATTCAGTATCCTGCGCCATGCCTTCCCTCAGTATCCACCTGGACCACCTGTCCAAAATACTGCCCCTCGTCAGAGGGAAAAACTATAACTCTGACAGCCACTCTGCCATCCATGTCACTTTGGAAGCCTGGAATGATAACCGTCTCCTAAAGGAGGCTGTCGTTATCAATTCCTTAGAACATCAACTTGTGTTCTAAAACTGCTTCCGATTGTTTCTCCAGGATTGGATCAATATCAACTTATTGCACCTACTGCAAGAACAACATCTGGTGTGGTACTTGACATCTCATGATTGACTCAATTGCCTAAGCAAGTGATCTGTCAATCATGCGTATCCCTCTCCCCTTTAGTCTGTAAGACACCTTTAGAGAGGGTGACTCCATTATCTGCAGGTACACTACCGTGCCAGGAGTCGTTCATTCTAAATACTCATAGAATGCGGTCAAAGTACCCAGATTGGGAAACCACCCAAATCTAGATCTAATAACCAGAGATCTAGTAACCAGAATGTCTGATATAATATCCAAGTCCTTTGTGGAGAAACCACTGTGTGACGACCAAAAGTATAACTGATCGTAGTATAGGAATATCACTTCCTACTCTGTGTATGTCATCAAATACCAGGACATCACACCCTACTACCTTCTTAACAGATCCATCCCTTATTCTGATGAAGTCAAACCTCTGACTGTCACATCAGAAATAGATGATCTATCTCCGCTATATCTGCTTAAGTCTATAAATAGACATAAGCCTGATATCCACCAATGCTTCCGCTGCTCCTACTGACTACGACAACCCTCTGGCAGAGTCATATAGACGTGCACTTCTAAAGCCAGTTTAGAACGACGCTATACTCATCCTCCCGCCGGGTCTCGCAGCCTGGAACAACAGCAATGGCAAGTCTGGGTAAACAAGAACCTCTCTGCCACTGTCCTTGAGTATACCGAAGTACCTCTCGGGTGCCTGAGGTTACCCACCTTATCTGCGGAGTGGCCAATAGAATGTCAAACCAGATTGAATCTTTAGGTTCCTTATCAAATCTTCAGTAATTGTTTGCGGTTCTGGAATCACTTCCAGTTCTACCATACTCCCACTACTGTTTTTGAAAAAATCCATTTTTAATAAAACTGTGGCGAGTCAAGAACAATATCACTATTGATCTTCCAGATGGTAGAAAGTCAACCCTCGTCATAGCCCGGGTCAACCCACAAACAGCCACTACTGAAACGTGCCTTGAGTTGTCCAGAGTCTGGTTTTAAGCATAAGCCGGACAACTCCCCGTATCTTAACAATGTCAAGATATGAACTGTTCTATATCCAAGAAACAGAGGCACTGATTTAATTGAACCAGATTCAAATCATGCAGCTGTCTCCAGTGCATGTCAACTAAATGGAAGAGAGGCCGATCAGCGTTACTCAACTTAGGAATGCTTCCAATTACGAGTAACCTGAAAGAGGAGCAAGTTCTCTTAATCATTACTATCAACTGAATACTATACACAAGTATCTACATCTTCGATCACCTTGAAGAATCCCGATACTTGCAATATCTGGTTCTCTACTTTATTCTTATACCTATAACTCCTCAAAACTTAGACCCTGTGTTTCTACGAAACACATGTCTAAGAACTAGAGAAGTTAAAAGTAAACAGAATATAGTACGAGGACCAACCCCTCTGTCCTAATGGACACTGGACAATATACAATACTCTGTATAAGTCCCTTGAGTCTTGTGACTCATTCACTGTGTGTCGTAGGTTGAAAACTGTACTTTTGGTTAAGAAGAATTACACCGTTGTTCAATGCTCCTTACCTAATCATCCACTGATATAGCTAAATGTCATAGACATAATTTCAAAAAGATATGTCTCACTCTATAAAAATAGACGTACAGATATATCAATTTGAAATTGGTGCACAACAACGGATATTCAAAACCAAATATTTGCCGACCGGCAAACAACCCAGGTGGCTTCCTCAAATATCACCAATTCCAACGAATCCCGATATAATGAGGATGGTCACCTAATTCCCAATAACTTACTCCCCTTCATCATCTGTAAAACCATACAGATGCGAGACTCATACCTGGTAAATACATACTCTGGAGTAAGTATCTAATCGGGAAATCAGTTTTCTTTTAACAGTACACAGTGAAATTGAAACATTGAGATGTTTCGATGGGGTATCCTGGTATTCTTAGTAATGCCTCTTCCATTATCCAGATTCACAACTGTAACCGTATACTTCTTTGCCACCTCTCCAAATCCCTTTATATGTCTTTAGTCATTACCTTCTGTACACCCCTTTAGGCCAAATGGTTTTCTTCCTTCCCTACCGTTCGGCACCAGCCTATGATTTGGAAGAAGACTATCCAATAAGCATAATGGGTGTACTGTCCTAGTCCTAGGAGCACTCGCAATGCGAGAGAAGGTGAGGATAAAAGACAACCGAATGTACTTAATTCATAGGTGATTTAGGATTGACAAAGAAGTACATGGTTTGGTCGTGAATAGCAGTCGCAATTTACTTTGCCCTCTTACTAATCCCTTGCTTTGTCTGAACTTAATACCTTCTGTACACCGTTTAGGCTAATTGGCTTTCTTCATTCCCTACCGTTCGGCACCAGCCTAAGGTTTGGAAGAAGACTATCCAATTTGCATAATAGGTGTACTATCTCCTAAACCAAGAAGTACTCGCAACCTGAGAGAAGGTAAAAGGTAAAGACAACTGAATAGTCCTATTCGTTTTCTCCAGAACCAGAAACCATCCTCGAATTCCTTCGAGTTCGTATATAACCATACGATGGTTTTGTCCAATGGAAGTGGACGTTCGTAGTAATACGGGGTGTCCCGGAGAAAAGAGTAAAAGTAGGAGTGGCAAAGAGGTCTGCAACTCTGACAATCCAAAAGCCAGTGTTAAGTAGGTTCGGTCAATTTGGTCACTGAGTCATAGTCTAGGGTCGGGTCAATGGTCGCTGCCAGAGAGAGAGAGAAAAGAAACACTCAGCGTGCACTCTAACCTAGATCAGAATGGTTACCAATTTATCTAATCTGGAAACCTCCCACTGTAACGTCAAATTCTTCCCCAAACCTGAAAGAAGAATTAGCCGGGATAACCCGAGGAGTAAACCAACTCATCAGTGGGAATCGGGATCCAACTCTCATCGCATGATAATGTGACGGAATCCGCTCACGTTATCACACTCCAGAAGGTATGCGCATATCTGGCAAGTTTCAGTACTTTTGAAACTCCCGATGTGGATTTTTACCCCATGCTCTTATGACCTTGGCGTGAGGTCAAAATATCATAAGTCACATGTCAAGTTCTACCCGTCATTATCCTGGTTAATTTGAACCCACCCGTACATACCCTTGACGTAGGCCAAAATAGTAGTACGACTGTCCCAAACCAACGCATCTATCTATGCAACAGATAAATACCCGGCAGCTACCAAACACTATGCCTTGGCGTGAGGTCAAAATACATAGCTTGAATACTACCGAATATTTAACTGAAATGACGGAGGGCTACGAATGGTTTCTGGCGAAAACCTTTAACGTAATGAACTTGATATCGTTGAAGGAACTGATAGCTTTATAAAAATATAGTGACGACAACCTTTGCTAAAGAGGTCACTCCCGGTGAAGGGATCTCGGCTCTTTTCCCGTAGAATGAGGTGCAGGATATTCCAACTGAATACCACGGTGCAAAGCAAAAGCAATCGGCTATAGTGAAGTTAATGCTCTGACGCAAACTTTTGTCCAAGGGGTCACTCCCGGTGAAGGGATCTCGGCCCTTGCCTCGTCGACTGAGGAGCAGGATATTCCAACTGAATACCACGGTGCAAAACAAAAGTGAACGCCCCTGCAATAACAGCTTTTTGAAAAAGTGTTCCAACAACATCAGGTTAGGTTTGTTTAACTTGCATTGATCCGAATCAATGCAGTCCCATCAATTGATCACACCACTAAAGAACGAAAATATACTGACGTACGTATATGCCATCCGCATTCGCCACTGGGTCCCGTCATCACCCGTTAGGTTAGCTTACTAACGACAGAGCGGGGACTGGACTAGCGCGGATGAAAAACATATACAACATCTACTAATATATATACCAATATATAGTATTCGCTCAAGGCGTGATAAAATGCAACACAGAAATGTATAGCAACACAGATCAATACAGATATCTGGGATCCCCGGGTTTCACAGAGCCGCTACTGAAACCCGACGTTCCCCTGGTCGTGTGGATAGCCTGTGCAATGAAATCCTAGACCCCTACGGGTGCGGCAAGTTACCCGCCAAAACCTGAAGCGAGGCAGCCCCCTTCAGCTACGTGAATGGACCACCCAGCACTTCACAGAATCCGGTAACTTGGGCACCCCTCCTGGGTCAACCCTATACCCCCTACGAGTGCGGCGAATAGCCCGCCATTTCTAGAGTGAAGCCCCCTCCGTCTCAATGCCATGAGATGCGGGCCCGTTGCCCTCTAGAACCCGGCTATCCGTGCACCCCTCCGCGGGGTAATCCTAGTACAGAAAGTAAAATATACATACAACGGGTACATCGACCGCAACCAGGTCGTGCCCCAAAAGAATAATACAAACAGGCAGCGACGGCAGTCCACATGTCGGACGCTCGCCCCGCAATATCAAATGTACATATAAAACAAAACTGTACTACCACTGCAACCAGGCTATCCCCCACGACCTATCCGCAACAACACAGTACAATCACAGAACATCAACGTGAAAGTCACGTTCGCAAATCCGTCTAACCGGGCTATAGCAGTTAGACAGGATTTACCGATCAAGTGACATTCACGGTCGCAGATATAATGTAAAAACTGTGAACTAGCATGTTTAAAATATCCGATCGAACAAATTTATCAAAGTGGGCCCCACACACTACTGTAGCACTTACAGAAAATCTGGGCCCAAAGAAAATATCCCAAAACCCCTATTTCCAAGTCTAAAGCTTACTGGGAAAATATGGTGCCACGATTCCCCTTTTCCGCCGCGCAAGCGCGGCCAAAACAGGGTTTTGGCCGCGCTTCCGCGGTGGAACTGAGGAATTGGTGGATCGTATTTTCCCAGATTTCTTATAATTGCTTGTACATGCCTCTGCAACAACCTGAAAAATTTTAGGAGCTCAAAAAATTTCAACAGAGAACACATGTGCACAAAAATACGGTTTTTGGGGATTTTGTTCGATCGGGTTCTAAACGCGCTAGAGCAAGCTAGGCAAGGTTAATGGCGTGGCTCTGATACCATTGTAAGCCCGCGGGGGCGCCCCGGCCGTCGATCCGACGCCGGAAATGCGGAAAACAAAAACTTTGCGAACTTTGCAAAACGGCACCGCCGCGGACTTTTTACCCGGATCGGGCCATTAACCTAGCAACTAGCAAAAAGGAAAGAGTAGAGAAGCTATACCAAGCGATCCGTGTCCTTCGGTCTTCGTCTCCGCTCCGATCTCCCGCGGAATCTCCGTCACCTCCTCGCTCGTCGGAAAGGGCACCACGTAGCCGGAATCTTTTACGGGCTCCCGCCTCATGACCGAGGCAACTCGGGCGCGAAGTTGGCTAGCCGACGCGTCCAAGGTTTGCTATAGAATAGTGTAGAAGGTTATCTCTTTTGGGGTTCTTGAAGTTGCCTTGATGGAAGGATGTGAGGAGGAGAAGAAAAGCAACTCAAGAAAATGTGCTTATGAACTTGGTAGCATGGAAAAAGATATGAAGCATTTTTCTCACTCAAAAAGAAATGATCCTCTCCCTCTTGCCAAAGTGGCCGGCCCACCCAAAGAAAGAATGAGATTGGAGAGAGAAAAAATGCAAGAAAGAATATATCAACAATGTGGAAAATGGTCACTCTCATTTCACTAATCAAACCATCAAGTGAAAAGCCATCAAATGGATAAGAAAGGAATATCATCATGAAGCAAGTCTCATCATAATCCACAAGTGCAAGAAAACCCTCCACAAAAGAGTTATTTGCAAATTGCAAATAACCCCCTCCAACAAGAAAGTCCGGCCGAGAAGGAATGAAGGAAAACCGGCCGGAACGGAATGCAAACTGGCAACTTCAGAAAACCGATCCCGTAATAAATTACAGGAAAACCCCGCAACTGCAAATACATGCCCGCATTTGTATTCCCACTGAACACAAATACAAAGAGACAAAACTACACTATCTAATACTAGTATCCGGCTTAAGCCAAAGCCGGCTAGTAAAATCCGTCCGATCACGATCCGTGCAATACCGCACGTATCTGATCGAACCCTGCCATATCTCCATACGGCCTCTACAGCGTTTCGCCCGAAACTTGAGTAACTTTCTGTGTGGTGGACTCTAAAGACTCGTCAATACTGTGGCTGTGGATTTAACCACTAGCACGTCAGAGGTATAAGCCAATACGTGACGGGCCACCAGGTATTGACCAAAAGGGACGTCGATGAGCGAACTCATCCTGACACCCTACTGAGCCTGTCAGTGACAATATCCGTACAGTCCGGTCCGTTCGTCTATGAGTATCGCATGGCGGGCCTAGGGGGTTGGTAAAAGTCAGACCCCCAAAAGCGGTACAAGTCATGTCGGAGTGTAGCCCAGAACACCCTGAGATACTACTGGAATACCTACCAGAAAATCTCCTGCCTTGGCCAAGGACTTTTCATGTTCTGGCTCTCCTAGACACAGCACGACCTCACCCCCAATACCGGGAGAGACGAACCCCTGTAGATCCGCTCACTGCCTCCATGTGGCTCGGGACTGTACCCAACTAAAACCTGTTTGCACGACTCCTTTGAGCCGTGGTAGGGTAGTAATCAAAGTACAGTGGGAACTCACACGAGACAAATGACGATCCCAGGTCGATGAACTAACCTGTACACATGTCACCTGGGAACTGCTATCTGACGTCTGGTATATCCCAACTACCAGGTTCCCGGCGAGTCCTATCCGGTGTACTCATAACCCAATGAGCACCTGTATACATCTTAGGTGAACCAACTGACACCAGTGGCTTGTGAGACCGGCCACCGCCCCTCGTCGGGGTCTCGACTGTATACACTAGTCTACTGTGGAGAATCGATGCCCTGTCTCGAAACTCCCTCGACTAGGGACCTTTTAAGGATGTGCTTATAGACCCTAGCTCTCACTTATATGATCGCCCTCATACTGCTGGAAGTCAAGCAAGAATCCTAGGGGCTTTATCAACGTGTAATAGCGACTCGTAAGGTCACCTAAAGCAGTACACGATGATAAAGATAAACCAGATAGCATACTATCATCTCGAGTAAGACTGTCCTACCGGGATAGGTCCTCCCCTCAATCATTGCAATCACGTGCCTGTGACCCAATAATTGACTCTGAGGGCACTATCTCCAACAGTGCCTACCACTGCATATGAGATATGGTATGGGAAGAGCCCATCTCTTAAGGATGTTAAGATTTAGGGTTGTCAGGCCTATGTCTAAAAGCAAAATCCGGACAAGCCCGAGGCAAGGTCAGTTCTGTGGAAGTTTGTTGGATATCCGAAGCATTCGTAAGGGAATATCTTATACCACACTGAGGAGCAAAATGTGTTTTGTTTCTCAGCATGCCACTTTTTGGAAAGGGAATTTCTTTTGAAGAAATTAGTGATAATGAGGTAGAACTGGAAGGAGTTCCAGCTATACAAACTACAGCTGATGATTTGGTAGAACCGAAGGATTCAATAGTTCCCAACGAATCTCAGCCTCTCCACCGATCTAGTAGGGTTCCTCATCCACTTGAAAGATACTTCGGTTTCTCTATGACAGTGGGAGCGAGGATTGCATCATGAGAGATGACCCAACTAGTTTTGAGCAGGCCATCAGGAGTGGGGACTCTGTGAGAATGGCTGGATGTTAAGCGATCTGAGATGGAATCCATATACACTAACAAAGTATGGACTTTGGTTGCTTTATTTGAAGGGTTAAATCCCCATCAGAAGCAAGTATATCTTGAGAAGATTACTTGGTGAACATGGAAAAGTTGAGACTTTCAAAACTATGCTTAAGTCCATCCAGATCCTACTTGCCATTGTTGCATACCATGACTACGATTTCTGGCGGTTGGGTGTCATGACTGCTTTTCTAAATAGTGATTTAGAAGAGTGCGTCTATAAGTACACAGTCAGAGGGCTTCGTAGACAGTGGGAGCAGCGGAAACGTGTGCAAGTTGCTTTATGAGTTAAAGCAGGAATCGCGGAGTTGGAACATATATTTTGATGTGGTAGTCAAAGTGTTTGACTTCATCAAAATGGTAGATGAACCTTGTATATACAAAACGGTAGTAGGGAGTATGGTGGTGATCCTCATATTGTACATGGATGACATACTGTTGATAGGAAAGGAGTTTCCTATGCTACGCTCGGTCAATCTCCTCTTATCACAAGGATTCTCCATATAGGATCAAGGTGATACCTCCTAAATCCTGGGTTATGGATCTATGAGATAGATCTAATTAGATGTTAGGATTCTCACTAGCTGTAGTGAGATGGTATCAATCGATCCTGGGGTGAATCACTGGAAAGGTTCCAGGGTGATAAGGACGACTGAAAGTCAGTCATAGGCATTGTCTTTACCCTCAGTGGAGGGACGGTATGTTGGAAGAGTTCCGAGCTAGATACCGTGACATACTAGACGATAAAGGCTGGATACATTGCTATCATGGATGCTACCAAAGAAATAGTCTGGATGTACACTAGTTCATGAGATGAACTTCGTTCCTACCATTGTGTGACAATGGAGTTATGGGTTTGGCCTAGGAACCCCCGTCCCATCTGTGATCCAGACATATTCTTAGGCAGTATCACCTGATCAATGGAGATGGTAGATCTCCAGGGAGATTGAGTTTAGGAGAGTAGATACAGAGGAGAACTGGGCGGATCCACTCACAAAGGCCTATTCCCAGTAGAGACTTTTATGGGATGGTTGAGTATGAGATATTTCAACCAGTGTTGATTGTTTGGTATGAGATACTACAACAGATGGTCCTAGTGCAAGTGGGAGATTGTTAGTAATATGTATGCCCTAGAGGCCATTACTGTACATACGATGTATATTGTAGTGGATGCTTGGACATATATAGGGAAGACTTTCTTGCACGATATGATAGCATGCTATCTGGTTGCACTTTATCTTAACATGTACTCTGATTGTCTCTATGTTACATGTTGATAAAGCCCTTAGGATGAGTACTTGACTACCAGGACTATGATGCAGATCATACTAGTGGGGACAGTGTAGTCACTAAGTACATCCTTCAAATGTTCCTAGTCATAGGTGTATCGAGATAGGGCATCGATATACCAGAGTAGACTAGCGTATAGCTTCTCGACCCATACAGATGGGCGATGGATGATCCCATATCCATTGGTGTTTAACATCAGAGACAGTAAATAGGTGCTCAGCGGAGACTGGGTACACTGGACGGACGTGCCGAGAACTTTCAGATGGTATTATACCTATCGTCAGATGGCAGTTCTCTGGTGACACTGGTACAGGTTAGTCTGTAGACCCAAGATCGTCATAGAGTCTTGTGTGATTCCCACTGTGCTTTGATTTCCATAATACCACGTTCAAGAGAACGTGCAAAACGGTGGCTTTTGGGTACAGTCCCGAGTCACATGGTGGTAATGAGCGATAGGAGGGGTTTCGTCTCTCCCGGTATAGGGAGTTGATGTTGCGCAGTGCTCGATTGGCTATAACAGGAAGTCCTTGGCCAAGGCAGCTTCAGAGATATACTGGTAAGTGTTATCAGTAGTTTCTCGATCCGTTATGAGCCTCATATCGACACGACTTATCGAGTTACTGGGGTCTGACGTTTACCACCGCTAGACGAGATATGCGACATATCAAACGAAGAGACCGGACTGTACGGTAGTATTACTGATTGGATTCACAGGAGTGTGAGGAGGCTTGCTTGTTGATCTTCTGATCGCTCAATACCCGGGTGGCCGTTACGTTTAGCAGACCGCTCGCGGCTTGTGTGTGTTTGATATGATCATCACCTACTACCGGCGTATTGACGAGTCTTTAGAGTCATACTCAGGGGTTTCCTGGCTCAAGCGAAACAGAGTAGGAGCACATATGTGATATGTGCAGGACCGAGATTAATACGATATTAGATACCGTATTCTATTCTCGTAATTCGTAACATTGATCGGTTGTATGCGATATAGCCGGGTTATCGGATCAAGTGTTGATTCGATAAATTGTTACACATGATATTAGTCGGTTATAGCCGGATTATTAAATCAAGAGTTCATTTAATAATTTAATGTATAATTATATATTTGATATATTACATTACATTAACTAGTATTAGCTAACTTATGATTTATTTTCTCACTAGATTGTGCACATTGTATATATGTGATATGTATATTTGTGTACATGTATTGTGCCATGCTTGATGATACATACAAAATGGGTGTATGAGAATTATACCATGCTAGGGTTAAATTAGGGTTTTGATTATTTCTTAAGTTATTACAAAAGTGCAATAGACTTGGTCAATGTTTTCAAGCTTGGAGAAGCTTGTAGAACTTTCTCAAGGTCAACTCTTTTGTCATTCCTTAGGATATTTTTCCTTAACCCAACCTTTAACCATAGGCTTGGGTTTATTCTCTACATGTGTTAGGCAAGATAGTTTTAACTCAACCATGGGTGCAATAATTCATTTGGATGAATTATTCATGAGTTCTTCTTCTTCTTCAAGCTCCATGAAAAGCTTTCTTGCTTCAATGGAGGTGTGAGAAATAATGTGAGAAAATCAATTCTAAAGTGAGCCCACCTCCTACTTCTTCATCCTTTACCACTTTCTATGTAGTTGAGTGTGTTCTCTTCACAAAGTTTATGACCTAGTGAAGGAATAGCATGAGTTAGTGTCTCCTCGACGTAGATTATCTTCGGCCTCGAAGTCATCGAAGCAAGCACGTTCGTTTCATCATAGAGCCTCTCTAAAGTCCAAAGTTCACGATCGCAGCGAAGGGGAATACTACACGGAGCAATTTGAAATGAAGGACCAGTCTACAAAGGTTGTATTCCTTGCTCACTTCTTATTTCAAGGTGTTTGCATATGTTTACCGTATATTTCTAGTTAACGATTCATGGTTAGGGTTAGCTAGAATGGCAATTCTTTGAATTTGGCATGGACGATGCCTCCCGAAACCTTGCTGCCGTGCTAGGCAACCCTTCAGTGGTATCAGAGCCATGCTAGAAATAAATACGGATTTTGTTAAGATCACGAAACCGAAATAACTCCGAAACTTGAAACCCTAAAACCTGCATTCTGTCGATTTCAAAATGAGCTCCAAAAATTTTCCAAACAAGTGCAGAATCACATTTGGACAGATAGAAGACCATTGGAGAAAATTGGGACCATGTTCTCGGATTTTTGCCGAGCACATGGCCTCAAAAACCGAGGAGACCGGCCCTATAGGGGGTTTTAGGTTCCAATTTTTTTCCATGTTTTGGTCTCTGGCTTTTAGGGTTTCAGGTGTTGTTTATTTTTGTTAATTTTGCATGTGATGTAATCTTACACTTTAAGCAAGTCGGAGTGTTTCGTATTCGTAGTATTAACATTGTTTCGGGTGTTTCACGTATTGTCTAGACGAAGTTAAAGGTTCGATTGAATGTTAAAATCCCATTTTTCCGAGTTTAACGTACTCGGAAAAACATGCAAGTGATTCTTTGGACCCTCTAGAATAACGTAAACCTTAACTCGATTATGTGGCCGTCAAAACCACCACTTGAACCCTAGGGTTTGTGGTGGTTTAGCGTTTCACATGTGAGGCGTTGGTTTGACCCTTCTACGGCTGGTTCATAGGTACTGTGGCATCTTCTGGGTATTATTAAAACTGTGCTCAAGTGTTGAGCTGTCGGGAAATTGTGGGATTTTGATGAATTGATCAAAGAGTTTAACGTCGTCCGGATATTATGTGATGGGATGCAATATTTGGAATCCACAAGTAGTTATGAGATAACTAAATTGAATGTTATAAATCTACCAGTTTAGTCTCAGATGATCGGTTGCCACGGGATTTTGATGTGATCAAAAGTCCGTCGCAATCATGTAGCGTACGCGGATACTCGCCGGGTAAACTTAATAGATAGCCATGCCCCATAGCCCCGACCAAGTGACTGTAGGAGAACCCCGTCGCCAAAAGCATCCATTCGGGTGCTCGCGGCAGCGGTGTTCCGCCTCAGTGCACTTCGTCGACGGTATCGGGGGTGCGGCTGTCTACTAAAGTTTCCGACGAGCATTCGATCAGGATGTCGGGAATCTTGTTGAATTGCCCGACATATTATTGAAAAGTGTTTTCGGTATCGAGACTAAAATGCAGAGTTTATAATTGTTAGGCATGCGATGTCTAAGGAATTCATTTGGTTAGGCATGTGATGTCTAAGGTGGTTGCGGATTCCAACTGTTGTAGTTTTTCACTTTCTTTTCTACGACCGTAAGTTTAATATGTGGTGTATCGCCGGTTTCGGTGCTATATGTCTGGGATACGCATATTTACTTACGTTGATGACATGTGATGTTATGTGTTGCTGGAATATGTTATATTGGATCGTCGTGATTGAATAGCCGAGGGTTTCATGTGAGATGAGAGTTTTCATTTTCATTCATGTAAAATTCATTGTATGTAATATTCTTTTAATGGGGCACTTCCGGGTTGAGGATGATGTCACCATTCTATATTATTTACTTTTCCGCATTAGGATAGACCCAAGGCGGGGAGCATAAGTAACCGGGTTCTAGGGTCCAGTAGGAGACCATCTCGAGGAGTCGAGACAAGGTCTCCTAACTCTAGAATTGGCAGAGTTATTTGCCGCTCTCGTAGGGGTCTAGGGATGTGGGTTTGGCTATTCATCGCGACCGTGGAATCCGTGTTTTATACTGGCTTGATATAAAACACGGAAATCCTAGTATATCCAATATTTCATATATGTTCTTCTGCTGCAATGTTCTGTGATGAGATCATATTACTGCCTTAGACTTTCAAAACTATGCTTAAGTCCATCCAGATCCTACTTGCCATTGCTGCATACCATGACTACGATTTCTGGCGGTTGGGTGTCATGACTGCTTTTCTAAATAGTGATTTAGAAGAGAGCGTCTATAAGTACACAGCCAGAGAGCATCGTAGACAGTGGGAGCAGCGGAAACGTGTGCAAGTTGCTTTATGAGTTAAAGCAGGCATCGCGGAGTTGGAACATATGTTTTGATGTGGTAGTCAAAGTGTTTGACTTCATCAAAATGGTAGATGAACCTTGTATATACAAAACGGTAGTAGGGAGTATGGTGGTGATCCTCGTATTGTACGTGGATGACATACTCTTGATAGGAAAGGCGTTTCCTATGCTACGCTCGATCAACCTCCTCTTATCATAAGGATTCTCCATATAGGATCAAGGTGATACCTCCTAAATCCTGGGTTATGGATCTATGAGATAGATCTAATTGGATATTAGGATTCTCACTAGTTGTAGTGAGATGGTATCAATCGATCCTGGGAAGAATCACTGGAAAGGTTCCAGGGTGAGAAGGACGACTGAAAGTCAGTCACAGGCATTATCTTTACCCTCAGTAGAAGGACGGTATGTTGGAAGAGTTCCGAGCTAGATACCGTGACAAACTAGACGATAAAGGCTGGATACATTGCTATCAAGGATGCTACCAAAGAAATAGTCTGGATGTACACTAGTTCATGAGATAAACTTCGTTCCTACCATTGTGTGACAATGGAGTTGTGGGTTTGGCCTAGGAACCCCTGTCCCATCTGTGATCCAGACATATTCTTAGGCAGTATCACCTGATCAGTGGAGATGGTAGATCTTCAGGGAGATCGAGGTTAGGAGAGTAGATACAGAGGAGAACAGGGCGGATCCACTCACAAAGGCCTATTCCCAGTAGAGACTTTTATGGGATGGTTGAGTATGAGATACTTCAACCACTGCTGATTGTTGGGTAAGAGATAATACAACAGATGGTCTTAGTGCAAGTGGGAGATTGTTCGTAATATGTATGCCCTAGAGGACATTACTGTACATACGATGTATATTGTAGTGGATGCTTGGACATATATAGGGAGGACTTTCTTGCTCGATATGATAGTATGCTATGTGGCTGCATTTTATCTTAACATGTACTCTGATTGTCTCTATGTTACATGTTGATAAAGCCCTTAGGATGAGTACTTGACTACCAGGACTATGATGCAGATCATACTAGTGGGGACAGTGTAGTCACTAAATACATCCTTCAAATATTCTTAGTCGTAGGTGTATCGAGACAGGGCATCGATATACCAGAGTAGACTAGCGTATAGCTTCTCGACCCATACAGAAGGGCGATGGATGATCCCATATCCATTGGTGTTTGACATCAGAGACAGTATATGGGTGCTCAGCGGAGACTGGGTACACTGGACGGACTCGCCGACAACTCCCAGATGGTATTATACCTATCGTCAGATGGCAGTTCTCTGGTGACACTGGTACGGGTTAGTCTGTAGACCAGAGATCGTCATAGAGTCTTGTGTGATTCCTATTGTGCTTTGATTTCCACATTACCACGTTCAAGAGAACGTGCAAAACGGTGGCTTTTGGGTACAGTCCCGAGTCACATAGAGGCAATAAGCGATAGAAGGGGTTTCGTCTCTCCCGGTACAGGGAGTTGATGTTGCGCAGTGCTCGATTGGCTATAACAGGAATTCCTTAGCCAAGGCAGCTTTAGAGATATACTGTTAAGTGTTATCAGTAGTTTCTCGACCCGTTATGAGCCTCATACCGACACGACTTATCGAGTTACTGGGGTCTGACGTTTACCACCCCTAGACGAGATATGCGACATATCAAACGAAGAGACCGGACTGTACGGTAGTGTTACTGATTGGATTCATAGGAGTGTGAGCAGGCTTGCTTGTTGATCTTCTGATCGCTCAATACCCAGGTGGCCGTTACGTTTAGCAGACCGCTTGCGGCTTGTGGGTGTTTTATATGATCATCACCTACTGCCGGCGTATTGACGAGTCTTTAGAGTCCTACACAGGGGTTTCCTGGCTCAAGCGAAATGGAGAATGAGATTAATACAATATGAGATACCGTATTCTATTTTCGCGATTCGTGACATTGATCGATTGTATGCGATATAGCCGGGTTATCGGATCAAGTGTTGATTCGATAAGTTGTTACACATGATATTAGTCGGTTATAGCCGGATTATTAAATCAAGAGTTGATTTAATAATTTAATGTATAATTATATATTTGATATATTACATTACATTAATTAGTATTAGCTCACTTATGATTTATTTTCTCACTAGATTGTGCACATTGTATATATGTGATATGTATATTTGTGTACATGTATTATATCATGCTTGATGATACATACAAGATGGGTGTATGAGAATTATACCATGCTAGGATTAAATTAGGGTTTTGATTATTTCTTTAGTTATTACAAAAGAGCAAAAGACTTGGTCAAAGTTTTCAAGCTTGGAGAAGCTTGTAGAACTTTCTCAAGGTCAACTCTTTTTTCATTCCTTAGGATATTTTTCCTTAACCCAACCTTTAACCATAGCCTTGGGTTTATTCTCAACATGAGTTAGGCATGATAGCTATAACTCAACTATGGGTGCAATAATTCATTTGGATGAATTATTCATGAGTTCTTCTTCTTCTTCTTCAAGCTCCATGAAAAGCTTTCTAGCTTCAATAGAGGTATGAAAAATAATGTGAGAAAATCAATTCTAAAGTGAGCCCACCTCCTACTTCTTCATCCTCTACCACTTTCCATGTAGTAGAGTGTGTTCTCTTCACAAAGTTCATGACTTAAAGAAGGAATAGCTTTAGTTAGTGTCTCCTCGACGTAGATCATCTTCGGCCTCGAAGTCATCGAAGCAAGCACGTTCGTTTCTTCATAGAGCCTCTCTAGAGTCCAGAGTTCACGATCCCAGCGAAGGGGTCTACTACACGGAGCTATTTGAAGTGAAGGACCGGTTTACAAAGGTTGTATTCCTTGCCCACTTCTTATTGCAAAGTGTTTGCATATGTTTACCGTATATTTCTAGTTAACGATTCATGGTTAGGGTTTACTAGAACGGCAATTCTTTGAATTTGGCATGGACGATGCCTCCCGAAACCTTGCTGCCGTGCTAGGCAACCCTTCAATTCGTACTGCGTTTGTTAACTCCTTCAAGGCGTAGTGTATGGTAGCTGAGTGATGCTTATTTGTAGCATGGATATGCGATTGGTTAGGAAAGTCGTACGGCCTTGTTGACTCCGTCAAGGGCTCGTACAAGTGGGTTTAATGCAATCAAGATAATTATGGGTTGAACTTGACTAGGACTCTTTGATTTGTTGACTCCGTCAAGGTCACTTGGGTCCTAGGGGTAAAAACCACATCGGGAGTTTCAAACATATAGGAAACATGCCAGTCATGCGCATACCTTCTGGAGTGTGGTGACTTGAGTGGATTCCATCAAGTTATCATGCGATGATAGTTGGATCCCGATTCCCACTGATGAGTAGGATTACTCCTAGGGTGATTTTAGATGATCCCGACTAATTCTCCTTTTAGGGTTTGAAGGAGAATTGGAGGAAACAGTGGGAGACATCCTGATTAGATGAAGTGATTAACCATTTTGATCTATGTTAGAGTGCATGCTGAGTGTTTCTATTCTCTCTCTCTTTGGTAGCGATCATGGCCTGGCCCTAGACTAAAACTCATGAACCAAGTTAACCGAACCTTCTTAAAACACTTTGGCTTTTAGATTTTCATTTAGTCGCATATATGCTTGCCACTTCTATATCACCTTTGCATTTCTCCATAACATCCCGCATCGCTATGAAGATCCACATTTATTGGATATTTCATCGTATAGTTACATACGAACTCGAAGGAACTTGTTCCAGTTCAAGGATGGATTCTGGTTCTGGAGAAATTGAATAGAATTATTCGGTTGTCTTTTCCCTTTACCTTCTCTCAGGTTGCGAAAGCTCCTGGTATTAGGAGAGTACACCTATTGTGCTTATTGGATAGTATTCTTCCTAACCTTAGACTGGTGACGAAGGGTAGGGAAGGAAGAAAACCAATTAACCTAAGTGTGGTGTACAGAAGGTAATAAGTAAAGAGATATAAAGGGATTAGATTAAGGGTAAAGGAAATTGCGACTGCTATCATTCACGACGAAACCGCGTATACCCCTGCCACTCCTATATCACCTTTGCATTTCTCTAGAACACTCCGTATTACTACGAAGATCCACATTTCTTGGATATTCCATCGTATAGTTACATACAAACTCGAAGGAACTTGTTCCAGTTCGAAGATGGTTTCTGGTTTTAGAGAAATAGAATAAGGATTATTCAGTTGTCTTTTCTCGTTACCTTCTCTCAGGTTGCGAGGCCTCCTGGTATTAGGAGAGTACACCTATTACGCTTATTGGATAGTCTTCTTCCAAACCTTAGGATGGTGCCGAAAGGTAGGGAAGTAGGAAAACCAATTAGCCTAAGTGTGGTGTACAGAAGGTAATAAGTAAAGACATATAAAGGGGTTTGAGTGAGGGCAAGGAAATATACGGTTACTGTCATGAATCTGGTTAGTGGAAGAGGCATTACTAGAAATATCACGATACCCACTTCGAAACATTTTCATGTTTCAGTTTTGATGTGCAGTGTTAATTGAAAACTGTTTACCCAATTAGATTCTAACTCCAGAGTACGTATTTACCAGATTTGATTCTCACATCTGTATGGCGCTACAGATGCTGAGTGGGAGTAAGATATTGGGAATTGGGTGAATATATCCTCAATGTATCAGAATTCTTTGTAATTGGTGATATTTGAGGAAATCACCTGGGTTTTGCCTGACGGCAAATATTTGGTTTTGAATATCCGTTGTTATGCACTAATTTCAAACTGATATATCTGTGCATTTATTTTATAAATTGAGATATAACTTTTTTAAATTATGTCTATGACATGTACCTATATCAGTTGATGGTTAGGTAAGATACGTTCAACAACGGTGTAATTCTTCTTAACCATAGTACAGTTTTCAATCTTCGACGTACGGGGTTTGAGTTATTGAACTCGGTGGACTTGTACAATGTATTGTATGTTGTCCAGTATCCGTTAGGACAAAGGGGCTGGTACTCGTACTGTATTCTGTTTACTCATGACTTCTCTAGTTTTAGACAAGTATTTCGTTGAAATACAAGGTCTAAATTTTGAGAAGTTATAGGTATAAGAATAAAGTAGAGAACCATATGTTTATCAGGATTCTTCAAGGTGATCGAAAATTTAGATACATGTGTTTGGTGTTCCGTTGTAAGTAATAGTTTTGAGAACTTGCTTCTCTTTCAGGTTACTCATATGTGGATGTATTCCTGGATGAGTAATGTTGTATGGCATTCTTCCATTTGGTTGATATGCACAGGAAACAGCTGCATGATTTTTGAATCTGGTTCCAATTAAATTAGTGCATTTGTTTCTATATTCGATATATAGAATGGATTCATATCTTAACGATGTTAAGGTATATGGAGTTGTCCGACTGATACTTAAAACCAGAATTTAGACAAACTCAAGGCATGATTCAGTAATGGCAGTTTGTGGGTTATCCCGGGTTTTGAAGAGGGTTAATTTTCTACCATCTGGAAGATCAATAGTTATATTGTTCTTGACTCGCCACAGTTTTAGTAAAATGAATTCTTTTCAGAAAACATTAGTGGGAGTATGGTAGAATTGGAAGTTTCCAGAACCACAAACGATTACTGAAAATTTAATAGAACCTGAATTTCAATAGGTTTCGAAAATACATTAGCCACTCCGCAGATTTGATGGGTAACCTCAGGCATCCAAGAGGTATTTCGGTCTCCTCAAAGACGGTGACAGGGAGGTTTTTGATTACCCAAACTTGACACTACTGTTGTTCTAGACTATGAGATCCGGCATGAGGATGAGTATAACGTCGTTCTAAATTAGCTTTAGAAGTGCACGTGTATATGACTCTGCCAGAGGGTTTTTGTAGTCAGTGGGAGTAGCGGAAGCATAGTGGGCAAGTAGCTTATGTCTATTTATAGACTAAAGCAGGTAAAGCGGAGATAAATCATCTATTTTTGATGTGACAGTCATAGAGTTTGACTTCATCAGAATAAGAGATGGATCTGGTAAGAAAATAGTAGGGAGTGATGTCCTGGTATTTGGATGACATGCACTTGATAGGAAAAGATCTTTCTATACTACGATTGGTTATACTGTGGTTGTCACAAGGTGGTTTCTCCATATAGGATATGGATATATTATCAGGGATTCTGGTGACTAGATCTATGGTTTTATATCTAGATTTGGGAAGTATCCTAATTCGGGTACTTTGACATTATTCTAAAGTGTTTTAGAATGGACAACTCCTGGCATGGTAGTGAACCCGGGTGATGGAGTCACAATCTCTAAAGAGATGTCTTCAAGACTGATGAGGAGAGGGATTTGCATGATTGGCATATCACTTGCTTAGGCAATTGAGTCAATCATGAGACGTCAAGTACAACACCAGATATTGCTTTTGCACTAGCTGCAATAAGCGTATATATATTAATCCAATCCTGGAGAAACATTGGGAAGCAGTTATGAACATAAGTGAAGGTTCTTGGTATATGATAACGGCAGCCTCCTTCAGGAGACGGTTATCATTTCTGGCTTCCAATGTGACTTAGATGACAGAGTGACTGTGAGACTTATAGTTTTCCCTCTTTTAAGGGGCAGTACATTAGACAGGTGGTCCAAGCGGATATTGTGGAAGGCATAGCACAGGATACTGATTAAATTCAATGCCTGATATAGTCTAAGAAGTTTGTTGGATTTGGAGTTCATTTGTGAACTAAGTCCCATCAGATATCCAGACAAATTCTAAGACAGGTATTGCTCATTTCGGGAGATAGTCATTCTCCGCGAAATTGAGATATAGAGAGAGATAAGGATAGAAACACTGGAGAAGATCCACTCACTGAGGCTATTTCTCGAACGCAATAGTTTCACAAACGAGATTTGCGAGACTAATTAGTAGAGAAGTTGGGTGTTCGGTATCACACGGGCTGTGAATATGTGACACCGCAATTATTAGCCTTAAGTGAAAGTGGGAGATTGTTGGCTATAGTGCCCTCAAGGCAATTATTGTAATCACAGACAGGTGATTATGATGATTGAGGGAGGACCTATACGGATAGAGTAGTCTTACTCAAAATGATAATATGCTATCTGGTTTGTCTTTATCATCATGTACATGCATTATATGAAATTACAAATCACTATTACATGTTGATAGAGCCCAAAGGATTCTTACTTGACTACAAACATTATGATGGCGATCATATACGTGAGAGCTGGGTAGTCTATAAGCATATCCTTAAATGTCCCTAGTCGAGAGAGTATTGAGACTGGGCATTGATACTCCAGAGTAGACTAGTGTGTACTTATCGAGACCCTGACAAGGGGCGGTGGCTAGTATCACAAGCCATTGGTGTTAGTCAGTCACCTAAGATAGTATACAGGTGCTCATTGGGCTATGAGTACGCTGGACGGACTCGCCGGGAACATGCTAGTTGGTATTATACCTATTGTCAGATAGCAGTTCCCAGGTGAAATGTGTACAGGTTAGGTTAGTTTGTTGGCCTGAGATCGTCATTTATCTCTTGTGAGTTCCCATTATGCTTTCATTACTACCCTACCATTGCTCAAAGAAGTCGTGCAAACAGGTTTTAGTTGGGTACTTTCCCGAGCCATATGGAGGCAGTGAGCAGATCGTCGGGGATTCGTCTCTTCCGATATTGGGGGTTGATGTTGCGTTGTGCAGGGTGGCCATCACCAGAAATCCTTGGCCAAGGTAGTCGAGAATTACTGATTTGGATCAGTAGTTTCTTAGGTGGTGATGTAGGGTTCCTAGGCACACTAGTGAGGTCTCACAAGCCATCTCCCATGGCAATTTCAAAAATTATAGGTGCCGAGAGACCCGACTACGGATCGTTTGCTAGAAAACTAGGCGAAAAAGCTAACTAGTTAACACTTAACTAAGAGATACGGAAATACAACCTTTGTAGATCCGGTGCTCCACCTCCATAGCTCCGCAACGAAGTCCTCTCCACTGTCCAAAAAGAATCCGGGCTCTAGCGTCGACTTCTTCGGAGAATAAGCGAGCTAGGTCGTCGATGTCCATGCCGAAGATGATCTACGTCGAGGCATTGCTAGATCGAGCTCCACCTTCACCAAGTCTTGAAAACTTGTGAAGGAAACACACTCTACTACTTGGCAAGAGGTAGAGGATGAAGAAATAGGAAGTGGGTAGACTTTAGAATTGGATTTCTCACTCTTTATCATCAATCACCATTGATGACCTCAAGGTTTGCTTCTTGAGTTCAAGGAAGAAGAAGAAGAAAATGTTATGATAAGTTAATTATATTTAGAAAAGAAAATCAATACTTATCATATTAGAACCATGGTCAAGTGTAGAGAATTAACTAAGGTTAGATTAATGGTTAGGGTTAAAGATGAAGACAAGAATGGTTACAAAGTCAAAGCTTCATGAAGCTTCAACTAAACTCCAAAATTAGCAACCATTCTTTTCTTATCTATTCAAAATAAATAAATAAATAAATAAGTAAGAAATGAAAACCCTAATCATTAGTTTAACCATGGCTTAATCCATTACACTTAACTATAGTTAAACATGTATCATCAAACATGATACAATCAAGTGCACGAAAATATATCGAATATACAATGTGCACAACCGAGCGAGAAAATCCATTTAAAGTGAACCAATATTAGTTAATGCAAAGTAATATATCAAATATATAATTATACATTAAATCATTAAATCAACAATTGATTTAACGATCCGGTCATATCACATATAACCGACTAATATCTAATGTATCGATTTATCGAATCAATCCTTGATTCGATAACTAGGTTATATCGCATACAACCATTCGACACATTCATCGCGAGAATAGAATACGGTATCACATACACGCATTATTCTCGGTCCCGCACATATCTCATATGCGCTCCTATTTCGTTTCGCTTGAGCCAGGAAACCTCTGTGTAGGACTCTAAAGACTCGTCAATACGCCGGCAGCAGGTGATGATCATATCAAGCACCCACAAGCCACAAGCGGTCTGCTAAACGTAACGGCCACCCGGGTATTGAGCGATCTGAAGATCGACGAGCAAGCCCGCTCACACTCCAGTGAATCCAACCAGTAACACTACCGTACAGTCCGGTCTGTCCGTCTGATCTGTCGCATATCTCGCCTAGGGGTGGTAAATGTCAGACCCCAATAGCTCGATAAGTCGTGTCGATATGAGGTCTATAACTGTTCGAGAAACTACTGGTAACACTTACCAGTAAATCTCAGCAACCCTGGCCAGTGATTTCCTGTTATAGCCAATCGAACACAGCGCAGCATCAACTCCCTATACCGGGAGAGACGAATCCCCTCCTATCGCTCATTGCCTCCATGTGACTCGGGACTGTACCCAAAAACCACCGTTTTGCACGCCCTCCTGGACGTGGTAAGATGGAAATCAAAGCAAAGTGGGAACCATACAAGACTCTATGACGATCTCGGGTCAACAGACTACTCTGTACCAGTGTCACCAGAGAACTGCCATCTGACGTGAGGTATAATACAATCTGGGAGTTCTCGGCGAGTCCGTCCAGTGTACCCAGTCTTCACTGAGCACCCGTATATCATCTCTGATGTCAAACACCAATGGATATGGGATCATCCATCGCCCATCTGTATGGGTCGAGAAGGTACACGCTAGTCTACTCTGGTATATCGATGCCCTGTCTCGATACACCCACGACTAAGGACTTTGAAGGATGTACTTATGGACTACCATGTCCCCACTAGTATGATCCGCATCATAGTCCAGGTAGTCAAGTACAGATCCTAAGGGCTTTACCAACATGTAACAGAGAGACAATCAGCATACACGTTAAGGTAAAAGGTAACCAGATAGCATACTATCATGTCGAGCAAGAAAGTCATCCCTATATATGTCCCAGCATCCACTACAATATACATCCTATGTACAGTAATGGCCTCTAAGGCATACATATAACTAACAATCTCCCACTTGCACTAGGGCCATCTGTAGCAGTGGTTGCAGTATCTCATACTCAACCATCCCATGAAAGTCTCTCTCTGGGAACAGGCCTTTGTGAGTGGATCCGCTGTGTTGTCCTCTGAATCTACTCTCCTAACCTCGATCTCCCTGGAGATCAACCATCTCCATGATCAAGTGATACTGCCTTAGAATATATCTGGATCACTGATGGGACCGGCGTTCCTTGGCATAAGCCACAACTCCATTGTCACATAATGGGAGGAACATAGTTCATCTCATGAACCAATATACACCCAAACAGCCTCTTTGGTAGCATCTTAAGTAGCAATGTATCCTGCCTTTATCGTCTAGTATGTCACGGTATCTAGCTTGGAACTCTTCCAACATACCGTCCCTTTACTGAGGGTAAAGACAATGCCTGTGACTGACATTCAGTCGTCTTTATCACCCTAGAACCCTTCCAGTGATTCTCTCCAGGATCGATAGATACCATCTCACTACAACTAGTGAGAATCCTAACATCCAATTAAATCTATCTCATAGATCCAAAAACCTGGATTTAGGAGGTATCACTTTGATCCTATATGGAGAATCTTTGTGATAATCGGAGATTGATCGAGTGTAGCATAGGAAACTACTTCCCTATCAAGAGTATGTCATCCACATACTCTACGAGGATCGTCACCATACTCCCTACTACCTTTTTGTTTATACAAGGTTCATCTACCATTTTGATGATGTCAAACTCTTTGACTACTTCATCAAAACAGACGTTCCAACTCCGCGATGCCTGCTTTATCCTATAAAGCATCTTGCACACGTTTCCGCTGCTCCCACTGTCTACGAAGCCCTCTGGCTGTGTACTTATAGACGCACTCTTCTAAAACATCATTTAGAAAAGCTGTCATGACACCCAACCACCAGATATCGCAGTCATGGTATGTAGCCGTGGCAAGTAGGATCTGGATGGACTTAAGCATAGCTACTTGAAAAGGTTTCATCATTATCCACGCCTGGTAAATGATGCAAACTTTTAACAAGTCTAGCTTTGAAAGTCTCAACTTTTCCATGTACACTAAGTAATCTTCTCAAGATATACTTGCTCCTGATGGGGATTTAACCCTTCAGATATAGCAACCAAAGTCCATACTTTGTTGGTGTATAAGGATTCCATCTCAGATCGCTAAACATCCAGCCATTCTTACAGAGTCTTACTCTCGATGGCCTGCTCGAAACTAGTTGGGTCATCATCTCTTGATGCAATCCTCGCTCCCACTGTCATAGAGAAACCGAAGTATCTCTCAGGTGGGTGAGGAACCCTACTAGATCGGCGGAGAGGCTGAGGTTCGTTGGTATCTACTGAATCCTTTGGTTGTACCAAATCATCTGTTGTAGTTTGTATAGCTGAAACACTTCCAGTTCTACATAACTTACCTTACCTCGAGCTTGTCCGGATTTTGCTTTTAGACATAGGCCGGACAACCCAAAATCATAACTAGCTTAAGACATGGGCTCTTCCCTTTCCATATCACATATGAAGCGGTAGGCAACTGATTTGATTTGAACCCTATTCAATAGGTATGCAGCTTCTCAAGTGCATAACTCCCAAAAGGAAATAGGTGACTCAGTAGTACTCATCATAGAGCACACCTTATCATATAGGGTGTGATTGCTCCGCCCCGATATACCATCGTGCTATGGTGTATTCGGAGGAGTAATGCTGAGAGAGAATCTCATTCTCCTTTAGAAAAGTCCAGGAATTCCGTGCACAAGTATTCTCCTCCTTGATCACATCAAAGGACATAATACTTATACCCGTTTTGGTTCTCTACTTCTAACTTATATTCCGTGAATATCTCAAAAGGTTCGGACTTGTGTTTCAACAGGAACATATGTCTGAAGCTTGAGAGATTATCAGAGAATATAATGAAGTATAAAGAACCGGTCTTGGCAAGTGTAGACAGGGGACCTTACATACATCAACATGTATCATCCCAAGAGTTTGCTAACTCTTTCTCTGTTTCCAATAAACAGAGCTATGGTCATCTTATCTTTGTGACATGACTGGCAAGTTTCATAAGATGTAAATTCAAACTGATTTAAATATGCATCTACATGTAACTTCCGCTAGTCGGGTCACATTGATATGACCTAGTCTACAATGCTTCAAGAAGGATTCGTTCATTTCTGAACTCTTCCTCTTGTGTGTGTTCAGTATACTAAAGAACTGTAGTTTGATTTAGAACATTAACGCTTTTAGATAACGTGCCTGAACCGATCAACTTTTGATATAGGAAATGTCCAAAACATTATCCAACAATACAAAACTATATCCTTTCTTTACTAATAGAGAGAGATATGATTTTGTATATCAGGTTCGGTATCTAATAACATTCGTTCAGAATCAATGTATTGGTAATACAGGGTGACAGTGACCAACAGACTTGGCTGCAACTCTTGCCCCGTTTTCTGCCTCATGAAACTTATCACCCATTCTCAGTTCTCTACCTATCTGTAGCCCTATGTAACAGATTACATATCTGGGATCCTGATCTGGTATCACATACCCAGGACGTAAAGGATACTGAGAAACAGTTCTGTATAATGAACACACCCGAAGATGATGCATCATCATGCACTCTCTTCGTTTGGGTGGCACGGGAATTCTGGTATTCCCCAATTTCCTGCTCTGTCTTATAACAATTATAAGTTGGAGCGGGACCAACGTTCCCCAGCTCAGTATAACAAGCGGGTTCGCTCAAATATCCGTATTATTATCCTGATTAAGGCGTGATATGGTCGCTACCAGGAGAGAGAGAGAAGAAAACACTCAGCGTGCGCTCTTGCAAGAATAGATTGGTTATTATTTTATCTAATCAGGATGGCTCCCACTGCTTTTTATCAAATCTTCCTTCAAACCCTAAAAGGAAAGACCAGCCGGGATTAATTACACACTACAAGTTCGCCAATCTTTCAGCCAGGCCAGTGTCGGTACTTTGAGGGAGGTCCCCCGTGCTTTCGCACGAACCTAATTAATGTAAACCTCATTTTCCCAGAGGCGTAACCCCGTTGACACCTTTCTAGACACCTACTTGATCGGCTAATTGTAATGTATAAAACTCTCCCAGGAGTAACACTTACTCGCAGCGGGTATCGGGATCCAACTATCTCAAAGAAGGTATGCAATCTCATTGCAAATTTCAACACTTGAAATTCCTGATAATATTTTGCCCCTAGCAGCTATATGACCTTAACATAGTCAACAAATCATAAGTGCTAGTCAAGTTCAACCCGTCATTTCCCGATTGAATTAAACCCACCCGCACGACCCTTAACATAGTCAACAAAGTCGCACGACCACCCTAATCCAATCACATCATATGCTTATGCAGATAAGCACTAATTAGCTACCGCACACTACGCCTTAACATAGTCAACAAACGTAGCACGAATACTAACCAGTACTTATCTGAAATGACGGAGGGCTACGACAGGTTTTTCTGAAAACCTATTGCGTAATGAACTTGATATCGTTGTTGAATCAAATGATTTTGAAATGGAGTGTTTTTGAGGCTTTTCTAGTTTTGCTAAAGGAGTCACTCCCGGTGAAGGGATCGTCGGTCCTTTCCTCGTCGAATGAGGTGCAGGATATATCATATATATCACTGTGCAAAGCAAAAACTCTTAAAAGCAATCAAAAGACAAACCGAGTGTGTAGCATCTGCCAGTTATTGCTAAAGGAGTCACTCCCGGTGAAGGGATCTCGGTCCTTTCCTCATCGAATAAGGTGCAGGATATATCACATATACCGCTGTGCAAAGCAAGAACTGTAGCTACCTGTTTTATTTTGAAATTCGATTCTACAACATCTTAGGTTTCTTTTATTTCATTAATCACATTAATGAAGTCCCATCATTTAAGTTACCTAAACATCACAGATAAATACGACGTACACTTATGCCATCCGCATTCGCCTCGATGTCCCCTCGTGCACCGTTAGGTTAGGTGACTAACGGCAGAGCGAGGCAGGGCTAGCGCGGGTGTAAAATATAAGTAACGTCTATATAATATATCATATATACTATATATAATACCTGTCACAGAACATCACATGATCACAGATAAAACACAGCAGAAGAAACATATGAAATATTGGATATACTAGGACGTCCGTGTTTTCAATACGAGCCAGTATAAAACACGGATTCCACGGTCGTGATGAATAGCCAATCCCACACCCCTAGACCCCTACGAGAGCGGCAAGCAACCCTACCAATTCTAGGGTTAGGAGACCCGGACTCGACTCCTCGAGTTGGTCTCCCACTGGACCCCAGAACCCGGTTACTTGTGCTCCCCTCCTTGGGTCTATCCTAGTGCGGAAAAGTAAATAATATACAAATGGTGACAACATCCGCAACCTGGAAGTGCCCCAATAAAAGAATATTACATACAAGTTTTTACATGAATGAAAATGAAAAACACTCATCTCACATAAAAACCCCCCGGCTATTCAAACACGACGATCCAATATAACATATCCAGCAACACATAACATCACATGTCATCAACGTAAGTAAATATGCGCATCCCAATTGTCGTTGACGTATAGCAACGAAACCGGCGATATCACATGTTACACTTACGGTCACAGAAAAGAAAGTGTAAAACTACAACAGTTGGAATCCGCAATCTGCATAGACATCGCATGCCTAATCAAATGAATACCTTAGACATCACATGCCTAACAATTATAAACCCCGCATTTTAGTCTCATCATCGAAAACACTTTTCAATATCAAGTCGGGCAATTCAACAAGATTCCCGACAACCTGATCGAATGCTCGTTGCAAACTTCAGTAGACGGCCGCACCCTCGATACCGTCGACGAAGTGCACCAAGGCGGAACACCGCTGCCGCGAGCACCCGAACGGATGCTTTCGGCGACGGGGTTCTCCTACAGTCACTTGGTCGGGGCTATGGAGCGAGGCTGTCTGTTAAGTTTACCCGGCGAGTATCCGCGTACGCTACGTGATTACGACGGACTTTTGATCACATCAAAATTCCGTGGCAACCGATCAAGTGAGACTAAACTGCTACGTTTATAATATTCATTCCGTTATCTCATAACAATTTGTGAATTCCAATTATTGTATCACATTCCAGATAAACAGAAAATGTTAAACTTTCCGATCGAACAATCGAACACCCAAGTTTTCCCGATACAGCTCAACACATGAAATAAGTCTAACAACATTCCGTTCGTGCCTCAGTACCAACGGTCCAGCCGTAGAAGGGTCAAGCCAACGCCTCACATGTGGCACGCCGTACTGCCCCAAACCCGAAGGTTCAAAGGGCAGTTCAAGACGGTCACATAATCGAGTTAAGGTTTGTTGTCTTCTAGAGGGACCATCGCGTTACTTGCACTACTTAGAACGTCGTTAAACTACGGAAAAATCCAACACTTGGAAATTTCCCGACAGGGGAAAAATTGGGTATTTAAATCCGGTCGAACTTTTTAACATATTCTAAAATTTATCCGGAAAGCCAAATAGACAAAATTTGATACCCCGATCGAAACACCGAATCCCCAAAACAACACCAGAAAATTCAACTCTTGAATAAAATATTAAAAATACCCAGAGAACTCAGAACAGCAAACTAATAATTACTGTGCAAATTTTGGTCAACGATGGAACAATGTTGCCGCGGAACCGCCGCGCCACGTGGGCTTAGGCCGCGGTTCCGCGGCTGTTTGATGGAATTAGGACCAAAATTTTATACCGTAATTCTTAGAAAACCCTGCTTATTTTTCTGCATATTTTTAATTTGGAAAAACTCACTGTTTTCAAAAAAAGACAGAGAGCATGTTAGAAATGGGTTTTCGGGTTCGTTCGGACTTCAAACTCCGTCTGGACTTCGCCTAAGGCTCTAGCTAGGCTCTGATACCACTGTAGGGTTCCTAGGCATACTAGTGAGGTCTCACAAGCCATCTCCCATGGCAATTTCAAAAATTATAGGTGCCGAGAGACCCGACTACGGATCGTTTGCTAGAAAACTAGGCGAAAAAGCTAACTAGTTAACACTTAACTAAGAGATACGGAAATACAACCTTTGTAGATCCGGTGCTCCACCTCCATAGCTCCACAACGAAGTCCTCTCCGCTGTCCAAAAAGAATCCGGGCTCTAGCGTCGACTTCTTCGGAGAATAAGCGAGCTAGGTCGTCGATGTCCATGCCGAAGATGATCTACGTCGAGGCATCGCTAGATCGAGCTCCACCTTCACCAAGTCTTGAAAACTTGTGAAGGAAACACACTCTACTACTTGGCAAGAGGTAGAGGATGAAGAAATAGGAAGTGGGTAGACTTTAGAATTGGATTTCTCACTCTTTATCATCAATCACCATTGATGACCTCAAGGTTTGCTTCTTGAGTTCAAGGAAGAAGAAGAAGAAAATGTTATGATAAGTTAATTATATTTGGAAAAGAAAATCAATACTTATCATATTAGAACCATGGTCAAGTGTAGAGAATTAACTAAGGTTAGATTAATGGTTAGGGTTAAATATGAAGACAAGAATGGTTACAAAGTCAAAGCTTCATGAAGCTTCAACTAAACTCCAAAATTAGCAACCATTCTATTCTTATCTATTCAAAATAAATAAATAAATAAATAAGTAAGAAAAGAAAACCCTAATCATTAGTTTAACCATGGCTTAATCCATTACACTTAACTATAGTTAAACATGTATCATCAAACATGATACAATCAAGTGCACGAAAATATATCGAATATACAATGTGCACAACCGAGCGAGAAAATCCATTTAAAGTGAACCAATATTAGTTAATGCAAAGTAATATATCAAATATATAATTATACATTAAATCATTAAATCAACAATTGATTTAACGATCCGGTCATATCACATATAATCGACTAATATCTAATGTATCGATTTATCGAATCAATCCTTGATTCGATAACTAGGTTATATCGCATACAACCATTCGACACATTCATCGCGAGAATAGAATACGGTATCACATACACGCATTATTCTCGGTCCCGCACATATCTCATATGCGCTCCTATTTCGTTTCGCTTGAGCCAGGAAACCTCTGTGTAGGACTCTAAAGACTCGTCAATACGCCGGCAGCAGGTGATGATCATATCAAGCACCCACAAGCCGCAAGCGGTCTTCTAAACGTAACGGCCACCCGGGTATTGAGCGATCTGAAGATCGACGAGCAAGCCCGCTCACACTCCAGTGAATCCAACCAGTAACACTACCGTACAGTCCAGTCTATCCGTCTGATCTGTCGCATATCTCGCCTAGGGGTGGTAAACGTCAGACCCCAATAGCTCGATAAGTCGTGTCGATATGAGGTCTATAACTGTTCGAGAAACTACTGGTAACACTTACCAGTAAATCTCAGCAACCCTGGCCAGGGATTTCCTGTTATAGCCAATAGAACACAGCGCAGCATCAACTCCCTATACCGGGAGAGACGAATCCCCTCCTATCGCTCATTGCCTCCATGTGACTCGGGACTGTACCCAAAAACCACCGTTTTGCACGCCCTCTTGGACGTGGTAAGATGGAAATCAAAGAACAGTGGGAACCACACAAGACTCTATGACGATCTCGGGTCAACAGACTACTCTGTACCAGTGTCACCAGAGAACTGCCATCTGACGTGAGGTATAATACCATCTGGGAGTTCTCGGCGAGTCCGTCCAATGTACCCAGTCTTCACTGAGCACCCGTATATCATCTTTGATGTCAAACACCAATGGATATGGGATCATCCTTCGCCCATCTGTATGGGTCGAGAAGGTACACGCTAGTCTACTCTGGTATATCGATGCCCTGTCTCGATACACCCACGACTAGGGACTTTGAAGGATGTACTTATGGACTACCATGTCCCCACTAGTATGATCCGCATCATAGTCCAGGTAGTCAAGTACAGATCCTAAGGGCTTTACCAACATGTAACAGAGAGACAATCAGCATATACGTTAAGGTAAAGGGTAACCAGATAGCATACTATCATGTCGAGCAAGAAAGTCATCCCTATATATGTCCCAGCATCCACTACAATATACATCCTATGTACAGTAATGGCCTCTAGGGCATACATATAACTAACAGGTGATGGGCTTCATACAGACACGAAATGTCGCGTTATTAGGGGTCTAACTTTATCCACCCCCCTAGACTAGATATGCGATACTCTTAGACGAACAGACCGGACTGTACAGATATTGTCACGGACAGGCTCAGTAGGGGTTCGGATGAGTTTGCTCGTCGTCCCCCTTTCGCTCAATACCTGGATAGCCGTTACGTATAGTTAGTGCTGCTGACGTGCTTGTGGTTAAACCCACTGCCAGCGTATTGACGAGTTTTAAGAGTCCCACACAGAGCGTTTCCCTGCTTCAGGCGAAATGATGTAGAGGTCGTATGGTTTTACAGCAGGGTTCGATCATATACATGAACTTGTGCACGTATCATGATTCGGACGGTTTATACTAGTGGCTTTGGTTTAAGCCGGATTCTAGTATTATATTGTTGGATTATGTTCGTCTCTTTGTATTCGTATTTTTCGGAATACGGATGCGGGTATGTATACACGGATGAGGGGTATTCTTGTAATTTATTACAAGTTGATTCTAGAAGTTGCCACTGAATAAGTTATGAGTATCATAATATATTATGAAGCATTCTCATTTAAGAATAAATGAATAAATGTGATGAATAAGTATGCTTCATAAATGTTAAGTGGCGATTCATTAGCATGAGTCATTAAGCAATAAATGTGCATTAATGAGATGAATGAATCACCCTCATGACTCATATAACTCATTCAATGTATATGACACATAACCCTCCTTAGTCACCATCTTCTAGAAGCTTCTCGTACAATTACGAGAACGCCCCTCCAATCCGCAAAAATACGGAAAAACTTTAGACTGTAAAAATCCAATAACCGGATACCAGTAACTGGCTTAAACCAAAGCCGACTGGTAAAAACTGTCCGAAAGTCGTACGCGCGTAAACGCACGTATGCGTCCGAACCCTTTGTCGCAAAACCATGCGACCTCTAAATCGTTTCGCCTGGAATAGGAAACTCTCTGTGTGGGACTCTAGAGACTCGACTACTACGCTGGCAGTGGGTTTAACCACAGACCGCAAGCGGCACTAGCTGTACGTAACGGTCCCCAGGTAGTTGTCGATAAGAAGGCCGATGAGGAAACCCATCCGAACTCCTACTGAGTCTGATGTGACAATCTCCATACAGTCCGGTCCGTTCGTCCAAGACTATCGCATATCGGTTAGTTATCGTTTAGCTTCGATTCAAGCGGTTAGTCGATGTTCGTTCACTAAACAAGTTCGTTTTTGAAAATTCCGCCTCCCCACAAGTATTGGGGTGTAGTACATCGACTTACAGTGGTATCAGAGACTCGCTAAACAATAAATAACTTAATTGCAAATTTGTACGAATTTCGAACGGAAAAACGAAGCCGGAAAACCCTAAAACTGTCAAGTTTCTGTCGAGTTTAAAATGAAGTCCTAAAATTTTTCAGGTGAGTTCAGAAAGATTGAAAAGGGTCCAGAAGAACACCCATGAAATTTGAGCCCATGATTCGTCTAAAGCGCCGCGGAACCGCGGCGGATCGCACCGATCCGCCGCGGTTCCGCGGCCGAGTTGCCGATTCATGGACTCATCTTTCATGTGTGGGTCCTCTCTGGTATTTGGGGTTTTCTGGAATATTTTAATTTTGCTCAGGTTTCCAGTTTACAGAGCAGTTTTTGGAGCAATATTAAGGATGTTTAATCGATCGAAATTGTACAGTATTTGCATGTTGGATTATATCTGTGATTGATAAATGTGTTCGTAAACCTCCCCTAACTGCTAGTATGTCGGTTGGCAGGGGGTTGCACATTTCTGTAATGGTTATATCTGTTTGTGCATATAAACTGTATTGGACTGTTGTGGTGTATAGCCGGGGTTATGCAATTGGTTATTGTTTAATTCATTTGTTGTAAATGTAATTTGTTGTAATATTATTTTTGCGGGGCATATCCAGGTTGCGGTTGTAGCCACCGTTGTATTATTTCATTTTATTGTTTTTGCTCCTAGGACTGACCCAAGGTCGGGTACACAAACTGCCGGGTAGGTAGTTTGCCGTACCCGTAGGGGTCGAGGGTGGGGTAACGGCTATTCATCACAACTGTGTAATCTGTCTTTTCTTGCAGGCTCAAAAGAAATACAGATTGCTTGCAAATCCAATATTGTTTATCTGTGTTCTGGAATGTATATCATTGCGTCAGACGAATGTAAAATATCTATATATATGATAGCTATTTAGACGTCACTTATGTTTTACACCCGCGCTAGCCCAGCCCCCGCTCTGTCGTTAGTTAAGTAACCTAACGGGTGATGACGGGACCCCGTGGCGAATGCGGATGGCATAAGAGGACGTTGTATTTTCGTTGTTTTCTGCAATGATAGGTTAATGATGGGACGCATTATCTATAATGCAAAGAAAATAAACCAAGTTTAAATCGTTGGAACAATTTAAAAGAAACCACTCGGTTATTTTTTAAAACAGATATTTTTAAATGCGGAGATTTAACCACTCCTTTTAAAAGCTATCAGGTTCCTTCGGTTATATCAAGTTCACTACATTCACGGTTTCGCCAAAACCAGTCGTAGCCCTCCGTCATTTCTTATGAATGGTCAGTAGTATTCAAGCTATGTTTGTTTGGCCCTTAGTCAAGACATAGTGATTGGTAGCTGCTGGGGTATTCATTTGTTGCATAGATAGATGAGTTGGTTTGGGACAGTCGTATTACTTTGTTGGCCCTTAGTCAAGAGTATATACGGATGGGTTCAAATCAACAGGATAATGATGGGCAGAACTTGACATGTGACTTATGATTTGTTGGCCCTTAGTCAAGATCATAAGAACATGGGGCAAAACCATATATCGGGAATTTCTAAAGAAACTGAAATTTGCAAAGAGATGCATACCATTTGGAGTTTGATGAATGTTGGTAGGATTCCTTCAACATTATCATACGATGATATTTGGATCCCGATCCTACTGTGAGTATATGCTACTTATCAGGATATTCGTCACTTAACGATCAATGCTATAAACCTAGTAGGTGTCCAGAAAGGTGTCAGCGGGGTTACGCCCCCAGAGAAAAGAGGTTATTTAATTAAGGAACTTCGCGAAAGCGTTGGAAAACCTCCCTCGAAGTATCGACACTGGCCTGGCTGAACGGTTAAGCAAGTATTGTATGGTGAGAATAGTCCTGGCTAATTCTTCTTTTATGGTTTGAGGAAGGATTCAAAAAACAGTGGGAGCCATCCAGTTTAGATAAACTAAAAACCACTCTAAACTTGCAAGAGCATCATGCTAAAGAGTTTTCTTCTCTCTCTCCTAATTGCAGCGACCCTGAAAATGACTGGACTTAAGTTACTTTTAGAGAAAAATATACTGACGGGGCCAAACTATAAAGATTGGCTGCGGAATGTCAAAATGGCTTTGACCTATGACAAACTGGGGTACGTCCTGACCGCTACGGCACCTGCTGTCCCTGGTCCCAAATCCAGCAATGCGAATAAGGAAATCCGCAAAACCTGGGATTTAGATTGCGCGAGAGCCAAGTGCATCGTGCTTGCCTCAATGAACAATGAACATCAGAGTAGGCACGAGGATATGTCCCTAGATGGCATATTTCTCCATACAAAGGAACTTTATGGAGAGCAATCTCGTATAGCAAGATACGAGACCTCTAAGAACTTGTTTCGAGCGAGGTTGGCTGTCGGGTCATCGGTAGGTGAACATGTCCTAAAGATGATCGGCTATATTGAAGAGCTCGCAGACCTTGGGACGACTTTGGATAATGAGCTCTATACAGACCTTATTCTCCAGTCCCTTCCTCCCACCTACGCCCAGTTTATCCTCAACTTCAATCTTCAAGGAAAAGAAGTTGAACTTGCGGAACTCCTGAACATGTTAAGGAGTGCAGAGGGCACCTTGCAGAAGGCAAGGGAAACACCCGCTATGTTTGTTGGCGGTGCATCTTCTTCCGGGTCCAAGGCTAGGGCCAAAGGAAGGAAGAAGAAGGCCGCACCCAAACCTAGAGGAGGTGTTAGTAAGGTGGGAAAGAAGGGAAAGAAAAAGATAGCAGTACCGATAGTTGGCCCGGATGAGTGCTTCCATTGTCACAGGAAAGGGCATTGGAAGAAGGATTGCAAGGCGTGGAATGCCAAGAACCAGGAACCGAAGCAAGCTGTGGCTTCGACTTCAGGTGTGTTTGTAATTGAGAATTGTCTGTCGATCAACTCTACTTCCTGGGTATTGGATACCGGATCAGGATCTCATATTTGCAATTCATTGCAGGCACTGAGAAACCGTAGAGTGCTGAAGGAAGGTGATATGATCCTCAGGGTTGCTAACGGAGCTAGCGTGGGAGCTGCGTCCGTCGGGGATTATCACCTAGGATTGACGAGTGGACATATTTTGGTTTTACATAACTGTTATTTTGTACCAAGCTTAACGTGTAATATCATATCAGTTTCCTTGTTATCAAATAAAGGTTATGATTTCACGTTTGTAAGAGATGTTTTCAACATCCACCTTAATCATGGTTTGATTGGGTCCGGTACTCTAAATAACGGCATATATGTTTTAAACCAACTCCAAATTTTCAATGTCCAGAACACACTAAAAAGAAAGTCTCCAGATTTAAATAAAGCTTTCTTATGGCATTGTAGACTGGGTCACATCAATGAGAGAAGGTTGACTAAGTTGCATAGAGAAGGATATTTGGACACGTTCGAATATCAATCCTATGACACTTGTCAATCTTGTCTCAAAGGAAAGATGACAAAGACTCCATTTACTGGACAAGGAGTAAGAGCGAGCGAGCTCTTAGGACTCATACACAGTGATGTATGTGGTCCAATGTCTACACATGCAAGAGGTGGTTATTCCTACTTCATTACTTTTACAGATGATTTCTCTAGGTTTGGACATGTCTTCTTAATGAAGCATAAATCCGAGGCCTTTGAGAAATTCAAGGAATACAAGAGTGAAGCGGAAAACCAAACAGGCAAAAGTATTAAGACACTGAGATCTGATCGAGGTGGAGAATACTTAAGTGCCGAGTTCCTAGGTTACCTAAAAGAGAAAGGAATTCTCTCTCAGCTTACTCCTCCATACACTCCACAGCATAACGGTGTATCGGAGAGACGGAATCGAACCCTATTGGATATGGTTCGATCCATGATGAGTAATGCTGAGTTACCGCATCTTTCTGGGGTTATGCGCTAGAATCAGCGGCATATCTTTTGAACCAGGTTCCAACCAAGACTGTGCCTACCACACCATATCAGATGTGGAGTGGGAAGAAACCCTGTCTAAAACATTTTAGGACATGGGGGTATCCAGCTTTTGTAAAAAAGCAGCATGTGGACAAGCTCGAGGCACGCTCAGTACTGTGTAAGCTTGTGGGATATCCAAAGAACTCCAAGGGATATTATTTCTATTACGCAGAGGAACAAAAGGTTTTTGTTTCTCGTCATGCCCACTTCTTAGAAACTGAATTTTTAGAAAATCAAAAGAGTGGGAGCGCAGTAGAACTGGAAGAAATTCCAGAACCACAAGCTGTTACTGAAAGTTTGGTAGAACCAGAGGTTCAAGAAGAACAGAACATTCCCGCACCCCTCCGCAGGAATAGTAGGCCGTCTCATCCGCCTGAGAGATACTACGGTTTTCTCATAGACGGGGATAGAGAGGATTGCATCATAGATGATGATGAACCTACTGACTTCCAGCAGGCCATCCAGAGCGGCGACTCGGTACGATGGCTAGATGCAATGCGGACCGAGATGGAGTCCATGTACACCAACAAAGTATGGACTTTGGACTTTGCTCCAGATGGGGTAAAACCCATAGGATGCAAATGGATCTTCAAGAAAAAGATTGGTGTAGATGGACAGGTGGAAACCTATAAGGCTAGACTTGTTGCAAAGGGTTTTCGTCAAAGACCTGGTTTGGACTATGACGAAACTTTTTCTCCAGTGGCTATGCTCAAATCCATTCGGGTCCTTCTTGCTATTGCTGCCTTCCATGATTATGAAATCTGGCAGATGGACGTAAAGACGGCTTTTCTGAATGGAAATTTAGAAGAGAGCGTCTATATGGATCAGCCAGAGGGTTTCAATCAGAGTGGGAGCAGCGGGAAAGTATGCAAGCTGCTTAAGTCCATTTATGGACTAAAGCAGGCATCGCGGAGTTGGAACATCTGTTTTGATGAGACAGTCAAAGAATATGACTTTATCAAAAATCCAGATGAACCGTGCATATATAGTAAAGTTGTAGCCAGAAGTGTCGTATTCCTCGTCTTGTACGTGGATGACATTCTATTGATAGGAAATGACATTCCTATGCTACAATCTGTCAGAGGATTCTTGTCACACAGGTTCTCCATGAAAGACCTGGGTGATGCCTCGTACATTCTGGGGATCCGGATCTATCGTGATAGATCCAAGAGGATGTTGGGACTTTCGCAGTCCAGGTATATCGACACTGTACTGAAAAGATTCAGTATGGAAGATTCTAAGCACGGTAACCTACCGGCTTGTCACGGAATCACCCTCTCCAAAGAGATGTCTCCCAAGACTGATTTGGAAAGGGAACGCATGTCTATTATACCCTACGCTTCTGCGGTAGGCTCTATAATGTATGCGATGTTGTGTACCAGACCAGATGTTGCTTACGCACTGAGCGTGGTAAGCCGGTATCAGTCAGACCCAGGGGAGAAACACTGGATAGCAGTAAAGAATATTCTCAAGTACCTGAGGAGGACTAAGGAGATGTTCTTGGTTTACGGCGGAAAAGACCTCAGGTTGGAGGCCTTTGCTGATTCCGGCTTCCAGAGTGATAAGGACGATTCCAAGTCCATGTCGGGTTATGTCTTTACCCTCAATGGAGGGGCGGTGTGTTGGAAGAGCTCCAAGCAGGACACCGTTGCTGACTCGACGATGGAAGCGGAGTATATAGCTGCTTGCGATGCCGCAAAAGAAGCAGTCTGGATGAAGAAGTTCCTAACAGAACTTCAGGTGGTTCCTACCATAGTTGATCCAATACCTCTGTATTGCGACAACAACGGAGCTATAGCTTTAGTGAAGGAACCAAGGTCCCATCATAAGTCCAGACACATCTTGAGGCGGTATCACCTGATAAGGGAGATCATTGATCGTCAGGAGATCGAGGTTCGGAGAGTTGCTTCTGAAGAGAACATTGCTGATCCATTCACGAAGGCCCTTCCTCAGATTCAGTTCGAGAGGCTACTCGAGATCATTGGTCTACGATATGCCAGTACATGGCCCTAGTGCAAGTGGGAGATTGTTAGTGTTTATGCCCTAGAAGGCCATTACTGTATCATACTAGTTTGTATATTACTTAATGGAAGCTTGGGATATTCACATGTATATAACAGTCTTGCTAAACATGGTAGTATGCTACTTGGTTTTTCTATCTTAATATGTGAGTGTACGTATTGATAGAGCTCTTAGGATCTTGCTTGTCTACCAGCGTTGTGATGGCAGTCACACTAGTGGGGGCTGGGTAGTCTACAAGCACATCCTTATTCAGGTCCCTGGTCGTTGGATTATCGAGACAGAGCATCGATACTCCGGAGTAGACTGGTGTGTACGTTTCTCATCCCAGTTGGGGAGATGGTCTGTCCCACAGCCGTCAGTACGTCGTACTGGAGATAGTATGCAGGTGCTCGTTAGGTTACGGGTACACCGGACAGGACTCACAGGGAACTGTTGGTTGGTTTGATACCAGTCGTCAGTGAGCAGTTCCCAGGTGACATGAGTACAGCATAGTCCGCAGACTTGACACTGCTACTTCGCCTCGAGTGTGTCCCACTGTTCTTAGATTGCTACCCTACCACGGCTCAAAGGAGTCGTGCAAACAGGTAGCAGTTGGGTGCAGTCCCGAGCACTTGGAGGCAGTGGCGGTTAGACAGGATTCGTCCCTCCCGGTATTGGGAGTAGATATCGTGCTGTGTCAGAGAGCCATTACGCAAAGTCCCTGGCCAGGGCAAGCGAGATTTGCTGGTAGGTTCCAGTAGTTTCTCAGGGTGTAATGGGCTTCCCTCCGACACGACTTATACCGCTATTAGGGGACTGACGCTTGCCGCCCCCCTAGGCCCGATATGCGATAGTCTTGGACGAACGGACCGGACTGTATGGAGATTGTCACATCAGACTCAGTAGGAGTTCGGATGGGTTTCCTCATCGGCCTTCTTATCGACAACTACCTGGGGACCGTTACGTACAGCTAGTGCCGCTTGCGGTCTGTGGTTAAACCCACTTCCAGCGTAGTAGTCGAGTCTCTAGAGTCCCACACAGAGAGTTTCCTATTCCAGGCGAAACGATTTAGAGGTCGCATGGTTTTGCGACAAAGGGTTCGGACGCATACGTGCGTTTACGCGCGTACGACTTTCGGACAGTTTTTACCAGTCGGCTTTGGTTTAAGCCAGTTACTGGTATCCGGTTATTGGATTTTTACAGTCTAAAGTTTTTCCGTATTTTTGCGGATTGGAGGGGCGTTCTCGTAATTGTACGAGAAGCTTCTAGAAGATGGTGACTAAGGAGGGTTATGTGTCATATACATTGAATGAGTTATATGAGTCATGAGGGTGATTCATTCATCTCATTAATGCACATTTATTGCTTAATGACTCATGCTAATGAATCACCACTTAACATTTATGAAGCATGCTTATTCATCACATTTATTCATTTATTCTTAAATGAGAATGCTTCATAATATATTATGATACTCATAACTTATTCATTCATTATCATCTACACATTCTCTCTCCTCTAGCTCTCTCTCTTCAAAAGACTAATCCTCACCCTCATGTGTTGAGATCTAGGATTAGTTAGACTAAACAATCCATAACCATCACTCTATCTCAATCTATCTTCTTTGATTAGCAATCCAAGAAGGTTAGTTGCCTCAAGTTTAGAGGCTAAGCTTGGAGTTTTTCTCTCGGGTGGATCGTCTACTACCTAGAGAAGGCCGAGGAGAACAAGGAGATCGTAAAGACGAAGGACTAGTTTCGATAGGTATAATCCCTAAGCATAGTAGTTTAGAACAACTATATGTTTGGTTAGTTATCGTTTAGCTTCGATTCAAGCGGTTAGTCGATGTTCGTTCACTAAACAAGTTCGTTTTTGAAAATTCCGCCTCCCCACAAGTATTGGGGTGTAGTACATCGACTTACAGACAACGCTGGTAGACAAGCAAGATCCTAAGAGCTCTGTCAATACGTACACTCACATATTAAGATAGAAAAACCAAGTAGCATACTACCATGTTTTGCAAGACTGTTATATACATGTGAATATCCCAAGCTTCCATTAAGTAATATACAAACTAGTATGATACAGTAATGGCCTTCTAGGGCATAAACACTAACAGCCACCTCATTATGTTTATTAACCATTTGGTTAAATGGTTAATTAAGATGGAGGATGAGGTGGGTTTAGCATTTATGAAGCATGGCACACTTGGTGACTCATGTGGTGACTCATAGTGTGACTCATGAATCACTATTGAGGCATGCTTGATATTTGTTGGGGTTGTGAGATATTTTCTTCACTTGATGATTCATTTTCTATGCTCACAACACTTAGCCATTTTTCTTGAGTTGCTTCACACTCTCATATTCATGCTTTTTCTTATTCCTCCACCCTAAAAGTCTCATGTGTTGAGAACCTAGGGTGTTTAAAGACAAATCAATCCATCATTAGACTCTATATCTTCTAGGTTATCTAGTTTGGCGAACTAGGTACCCTAGTTACCTCGGATATGAGGTTGGAGCTCGTTTCATAGACTATCAGGTGGATCATCTTCAATGGAGGGAGACCAGAGATCAAACTTGATCTTGGAGGACTCTAGGAGCTTGGGATGATGGTTAAAGACGAAAGGATACGGATCATTTAGTATAACCTTTCTAAACTCCTCTATATGTTTGCTAGCATAGGGTTAATGGTCGATCCTTATTATGGGATTGTTCTAGCGCCAATTTTGTAAAAAATTTGTTCCGCATTCGGCCATGGTAGATGGCCCGGGCGCTGGCATAACCCAATAGGTGCCATACTCTAGAATTAGAAGGCTATTCGCCGCACTCGTAGGGGGTATAGGATTGACCCGCGGTGGGGTGCCCAAGTCATCGGATCTTAGAAGTGCTGGGTGGCCCATTTACTTAGTTGATTAGGGTTGCCTCGCTTCTGGGATTGGCGGGTGGCTTGCCGTACTCGTAGGGGTCTAGGATCTAATACTACTGGCTATCCACACGACCGAAAAATTGCATTTCATATTTGGCTCCATTGAAATGTATTTTTCCTAGTTTATCTGCATTTCCGTATTGTATTTGCTTCCGCTGTGATTCTGCTGTGATGTTACTTAGTATCATGCGTGAGACGAATGTTGCTATATTACATACACACACACACACACACGCTATATATGTTTTGCATCCGCACTAATCCAGTCCCCGCCCTGCCATAAGTTAAGTAACCTTACGGAGAAGACCCGGATCCTGTGGCGAATGCGGATGGCATATATGTGCGTGCCTATTTTAGTTTCTTTCTGGCATGATATGTTTAATTGATATGACTCCATTAATTCTAATTAATGCAAGGAAAATAAACCTATATGATGTTGTCGGAATCAAATTTGAAAACTATAGGCGTTAATTTTTCTTTGTATCGAAGTTTTCAGTTAGAAATATCCTACACCCATGCGATGAGGAAAGATCCTAGATCCCTTCACAGGGAGTCATCTCTTTGGTAAAAGTTTACGTGACTATAAACTACTCGGTTTTCTTCAAAACCATCGGTTTTCTACAAAATCGCTCGTTTTAAAATGCAGAGCCTAAACCACTCCTTTTCAAAACTACTTGAGTTCCTTCAATGATATCAAGTTCATTACGTTAAAGGTTTTTCGAAAAAAACCAGCCGTAGCCCTCCGTCATTTCACATTAGTAGTACTTAGTATTCGTGCTACGTTTGTTGACCTTGTTAAGGCGTAGTGTGCGGTAGCTAAGTAGTGCTTTTCTGTGCATGGTAATGCGATTAACTAGGACAATCGTACGACTTTGTTGACCTTGTTTAGGGTCGTACAGGTGGGTTTAGGGTAATCAAGATAATGACGGGTTGAACATGACTAACGGCTTATGATTTGTTGACCTTGTTAAGGTCATAAGCCGTTTGGGCCAAAAACCATATCGGGAGTTTCAAACATAAAGGAAACTTGCCAAGCATGCGCATACCTTCTGCAGTGTGGTGATTTGAGTAGCTTCCATCAAGTTATCACCTAATGATAGTTGGGTCCTGATTCCTATTGATGAGTAGGTGTTACTACTCGGATGATTTTCATATGATCCCGACTAGTTCTCCTTTTAAGCTTTGAAGGAGAATTCGAGGAAACAATGAGAGACATCCTAATTAGATAAAGTGATTAACCAATCTAATCTAAGTTAGAGTGCACCTGAGTGTTTCTTCTCTCTCTCTCTCTCTCTCTCTCTCTCTCTGGCAGCGACCATGACCTGACTTTAAACTAAAACTCATGAACCAAGTTAACCGAACTTTCTTACACACTTTGGTTTTGGATTGTCATGATTCACGACAAAATCGCATATATCCATGTCACTCCTACTACCCCTTTGAATCTCTCCAGAACACTTTGTATCACTACGAAGATCCATAATCCTTGAGTATGCCATCGTATAGTTACATACGAACTCGAAGAAAATTGTTTTAGTTCGAGGATGGATTCTGGTTCTAGAGAAATTGAATAGGATTTTTCGGTTGTCTTTTCTCTTTATCTTCTCTCAGGTTGCGATGGCTTCCAGTATTAGGAGAGTATACCTATTACGCTTATTGGATAGTCTTCTTCTAAACCTTAGGCAGGTGTCGAAAGGTAGGGAAGAAGAAAACCAATTAGCCTAAGTATGGTGTACAGAAGGTAAGAAGTAAAGACATATAAAGAGATTGGAGTGAGGGCAAAGAAAATTGCGACTACTGTCATGAATCTAGATGGTGGAAGAAGCATTACTATAAATACTCGACTATCCCTTCGAAACATTTTCATGTTCCAGTTTTACTGTGCGGTGTTAATTGAAAACTGCTTTCGCAATTAGATTCTAACTCCAGAGTATGTATTTATCAAATTTGATTTTCACATCTGTATGGCGTTAAAGATACTGAGTGGGAGTAGAATATTAGAAATTGGGTGATTAGATCCTCAATATCAGAATTCTTTGTAATTGGTGATATTTGAGGAAATCACCTGGGTTTTGCCTAAGGGCAATTTTATGGTTTTGAATATCCATTGTTATGAAACAATTTCAAACTGATATATCTGTACGTTTATTTCATAAAGTGAGATATAAATTTTTGAAATTATGTTTATGACATTTACCTTTATCAGTTGATGATTAGGTAAGGTGCATTCAATAACGGTGTAGTTCTTCTTAACCATAATACAGTTTTCAACCTACAATGCACAGGGTTTGGGTTATGAAACATTGAGGACTTATACAAAGTATTGTATGTTGTTCGATGTGTATTAGGACAAGGGGTTGGTACTCATACTATATTCCGTTTACTTATGATTTCTCTTGTTTTAGACATGCATTTCATTGAAATACAATGTCCAGATTTTAAGAAGTTATAGGTATAAGAGTAAAGTGGAGAACCATTCGTTGGAAGTATCAGAATTCTTCGAGGTTATCGAACATGTAGATACTTATGCTAAGTATTCCGTTGTAAGTAATATATTTGAGAACTTGCTTCTCTATCAGATTACTCATCCGTGGGTGCGCTCCTTGATGAGTAATGTTGCATGTCCATCTTCCATCTAATCGATATGCACTTGAAACAGCTGGATGATTTTTGAATCTGGTTCAAAATAAATTAGTGTCTTTGATTCAATATTGGATATAGAATGGATTCATATCTTAACAATATTAAGGTATAAGGAGTTTTCCAGTTTATACTTAAAACCAGAATCCGGATAAGCTCAAGGCACGTTTTAGTTATGGCAGTTTGTGGGTTATCCCAGGGTTTGATGAGGGTTAACATTCTACAATTTGTAGGATCAATAGTTATATTGTTCTTCACTCACCACATTTTTAGTAAAATGAATTCTTTTCAGAAAATATTAGTGGGAGTATTGTAGAACTGGAAGCGATTCCAGAACCATAAACGATTGCTGAAAATTTAGTAGAACCTAAGAATTCAATTGGATTCGACAATCTATTAGCCAATCCACAGATTTTGTAGGTAATCTCAGCCACCCGAGGGGTACTTCGGTCTCCTCAAAGACGGTGACATGGAGGTTTTGATGACCTAATCTTGCCACTATTGTTGTCCTAGATTATGAGATCTGGAAGGTGGATGACTATAACGTCGTTCTAAATTAGCTTTAGAAGTGCACGTGTATATGACTCTGCCAGAGGGTTGTTGTAGTCAGTGGGAGCAGCGGAAGCGTGGTGGGCTGGTAGCTAATGTCTATTTATAGACTAAAGTAAGTATTGCGAAGATAGATCATCTATATTTTATATAACAGTCATAGAGTTTGACTTCATTAGAACAACAGATGGACCTGGTAAGAAGATAATAAGGAGTAATGTCCTGGTATTTGGATGATGTACTCCTGATAGGAAGTGATGTTCCTATACTACGATCGGTTATACTGTGGTTGTCATAAAGTGTTTCTTCACATAGTATCTGGACAAAATATCATGGATTCTGGTGACTAGATCTATGGTTTTAGATCTAAATTTGGGAAGTGTCCCAATTCGGGTACCTTGACACTATTCAAAAGTGTTTTAGAATGGATATCTCGTGGCATGGTGGTGTACCCACAGGTGATGGAGTCACCCTTTCAAAAGAGATGTCTTCTAGACTGATGAGGAGAGGGATTTACATGATTGGCATATCACTTGCTTAGGCAATTGAGTCAATCATGAGATTTCAAGTACCACAACAGATATTTCTTTTGCACTAGCTGCAATAAGCAGATATTAATCCAATCCTGGCGAAACATTGGGAAGCAGTTATGAAAATAAGAGGATGTTCTTGGTATATGGTAACGACAGCCTTTTTCATGAGACGGTTATCATCTTAGGCTTCCAAGATGACCTGGATGATAGAGTGACTGTCAGAGTTAAAGTTTACCCTCTTCTGAGGGGCAATATGTTGGACAGGAGGTCCAAGCGGATACTGAAGAAGGCATGGTGCAGGATACTGATTAAATTCTGTAGATGATACAGTCTAAGAAGTTTGTTGGATTTTGGAGTTCATTTATGAATTTGGTCCCATCAGATATCTAAACAAATTCTAAGACTGGTATCGCTCAATTCGGGAGACGGTCTTTCTCCATGAGGTTAAGATATAGAGAGATAAAGATAGAAACATTGGAGCGGATCCACTCACTAAGGTTATTCTCGAACGCGATAGTTTCACAAACATGTTTTGTGAGACCGATTTATAAAGAAGTTGGGAGTTCGGTATCACACGGGTTGTGAATATGCGGCACCGCAATAATTATCCTTAAGTGCAAGTGCGAGAATGTAGGCTATAATGCCCTTAATGCAATTATTGTAATCGCAGGCAGGCGATTATGATGATTGAGGAAGGACCTATACGACTAGAACAGTCTTACTCGAGATGATAGTATGCTATCCGGTTCATCTCTATCATCATGTACATGCATTATGTGGTATTACAGATCACGATTACATGTTGATAGAGCCCATAGGATTCTTGCTTGACTGTCAGCATTATGATGGTGATCATATACATGGGAGCTGGGTGGTTTATAAGCGCATCCTTAAATGTCCCTAGTCGAGGGAGTATCGAGACTGGGATCGATACTCCGGAGAAGACTATTGTATATTTTTTGAGACCCCGACGAGAAGCGGTGGCCGGTCTCACAAGCTATTAGTGTCAGTTAGTCACCTGAGATAATATACATGTGCTCATTGGGTTATAAGTTACACTGGACGGACTCACCGGGAACATGCTAGATGGTATTATACATATTGTCAGATAGCAGTTCTCAGGTGACTACAGGTTAGTCTGTCGACCTGTGATCGTCATTTGTCTCATGTGAGTTCCCACTATGCATTCATTACTACCCTACCGTGGCTCAAAGGAGTCATGCAAATAGGTTTTAGTTGGGTACAGTCCCGAACCACATGGAGGCTGTGAGCGGATCGTCGGGGATTCGTCTCTCCCGGTATTGGGGGTAGATGTCGCACTATTCACGGGTGTCCATCATCAGAAATCCTTGGCCAAGGTGGACGAGAATTACTGATTTAAATCTGTAGTTTCTCGGTGGGTGATAGGCTTCACACCGACACGAAATATCGCGTTATTAGGGGTCTGACTTTATCCACCCCCTAGACCCGATATGCGATACTTTTAGACGAATAGACCATACTGTACAGAGATTGTCACATACAGGATCAGTAGGGGTACAGATGTGTTTGCTCATCGGCCTTCCTTTCGCTCAATAAATGGGTAGCTGTTACGTACAGCTAGTGCCGCTGACGTGCTTTTGGTTAAAATCATTTCCAGCGTATTGACGAGTCATCAGAGTCCCACACAGAGAGTTTTCCCGGTTCAGGTGATATGATCTAGATAACGTATGTTGGTACATACAGATGTCCGATTAAATTTGTGTACAGGCTGCGCGGACTTTAATCGGTCGGCTGATAATACTGGCGATTTAAGATTAAGCCGGATTATTAAATCAAATTTTGATTTAATAATTTATATATATATTTTAATATTTGTATTCTAGTATTATTGTTCGCTATTCATTTTCTCTCTTGGCTATTAATATTTTTATACGAATACATGTATATGTATTTCAATACGTATACAGGGTTGTATTCTGTATTTATACGGAATATCTTCTGGAAGATGGACACTTCATTATATGATTTTCTTTTAGAAAATCATTTCCAAATGAGGTGGAGGGTGAGGTGGTATTGAGTATAGTTGGAGGTATGAAGAGAGAAATGGGCTTTATTTGCTTATTGTAAAATGTTATGATATTTTGTATGGTTGCAAAATAATTAGAAAGCCATTCTTTTCAACATGCTATTCTCTTCTTCATTCATTCTCTCATTCTTTCTTGAGTTGCTCATGGCCACTTCTTCCCTCCTCCTCCATCTTCTTTAGTTGCTCACTTGAGCTTTAGAATTGAGAGAAAATGACAGTGGAAAATTCCTACATCCCCACTCTCCACTCCTAGCGAGCTTAGAGCGTAGGTTGCTTCGCTAGGCTATGTTGGAGCTTGGATCATTTCCCTCAGGTGGATCATCTTCGGTGAAAGAGGACCGGCTTGCAAGCACGGTCTGGAGCACTTGAAGAAAGCTTGAGAATGTGAGTATTGCTAACATAGTAGATGTTAGTGTAATATGCCCTAGAGGCCATTATTGTATACTACTAGTTTGTATATTACATTTTGGAAGCTTGGGATATATACACGGATTTATAACAGTCTTGCTCAATATGGTAGTATACTACTTGGTTTGTATCTATCTTAATATGTGTATATGTTTCTTTTAACGTATCGCTAATACATATTGATAGAACCTTAGGATCTTTGCTTGACTACTAGCGTTGTGATGGAAGTCACACTAGTGGGGGCTGGGTAGTCTATAAGCACATCCTTATACAGCTCCCTAGTTGTAGGATTATCGAGACAGGGCATCGATACTCCAGAGTAGACTAGTGTATACGCTTCTCATCCCAGCAAGGGAGATGGTCTGTCCCACAGCCATTAGTACGTCGTACTGGAGATAGTATGCAGGTGCTCATTGGGTTATGAGTTACACTGGACGGACTCGTGGGGTACTGCTGGTTGGTACTATACCTATCATCAGGTAGCAGTTCCCAGGTGACATAAGTACATCTTTGTCCGTTGACTTGACACTGCTACTTCCCCTTAAGTGTGTTCCCACTGTTCTTAGATTACTACCCTACCACGGCTCTATTGAGTCGTGCAAATAAGTAGTAGTTGGGTGCAGTCCCGAAGCACTTAGAGGCAGTGGCGGTTAGATAGGATTCGTCACTCCCGGTATTGCGGGTTGATGTCGCGCTGTGTTCGGAACGCCATTACACAAAGTCTCTGGCCAGGGCAAGTGAGATTTTCTGGTAGGTACTCCAGTAGTTTTTCAGGGTGTTTTGGACTGTACTCTGACACGACTTATTGCACTATTAGGGGTCTGACGCTTGCCGTTCCCTAGGACCGATATGCGACACTCTTAGACAAACAGACCGGACTGTACGGAGATTGCCACAGACAGGCTCAGTAGGAGTTTGGATGAGCTTGCTCATCGGCCTTCTTATCGACAGATACCTGGGTAGCCATTACATGCAGCCAGTACCGCTGACGTGCTTATAGTTAAACCCACTGCCAGCATATTGTCGAGTCTTTAGAGTCCCACACAGAGGGTTTCCCAGCTTCGGGCGAAACGATATTTTACGAGAGGTTTCGATCACATACGTGTATTTGTACGCGTGTGGTGTTCGAGCGGACAATACTAGTGGGCTTTGGTTTAAGCCGGATCCTAGTATTTGATTATTGGATTAGCTTCGTCTCATAGTATTCGTGTTTCTCGGAATACGGATGCGGGTAAATATATACGGATGAGAGGGGGTAAAGAAGGAGACACCTTATTAGGGTTTTGACCATTGACTTGGTCACAACAAATATGAGGTGGAGAAAAGTTTATGTTATTTTTGGTAAATGATAATTTTGTGGCATGGCTACTTGGGTTGACCATTTGACTTGGATTGACTTTTTGACTCTAGATATTTTTGAGACCTAGATATTTTGATGAGATATTTTTCCATGCCATGCTTATGGTCAAATCAAGTTAGCCATTCTATTTTCTATTATCATTATCCAAAAACATTTCTCTTTCCGTAAGAGTTCACTCTCTTCTTCTTCCTTTCAAACCCTAGTGTCTCATGTGTTGAGAATCAAGGGTTAGTGAGACCAAGCTACCCAAAATCACACTCTACTCATTCTAGGTTAATTAGTTTAGCACATCAAGTGATCTAGTTGCCTCAACTTGGAGGTTTAGCTCAAGGTTGGAACTCTCGGGTGGATCTTCTACTACTTCGAGAAGCCGACGAGGAGGTGCTTTCCATTTCCACTCCAAGGAGCTCACGAGGTGAAGGAGGACAACGGGAAGGAAAGAAGGACTTGAAACTTTAGGTATAATCTTCTTACGTAGTAGATAAAATCTCCAGTTAGTTTGTTAGATATGGTTTAGCTAAGATCTTGGAGTTCAAGTCGATGTTACCTTGTTTGTAAAAATCGTTTTTTCCTCGTTCCGCCTCCCCGCAAACCCGTGGATTAGGTGACGTCGACTTACAGTGGTATTAGAGCCGACTAAATCATAGCTAACAGAATAAACGACAAGTAAAACTACGAAACCGAAATAACCCGAAAACATCGAAGCGTAGATCCAAGTTTCTGTCGATTTTTCACGAGACTCTAAAATTTATTTTAGCACCTGCAGAGTATTCTTTGAACTGTAAAATGATCACTCACCAAAAACGAGACAATTCCCTCATCATTTAGCCGGCCACAATGAGCAAAATTCCGAGCTCACCGGTATGTTTGCAGGGGATTGCTTCGTGTTTTGGTGTGTGGCTTTGTGACTTGGATCTAGGGCTTCACGAGTTGTTTGTTTTTGCCAATTTTGATTATACTGTAAATTCTTCACTGTGGCAATACTGGGTGTTTCGAAGTCGCAGTTGAACATCGTTTAATGTTTCAAGTTGTGATATGTGTTTGTAAACTTCCGCTAATTTCTATACGTCGGTTAGTTGGGGGTTGCACAATTCTTTGATGATTATATTGGTTTGTGTATATGAACTTGTTGGATTGTCGTGATGAATAGCCGAGGATGTGTGATGAGGATTTTCATTCTTTCATTCGATGTAAAATTTGTAAAGTGATGTAATATTATTTTTGCGGGGAACATCCGGGTTGAGGTTGTAGCCACCGTTGTATTATTTCTTTTACTGTTTTCTGCTCCTAGGATAGACCCAAGGTGAGGTGCACAAACTACCGGGTACTTTAAAGTGTCGAGTGGCCTACTCACTTTGTTGAGGAAGGTTGCTTCACTTCGGGTATTTGGCGGGTAGTTTGCCACACCCATAAGGGACTAGGGTGGGGTTTGGCTACTCATCACGACCGTGGAATCCGTCTTTCGTTATAGGCTCAAACGAAACGCGGAATTCCTAGTATATCCAATATGTTCATCTGTGATCTGGAATGCCTATCATTGCGTCTGACGAATGTATATATATCTATATATGATATCTAGTAGACGTTGCTTATGTTTTGCATCCGCGCTAGTTCAGCCCCCGCTCTGTCGTTAGTTAAGTAACCTAACGGGTGATGACGGGCCCCCATGGCGAATGCAGATGGCATAAGCGTACGTTATATTTTCGTTGTTTTCTGCAATGGTAGGATTAATTGATGGGACTGCATTATATTAATGCTAAGCAAACAAACCAAAGATTGAATCGTTGGAACAATTTCAAAACCACTCGGTTTTTTCAAAACAGCAAAACTTTTAAAATGCGGAGCTTCAACCACTCCTTTTAAAAGCTATCAGGTTCCTTCAATTATATCAAGTTCACTACGTTCACGGTTTCGCCAAAACCATTCGTAGCCCTCCGTCATTTCAATTGGATATTCAGTAGTATTCAAGCTATGTATTTTGACCTTCGCCAAGGCATAGTGATTGGTTGCTGCTGAATATTCATCTGTAGCATAGATAGATGCGTTGGTTTGGGAAAGTCGTACTGCTATTTTGTCCTTCGTCAAGAGTATGTACGGGTGGGTTCAAATTAAGCTGGACAATGACGGGTAGAACTTGACATGTGACTTATGATATGTTGGCCTTCGTCAAGGTCATAAGAGCATGGGGCAAAAATCCACATCGGGAGTTTCTAAAGAAACTGAAACTTGCTAGTGTTGCATACCATTTGAAGTGTGATAATTTTGGTAGGATTCCTTCTACTTTATCACACAATGATATTTGGATCCCGATCCTACTGTGAGTATATGCTACTCCTCGGGAGATTTTTTCACTTAACGATCAATGCTATAAACCAACTAGGTGTCTTGAAAGGTGTTAGCGGGGCTACTCCCCTAGGGAAAAGAGGTTATTTAATTAAGGAACTTTATGAAAGCGTCGTAAAACCTCCCTCGAAGTACCGACACTGGCCTAGCTGAACGGTTACGCAAGTATTGTACGGTGAGATTAATCCTGACTAATTCTTCTTTTATGGTTTGAGAAAGGATTCGAGAAATAGTGGGAGCCATCCTGTTTAGATAAACTAAAAACCAATATAAATTTGCAAGAGCATCATGATAAAGTGTTTCTTCTCTCTCTCCTAATTGCAGCGACCAAACATGACGGGCCTTAATTAATTATTAGATAAAAATATATTGACAGGGCCAAACTATAAAGATTGGTTCAGGAATGTCAAGATGGCAATCACGTATGACAAATTGGGGTATGTCCTTACTATTAAAGCCCCCATCGTCCCTGGTCCAAAGTCCAGCGTCGTGGATAGGGAAATACGTAAGACCTGGGAGATTGACTGCGCGAAGGCTAAATGCCTCGTGTTGGCATCTATGGACAATGAACACCAGAGACGACACGAGAATATGGATCTTGAATCCATATTCCTCCATACCAAGGAATTATATGGAGAGCAATCTCGTATCAAAAGATACGAGACCTCGAAGAAACTTTTTCAGGCGAGGTTGGCCGTTGGATCATCTGTAGAGGAATACATCCTTAAGATGATTGGCTATATTGAAGAGCTCATGGACCTCGGGACCACGTTAGAAAATGAACTGTATACAGACTTGATTCTCCAGTCCCTTCCTTCCACCTACGCCCAGTTTATCTTGAATTTTAATATTCAAGGTAAAGAAGTTGAACTACCGGAACTCCTCAACATGTTGAGGAGTGCTGAGGGCACCCTGAAGAAATCCAGGGAAACCCCCGCTCTGCTTATTGGTGGAGCTTCCTCTTCTAGGTCCATGGCGAAAGCCAAAGGAAAGAAGAAGAAGGCCCCCACCAAGCCGAGAGGTGGTGTTAGCAAGGTGGAAGCAAGGGAAAGACAAAAGTAGCGGGGACGACAGTAGGAACGGAAGAATGCTTCTACTGTCATAAAAAGAGCTATTAGAAGAAAGATTGTAGGGCTTGGATGGCCAAGAACCAGGACCCGAAGCAAGTTGTGGCTTCGGGTTCAGGTGTGTTTGTAATTGAAAACTGTCTGTCAATCAACTCTACTTCCTGGGTATTGGATACCGGATCAGGATCTCATATCTGCAATTCTTTGCAGGCACTGAGAAGCCATAGGGTTCTGAAGACCGGTGATATGACCCTCAGGGTTGCTAACGGAGTGAGCATAGATACTGTGTCCGTAGGGGGATATCACCTTGGATTGACGAGTGGACATATTTTAGTTTTGCGCAACTGTTTTTGTGTACCTAGTTTGACTTGTAATATCATTTCTGTATCTTTATTATCTAAAAAGGTTATGATTTTACATTTGTAAGCGATGTCGTAAACATCCACCTTAATCATGGTCTGATTGGGTCATGTACTCTAAATAACGGTATATACGTATTAAACCAACTACAAGTTTTTAATGTCCAGAACACGCATAAAAGAAAGACTCCAGAATTAAATCAAGCTTTCTTATGGCATTGTAGACTAGGTCACATCAATGAGACAAGGTGTCACGACCAGAAATTTAGTTCGTGACCGGCACATAATTCAAGTAACGTCTAAAGACGCAACGTAAATTAAGTAAGCCGAAGCCCAGAAATCTAAACCCTTTTTAGATAATAAAAGAGGTGAAGTTTTGAAATAAAGGTATGATGAAATCAAAAGTTTTCTTAAATGCATAAATAGTGGAACATGAAAAATGCAAGTGGATTTTACCAGTTGAAAAACATGTTTCGTCTTTTAAAAATTTGGGCAGCACCTCCTTTGTATATTTTGATCCAAAACCACATACACATGATAATATAAAAGACATCCCCAAGCGGGAGCTAGCTCTTCGCCAATCGGTGGAATCACAACCACGCAAGACAGAATATAAGTATACGACGCCCAACAGTGAAGATCAACACAAAGGATAATGAATGAAGCAAGACATCTGTAAGTGCACGGCAGCGCCCCGGCCGTCATTCCGAGGCCAAAATGCGGAAATGAAACTTTTTCTTAACTTGGAAACCGGCGCTACCGCGTACTATAAACCCGGATCGGACCATTAACCTACTACTAGCTAACTAGAAAATGGGTAGAATGCTATACCGAGCGATCCGTGTCCTTCGGTCTTCGGCCTCCTGTAACACCTTAGAATGTGTTTTGTGGCTAATTATATTTTAATATATAGTTTTTAATAAAAAGTTTACCAAGTTGGGTTTTAAATATTTTATCCTATTTATTGAGTATTTTATTAGATTTTCCCTAGGCTTGCACGCACTTGTGCATGATAACTAGGGTTGTTTTTGGGGTTAAACATGATTAGCAATCATGGTTAACTAACCATTTTCCTTAATCTAGTTTAATATTGTTAGGTGTTTTGGGTTAAATAGTTATGGTTGTTAAAATAAAAAGAGTTTTATTTTGAATTTTGTTTTGGGTTTTGACCTTGGTAGGAGAGAGAGAGAGTGCATGATGGGGCATCATGGCTTTCCCCATGCCTTCATTAATGAAGAGAGGGGAGAGAAAGGGTTGACTAATGCAAGCTCTCATTTCCCTTTTCCTTCTCATTCTCTCACTCTCATTCTCTCACACAACATACACACACTCAAACACACACCCATCATCATCAGCAGCAGCAGCTAAGACAACAACAACAACAACAAAAACAGCAGCAGTGGCACCAGCATCAGCAACAGCTGCAGAAGCAAGCAACAGTAGCAGCAACTGTAGCAGCAGGAGCCCCAGCAGCAGTAGCAACCCCTCACACACTTCTTCACCTGCTTCCTAGGATCTCGTAGGGTATAATTCTGAAACCCAATTCCTAGTTTGCTTAGTTGTGTGTTAGTTTAGCATCGGTTTGCGATAAATAGCTAGTTTAGTGCTTGATTATGGTGTTTATGTGAAATTGTGGCTAGAAAGTGTTTTAGTTGGTTAACCTAGCTCATTCTAGTGTTGTTAGGTCACCTCAACTGAGATTCTACCCTGGATTTCACTAAAATACCATAGGGTTTGTGATTTGTGCAAATTTAGCGTTTTTAAGCGATATATTAGCATTTTGTAATCTGCTTTTGACCCGGACCCTTCAGAATAAATTTGAGAATACTGAAGCATGCTCACTAGGTTTAGACAACACCACCAGAACACGAACCCCTCTCTCCCAAACCAGGCCGCAGATTTAATCTTATTGGCCGCAATTTGCGGCCAAGTTGGGGACTGGGGTGTTGGGGTCTTGGATAGGGTTGTCTGTAGGGTTGTGTAGTGTTTTGGCATGTCTAGTTTTGTAAGATTTTACCTGTAGGAAAATCTGGGACTATATATCGTTTTTGTGTCCGTTGTGTTTGCGCGATACGCGCGATACGTGAGCGGGTTCTGTGATCCAGCGTATCGCGGCGTGTCGCGATGGTTTTAGACGCGTACATACACGATTCAGCGTATCGTACACACGCGCGTTTAGTTCGCGACGCGAGTTTCTCATTTTGGTTCGATATCGCGTTTTGCGGAATATTTGGCTTATAAATGATTTCCGTGTCTTATTTGCATGTTTGCAGGCAGGGACTACGGACACTGCTACAGGGGGGAGCAGATGGTAGGATTCACCTAGCGTGGGGCGTAGGTGAGTAGATTTAACATCTACAGGGGAATCGCCCGCATGGCGTTATGTGTCTGGGCTAGGATACAAATACCTGTCGCATATTCTACGTCATTGTTAGAATTGCGCCTTTACTGTTTTTCTTGATATAGTTGTACTGTGACTAGCAGCCGTAGGACACTGCACATATTATTGACGGTTCATGTTGCGGGAGCACGGATTGTATGCTACACACACACCGTCAATAATTGCCATGTCACACACAACCCCTTAGTGATACTATATTGCTTATCATACATGACATCTAGCTTATCGATATACCTGTAGTGTATCTTACCATTAATGATAGGTACATATACACCTTGCGATTTAGCTATAGGTATACCATGCACATATTTTACTTATAGGTAGATACCTATACTTAGCTGTACCTTATTGATTTCGCCTACATCTGGTTTCAGCAACTTGTTATCATTTATATGCTCACATTCAGACATATCGCATTTATTTGTTCCTGGATTTGCTCATTGTTTATTTGGATTTTACATGGTGTTTTCTGGATTTGGGAACCGTGGGAGTTCATGAAATTATGCATACATTGAAAAACCCGGTTTCCTTGATATGATATTTGCACGTCCACCATGAGTTTTATCGGTGCTGATTATATACTCCATACGAGGTGTGGTTGCCGTATGAGAGTACATGGTGGGGCCCGGTATGGTTCCCCTCGGCAAGAAGATCGATGGATTTTGCCGATTGAGCCTGGTGGCGGGCGAGTACCTACCGGTGACAGTACCCATGACTCGGCAGGGGATCACGGAGACACCGCTGGGAGTCATGTACGTATGCATACGTCGAAAGGCGAAGGTCAGAGCTAGGCACTCGTGCTTTCGGGATAGCGTATGATACGTGATCAGGATTTCTGTGTCGATGCTTGGCACATTGTTTTCATGATATTTCTTTTAATACCTTTGTATATATAACAGGGGATTTAGCCGTTGTTATATATATCCTTACACCAATATTAGTGGAATGGGACGTTAATATATGTGTATTGCCCCCATCATATTTTATTTCTGCATATATATATATATATATATATATATATATATATATATAGGATGTTAGAAATTAATTGAGATTCGACTTGGGATATTGGTGATTCATTGAGATTGGCTATGAAAGAGATTGATGATTTGTACATTCGGGATATAGGAGATCTATTCGATATTGTACATTGAGGAGATGTGAGATTTATATGATATGAGAGCCCAACTTGGGGGGGGCTGATTTGAGGATTTGCGGATTGGAGTGTCTTGATGGATGGTGATCCTGCTACGATGTCAGGTTTCCGTGGAAATGACATATTCCACCCCATACCTCACACTTATCTATTCTTTGCACAGATTCATATATTGGTTGTACCTGTTAGCGTACCCTTATGATAGTTGCATATTAGCTTTCTCATATCCCTATTGCATAGTTATTGCATACTATTATCATGTCATCGTTGCTTCATATATTGATTGTACCTGCTAGTGTACATCTCCATTACATTGCTTTCACATGACCTATTATTACTGTAAATCGCATATCTTAGATTCATGCTGTCCGTACATTCCTGCGATTACCTGCATATGTTATCTACTATTCACGAGTTGGCAACTCACCCCCGTTGTGCCATAGGTGTTTCAGGTTGTTCCCCAGAGTAGTTGAGGCAGGCTATTCAGCTATTCATCTATTCAGTATTCATCTATCATCTTTTGCTACAGATACCGCATCAGCTCACAGTACTATTTTGCTTAGGTGGATTAGATGATTATCTGTATTTCATATTGTACATTCGTTGTATCTTGTACTCTCCATATCTATTGTATTGTTGACTTAGAGACTTGGTGAGGACGATATTGTATATTATTGTGGATTTGTTGTCTTTTATATACAGCTTTCTCTCTATTGTCCTTATTTCTTCGCTACGGCGTCGTATATTTATGATGTTATTGTTTTCCGTCTTGAGCTAGTTTTTACAAAAAAGGGTGTTGCCAAAATTTTAAAGAAAGAAAGTGGGACTTTTAAAGAATTTGGGTTGTGATTTCAAATGTTTCAAAAACTTATATTATCTTTTCCGTATTTTCTTGGTTTAGATTTCTGGGTTTTGGCTTTCTTTTACTGCGTTACGTCTTTTGGCGTTGCGTAGTATTAGGGCCGTCACGGGCCAATTTTGGATCGTGACAAAGTTGGTATCAAAGCGCTAGGTTTTACCTTTCGGAGTGTAGGATGACCTTAGTTTGATGGAGTAGGTAGCTTAAGCAAAATAACGTAGTGTGTGTATGTCTGCAGCATACCCACGATGCGGTACTTTGTATTAAGTAACCTAACTACAATTTGCTTGAAAATCCTTCCTTGATGATTCATATCCTTGAGATTCGATTCCTTATTCTCATCGAATCTTATATCTATTTATAGCCATGCCGCCGATGACTATGGGGACTCAGAGTGATGCAGCGAGGGCCGAGGTCAGAGTTGGCTCGGGTGAGACGAGTACTGACCAGGATGGCACTCTAGTTGCACTGCTGCAGACGGATCAGCCTACTACTTTTACTATTGATAGACTTTTGGCAGAGATGCAGGACTTCTGCCAGACTATGAGTTCATTGGTTGATGTCGTTCGGGAGCTACGACAGGAGGTTGTCACCCCTGTTACTCAGTTGTCACTTGCGATCAGCATGCAGCAGTCCGTCACCTATATAGCACCAGTGGTTGCAGCTCCAGTTGACGAGGCACATATTCCAGAGGCTCAGACAGTTCCAGGACAGTGGAGGACTCGTACCAGTGTACCAGCCCAGAGACAGAGGTTTGGTCATCGAGACAGATTTCATGGCCGTCGCGGGAGTAGCAAAGGCTTAGGACGAGGACAGTCGTTCAGCACTTCGTCAGGGATTGTTCCTTAGCACCTCGTCAGAGTCGTATTCAGAGAGGCCGTGGACGTGGAAGATTCGCTCAGAGGGCTCAGTCTACCAGAGGAGTTCAGCCAGCTGCGGGTAGAGGGCATACACAGGAGTTCGCTTCTACTCATCGGGACGCGCAGACGTCCAATGTGGAGTTTTCAGGTATCTTTTATTTATATGTTCTTTTGATGCATTCGTTGTTCTTCATGCTTGTACCGTGGTTGGGTAGATTAGTCGTAGTTGTGTTAACTTCTGTCAGCGATTCTTTTGTTGCGCAACACGTATTTCAGTTGTGTGCCAATCGGATAGGAGATAGAGGTTCGTCCGTCGTTTTGATCCTTCTAGAGATATTGGATTTGACGTTTTCCTGGACACGGACTGGTTAACTACGTGCTAGGCGTCTATGGACTACCGTGAGGAAACAGTCAAGTTTGTTTTCCCGGCAGGTCAGTTCTTGTTGTGCCGGCGGATAGTTGTGCCGCCTCTCACAGCTTGAATTCAGCCTTTTTCGCTAGTCGGCTACTGAGGAGATGTCGTGGATTCTTGGCGTTCATTTGTGATACCGGAGCCACAGTGGGATTGTTGGACCGGGTTCCTTTCGTGCGAGAGTTTTTCCGACGTTGTTCCGGATGAGCCGGCGAAGCTTGGGAGCTAAAGGATCAGCTGCAGAGTTATGGTTTGGGGAGTTTTGTGCGTCTGAGTGTTTCGCTGTTGGAAGCTCCTATTCCTGTTCGTCAAGGAGAAAGACAGCAGTTTAGGATTGTGTATCGACGGATCGTTAATTGAACCGGCTTACGGTGCGGATAGGTATCCCTTACCTCGCATAGACGATTTCTTCGATCAGCCCCAGAGTGCGAGACATTTTCTAAGTTTGCTTGGGATCAGGTCATCATTATTGCGGTTCGGAGTGACGGCATTCCGAAAACTGCCTTATGCGTGCTACGGGCTTTAGGTGTTTTAATGAGTCATTGGATTCACTGATGCCCTAGCAGCATTTGTAAATGTGATGAACCAGATTTCTTTAGGCCGTTCCTCGACCAGTTATTGTTGTGTTATTTACGACATTCTGGTCTACCTAATGTGTCTTAAGGAACAGGAGTAGCACCTGAGGATTTGTTATGCAGATACTGGGAGAGCACCAGCAGTTTGCTAAATTCTCGGAGTGTTTCTTCAGGCTTGTTTTGTGTTGACTCCTAGGTCCTGTAGTCACGGGAGACGGTTTCGTATGGTTCCGAGGGAGATCTGGCCGTACAGCTTAGGTCCAGACATGTGTGCTGGACGAAGATCCGCAGATTGTTGGGCTTAGCAGGTTTTTACCGCCGTTTCATGCAGGATTGCTAGAGTAGTGCTGCACCGTCGACTGAATTGACCAGAAAGGAGGTTTCTTTTCTTTGGACTGAGGCATGTGTACGGAGTTTTCGGCAGTTGGAGATTCGGTTAACAACTGCATCAGTTCTTCCTTGCCTTTGGTTCGGGCGACTTTGTTGTTTAACTGTAGTGTTTCTTGAATGGGCTCGAGTGTGTACTGATGTGACACTACAGAGTCATCGCTTTTTCTCCCCTACATTTGGAGGAAGTACGAGAAGGATATTCTACTCATGATCTGGAGATGGCCGCGGTGGTTTTGTGTTGGAGATTTGGAGACGCTACTTGTTCGAGAGTCATGTCAGATTTTCACGGACCACCAGAGCTTAACATACATCTTCCTGCAGCGGATTTGATTGTTGTGACAGTCTTCTGCAGATTTACAGTTCTTGTGTGATCATCGAGTACAGCTTCAGTTCATCTCTACAGAGGGGACAGCTTGCTCATGTCCACGCTCGACCACTTGTCCTTAATCGTTTTTGCGAGACACGGCCCGCCCATGCTCGTTCGTCGGTGATACTTGAGCATACACGGCTGGGTAATGATTCGGAGACCTTGATTTGTGACAATAGTGTGTTAAGTTAGGGACGTGTTTGTGTACCTGGTATCATCGGGTACAAACGTGTAATCCTAGAACATGCACATCTGTCAACTCTCTATATGCATTCAAGTTCCACCAACATTTAGCGTGACTTGTGAGATAGTTACGGGTGGACAGGGATGTAAAGAGAAGTTTCAGGTTTCGTTTCAAGGTGTCTGTCTTGTTGTGTGCTTGGGTCGAGCATCTGAGGCCGGCCGGAGAGTTGCAACCTTTTACCGTTCCAAAGTAAGAGTGGGAGCAGATCTCCATGAAATTCGTTATGGTGTCTAACCAGGTTTAGTCAGGGTGTTACTCCATTTGAATTCTTGTCGTCCGGTTTTACTCAATGTGCTCAGTTGCTTCTTGTTAAGTTGTTTGTTTGTTGTCGGCAGTTGGGGATCGCCACTTGCCATCGTTACGGTTCTCCTTCGATAGCTGTTATCAGGAGACGCTCTAACTGACCACCTTTAGGTTTAGGGGTTAGGTCGTGTCGATCACCAGTCTGTTCTTCTGACTCTGCGTAAGTAGGATTTTGGACCCCAGCTAGTCTTGAGACTTCAGAGATGGTCCAGTTGTGTTAGGTCAGGATGGGAATTGTCCATTGCGAACTGAGGTCTTATGCCGACTGTATTAGCCATAGACTCGAGTTCGCGGGGATAGATCATGTATTCCTATGGACTTCCGATGAATGACGTGTTGGATTTTGGGAAGCTTGTCCCAGGATTTAGGTCCTTTTAAGATCCTATAAGCAGGTTAGTTTCGTTGCCCTTAATTTGGCACTTCCGCCCAGATTATTGGATTTTCACCCCGTATTCCTTGTGATGATACATTACAATTACCTTCTTGACCTTCCTCACATGATCTAGCACCAGACCACTTAGCTTGACGCGATCTTTCGTTCGCCAGCAGCCAATTGTGCTAAGGGCTCAGCAGGTGGAGAAACGTCGGTCAAGGGTCTTGCCATCTGTGAAGGGTTTTTCTTGGACGTAGCAGTATAGTGAGATAGTCACTTGGGAGGCTGTGAGCGAGATTTGAGGATTTTTAATCTTCTCTTTGAAGGTACGCGTAACAGTATATTTTTAAATTCGGGGACGAATTTCTTTTACGGGGGGGGGGGGGGGATTGTAACACCTTAGAATGTGTTTTGTGGCTAATTATATTTTAATATATAGTTTTTAATAAAAAGTTTACCAAGTTGGGTTTTAAATATTTTATCCTATTTATTGAGTATTTTATTAGATTTTTCCTAGACTTGCACACACTTGTGCATGATAACTAGGGTTGTTTTTGGGGTTGAACATGATTAGCAATCATGGTTAACTAACCATTTTCCTTAATCTAGTTTAATATTGTTAGGTGTTTTGGGTTAAATAGTTATGGTTGTTAAAATAAAAAGGGTTTTATTTTGAATTTTGTTTTGGGTTTTGACCTTGGTGGGAGAGAGAGAGTGCATGATGGGGCATCATGGCTTTGCCCATGCCTTCATTAATGAAGAGAGAGGGAGAGAAAGGGTTGACTAATGCAAGCTCTCATTTCCCTTTTCCTTCTCATTCTCTCACTCTCATTCTCTCACACAACATACACACACTCACACACACACCCATCATCATCATCAGCAGTAGCTAAGACAACAACAACAACAACAAAAACAGCAGCAGTGGCACCAGCATCAGCAACAGCTGCAGAAGCAAGCAGCAGTAGCAACAACTGTAGCAGCAGGAGCCCCAGCAGCAGTAGCAACCCCTCACACACTTCTTCACCTGCTTCTTAGGATTTCATAGGGTATAATTCTGAAACCCAATTCCTAGTTTGCTTAGTTGTGTGTTAGTTTAGCTTCGGTTTGTGATAAATAGTTAGTTTAGTGCTTGATTATGGTGTTTATGTGAAATTGTGGCTAGAAAGTGTTTTTGTTGGTTAACCTAGCTCATTCTAGTGTTGTTAGGTCACCTCAACTGAGATTCTACCCTGGATTTCACTAAAATACCATAGGGTTTGTGTTTTGTGCAAATTTAGCGTTTTTAAGCGATATATTAGCATTTTGTAATCTGCTTTTGACCCGGACCCTTCAGAATAAATTTGAGAATACTGGAGCATGCTCACTAGGTTTATACAACACCACCAGAACACGAACCCCTCTCTCCCAAACCAGGCCGCAGATTTAATCATATTGGCCGCAATTTGCGGCCAAGTTGGGGACTGGGTGTTGGGGTCTTGGATAGGGTTGTCTGTAGGGTTGTGTAGTGTTTTGGCATGTCTAGTTTTGTAAGATTTTACCTGTAGGAAAATCTGGGACTATATATCGTTTTTGTGCCCATTGTGTTTGCGCGATACGCGCGATACGTGAGTGGGTTCTGTGATCCAGCGTATCGCGGCGTGTCGCGATTGTTTTAGACGCATACACACACGATTCAGCGTATCGTGCACACGCGCGTTTAGTTCGCGACGCGAGTTTCTCGTTTTGGTTCGATATCGCGTTTTGCGGAATATTTGGCTTATAAATGATTTCCGTGTCTTATTTGCAGGTTTGCAGGTAGGGACTACGGACACAGCTACAGGGGGGAGCAGATGGTAGGATTCACCTAGCGTGGGGCGTAGGTGAATAGATTTAACATCTACAGGGGAATCGCCCGCATGGCGTTGTGCGTCTGGGCTAGGATTCAAATACCTGTCGCATATTCTACGTCATTGTTAGAATTGCGCCTTTACTGTTTTTCTTGATATAGTTGTACTGTGACTAGCAGCCGTAGGACAATGCACATATTATTGACGGTTCATGTTGCACGTGCACGGATTGTATGCTACACACACACCGTCAATAATTGCCATGTCACACATAACCCCTTAATGATACTATATTGCTTATAATACATGACATCTAGCTTATCGGTATACCTGCAGTGTATCTTACCATTAGTGATAGGTACATATACACCTTGCGATACAGCTACAGGTATACCATGCACATATTTTACTTATAGGTAGATACCTATACTTAGCTGTACCTTATTGATTTCGCCTACATCTGGTTTCAGCTACATGTTATCATTTATATGCTCACATTAAGATATATCGCATTTATTTGTTCCTGGATTTGCTCATTGTTTATTTGGATTTTACATGGTGTTTTCTGGATTTGGGAACCGTGGGAGTTCATGAAATTATGCATACATTGAAAAACCCGGTTTCCTTGATATGATATTTGCGCGTCCACCATGAGTTTTATCGGTGCTGATTATATACTCCATACGAGGTGTGGTTGCCGTATGAGAGTACATGGTGGGGCCCGGTATGGTTCCCCTCTGCAAGAAGATCGATGGATTTTGTCGATTGAGCCTGGAGGCGGGCGAGTACCTACCGGTGACAGTACCCATGACTCGGTGGGGGATCACGGAGACACCGCTGGGAGTCATGTACGTATGCATACGTCGAAAGGCGAAGGTCAGAGCTAGGCACTCGTGCTTTCGGGATAGCGTATGATACGTGATCAGGATTTCTGTGTCGATGCTTGGCACATTGTTTTCATGATATTTCTTTTAATACCTTTGTATATATAAAAGGGGATTTAGCCGTTGTTATATATACCCTTACACCAATATTAGTGGAATGGGACGCTAATATATGTGTATTGCCCCCATCATATTTTATTTCTGCATATATATATATATATATATATATATATATATATAGGATGTTAGAAATTAATTGAGATTCTACTTGGGATATAGGTGATTTCATTGAGATTGGATATGAAAAAGATTGATGATTTGTACTTTCGGGATATAGGAGATCTATTCGATAGTGTACATTGAGGAGATGTGAGACTTATATGATATGAGAGCCCAACTTGGGGGGGCTGATTTGAGGATTTGCGGATTGGAGTGTCTTGATGGATGGTGATCCTGCCACGATGTCAGGTTTCCGTGGAAATGACATATTCCACCCCATACCTCACACTTATCTATTCTTTGCACAGATTCATATATTGGTTGTACCTGTTAGCGTACTCTTATGATAGTTGCATATTAGCTTTCTCATATCCGTATTGCATAGTTATTGCATACTATTATCATGTCATCATTGCTTCATATATTGATTGTACCTGCTAGTGTACATGTCCATTACATTGCTTTCACATGACCTGTTATTACTGTAAATCACATATCTTAGATTCATGTTGTACGTACATTCCTGCGATTACCTGCATATGTTATCTACTATTCACGAATTGGAAACTCACCCTCGTTGTGCCATAGGTGTTTCAGGTTGTTCCCCAGAGTAGTCGAGGCAGGCTATTCAGCTATTCAGCTATTCAGTTTTCATCTATCATCTTTTGCTACAGATACCGCATCAGCTCACAGTACTATTTTGCTTAGGTGGGTTAGATGATTATCTGTATTTCATATTGTACATTCGTTGTATCTTGTACTCTCCATCTACTATTGTATTGTTGACTTAGAGACTTGGTGAGGACGATATTGTATATTATTGTGGATTTGTTGTCTTTTATATACAGCTTTCTCTCTATTGTCCTTATTTCTTCGCTACGGCGTCGTATATTTATGATGTTATTGTTTTCCGTCTTGGGCTAGTTTTTACAAAAAGGGGTGTTGCCAAAATTTTAAAGAAAGAAAGTGGGACTTTTAAGGAATTTGGATTGTGATTTCAAATGTTTCAAAAACTTAAATTATCTTTTCCGTATTTTCTTGGTTTAGATTTCTGTGTTTTGGCTTTCTTTTACTGTGTTACGTATTTTGGCGTTGCGTAGTATTAGGGCCGTCACGGTCCAATTTTGGGTCGTGACACCTCCATCCCGATCTCCTCGCGGAATCTCCGGTCTTCACCTCCTCGTCGGAAAGGTCACCACATCGCTGGGTTCTTTTACGGGCTCCCACCTCTGGACCGAGGCAACTCGGGCATGAAGTTGGCGAGCCGACGTGTCCAAGAATGCTGTAGGCTAGTGTAGAGTGGTTTGTCTTAATAGGGTAATTGAAGTTGCCATTTTAGATGGAGGAATGAACAATGGAAATGAGCTTAGGATTTTTGGTGTAAGCCAAAACGAGAACAAGAATTTCCCACCACCAAAATAAATTCCCTCTTTCTCATAATGTGGCCGGCCATGCATAAATGGGAGTGGGAAAATACAAAGGAGGTGAGCACAAGAAAAGGTAAGGGTAAGCATAAGAAAAGGTGTTGATAATTAGGAAATATTGTCACAACAAAATCCTTTCATTTCCTAATCAAATCCCATCACCATTAATGCAAAACCATGATGAATGAAAAAGCAAAGATGCTTTAAACTATCATGAAAACTCATATCACAAATAACCCCCTCCACTTTGCTAATTTGCACATTTGCAAATTAGCCATCCATTAGAAAAATCCGGCCATGAAGAAACAAAGGAAATATGGCCGAAACGGAATGCAAACTGGCAACTTCGGAAAAACGATCCCGTAATAAATTACAGGAAAACCTCGCCACCGTATATACATACCCGCATTTGTATTCCGACCGAATACAAATGCAATGTGACAAAATCTACACTGTAAAATACTAGAATCCGGCTTAAACCAAAGCCCTGTAGTATTATCCGTCCGATCATGATCCGTGCAATACCGCACGTATATGATCGAACCCTGCCATAAATCCATACAGCCTCTACAGCGTTTCGCCCGAAACTTGAGAAACTGTCTGTGGGGGACTCTAAAGACTCGTCAATACTTTTGGCTGTGGATTTAACCACTAACACGTCAGAGGTATTAGCCATACGTAACGGGCTACGAGGTATTGACCAAAAGGGACGTCGATGAGCGAACTCATCCTGACACCCTACTGAGCCTGTCAGTGACAATATCCATACAGTCTGGTCCGTTCATCTATGAGCATCGCATGGCGGGCCTAGGGGGTTGGTTAAATTCAGACCCCCAAAAGTGGTACAAGTCGTGTCGGAGTGTAGACCAGAACACCCTGAGATACTACTGGAATACCTATCAGTAAATCTCCTGCCTTGGCCAAGGACTTCGTGTAATGGCTCTCCTAGACACAGTGCGATCTCACCCCCAATACCGGGAGAGACGAACCCCTGCAGATCCGCTCACTGCCACCGTGTGGCTCGGGACTGTACCCAACTAAAACCTGTTTGCACGACTCCTTTGAGCCGTAGTAGGGTAATAATCAAAGCACAGTGGGAACTCACACGAGACAAATGACGATCTCAGGTCGATGAACTAACCTGTACATATGTCACCAGGGAACTGCTATCTGACGTCAGGTATAACACCAACTAGCATGTTCCCGGCGAGTCCTGTCCGGTGTACTCATAACCCAATGAGCACCTCTATACATCTTAGGTGAACCAACTGACACCAGTGGCTTGTGAGACCGGCCACCGCCCCTCGTTGGGGTCTCGACTGTATACACTAGTCTACTCTGGAGTATCGATGCCCTGTCTCGAAACTCCCACAACTAAGGACCTTTTAAGGATGTGCTTATAGACCCCAGCTCCCACGTATATGATCGCCATCATACTGCTGGCAGTCAAGTAAGAATTCTAGGGGCTCTATCAACGTGTAATAGCGACATGTGAGGTCACCTAAAGCAGTACACGATGATAAAGATAAACCAGATAGCATACTATTATCTTGAGTAAGACTGTCCTACCGGCATAGATCCTCCCTCAATCATTGCAATCATGTGCCTGTGATCCAATAATTGACTCTGAGGGCACTATATCCAACAATCTCCCACTTGCACTCAAGGCTAATTATTGCGATGTCGCATACTCACAGCCCGTGTGATACCGAACACCCAACTCCTCTACTAATCAGTCTCACAAAGCTCGTTTGCGAAACTATTGCGTTCGAGAAATAGCCTCATTGAGTGGATCCGCTCTGATGTTTCTTTCTATGTCTCTCTTTATCTCAAGTTCGCGGAGAAAACCTTCTCCCGAAATGAGCAATACCTGTCTTAGAATATGTTTGGATGTCTGATGGGACCTAGTTCATAAGTGAACTCCAAATCCAAACTTCTTAGACTGTATCGTCGACTGAACTTAATCAGTGTCCTGCGCTATGCCTCCCTCAGTATCTGCCTGGACCACCTATCCAAAATACTGCCCCTCGTCAAAGGGAAAACTATAACTCTGACAGTCACTCTATCATCCAGGTCACATTGGAAGCTTGGAATGATAACCGTCTCCCAAAAGAGGCTGTCGTTATCATATCCCTAGAACATCCACTTATGTTCTAAAACTGCTTCCGAATGTTTCTTCAGGATTGGATCAATATCAACTTATTGCATCTACTGCAAAAACAACATCTGGTGTGGTACTTGACATCTCATGATTGACTCAATTGCCTAAGCAAGTGATCTTCCAATGATGCATATCCCTCTCCCCTTTAGTCTGTAAGACACCTATAGAGAGGGTGACCCCATCACCTGCAGGTACACTACCGTGCCAGGAGTCGTGCATTCTAAAACACCTTTAGAATGCTGTCTAAGTACCCAAATTGGGAGACTACCCAAATCTAGATCTAAAACCATAGATCCAGTAACCAGAATGTCTGATGTAAAATCCATGTCTTATGTGGAGAAACCACTGTGTGACAGCCAAAGTATAACCGATCGTAGTATAGGAATTTCACTTCCTGCTCTGTGTATGTCATCCAAATACCAGGACATCACACCCTACTACCTTCTTAACAAATCCATCCCCTATTCTGATGAAGTCAAACCTATGACTGTCAAATCAGAAATAGATGATCTATCTCCGCTATATCTGCTTTAGTCTATAATTAGACATAAGCCACTTGTCCACTATACTTCCGCTGCTCCCACTGACTAAGACAACCCTCTGGCAGAATAATATACACGTACACTTCTAAAGCTTGTTTAGAACGACGCTATACTCATCCTCCTGCCGGGTCTCACAGTCTAGAACAACAGCAATAGCAAGTCTGGGTAAACAAGAACCTCCCTGTCACCGTCCTTGAGGCTACCGGAGTACCTCTCGGGTGCCTGAGGTTACCCAACATACCTGCAGAGTGGCTAATGGAATGTCAAGTCAGATTAAACCTTTAGGTTCTTATCAAATTTTCAGTAATCGTTTGCGGTTCTGGAATCACTTCCAGTTCTACCATACTCCCACTACTGCTTTCTGAAAAAATCCATTTTTATTAAAACTGTGGCGAGTCAAGAACAATATCACTATTGATCTTCCTGATGGTAGAAAGTCAACCCTCATCATAGCCTGGGTCAACCCACAAACAGCCATTACAGAAACGTGCCTTGAGTTATCCAGAGTCTGGTTTTAAGCATAAGCCAGACAACTCCCCGTACCTTAACATCGTTAAGATATGAACTGTTCTATATCCAATACAGAAACAGAGGCACTGATTTAATTAAACCAGATTCAAATCATGCAACTGTCTCCGGTGCATGTCAACTAAATGGAAAGAGGCCGATCAACATTACTCAACTTAGGAATGCCTCCAATTATGAGTAACCAGAAAGAGAAGCAAGTTCTCTTAATCATTACTATCAATTGAATACAATGCACAAGTATCTACATCTTCGATCACCTTGAAGAATCCCGATACTTGCAACATCTGGTTCTCTACTTTACTCTTATACCTATAACTTCTCAAAACTTGGACCTTGCGTTTCTACGAAACACTTGTCTAAAAACTAGAGAAGTCATAAGTAAACCGAATATAGTACGAGGACCAACCCCTCTGTCCTAATGGACACTGGACAATATACAATACTCTGTATAAGTCCCCTGAGTCTAGTGACTCATTCACTGTGTGTCGTAGATTGAAAACTGTACTTATGGTTATGAAGAATTACACCGTTGTTTAATGCTCCTTACCTAACCATCCACTGATATAGGTAAATGTTATAAACATAATTTCAAAAAGGTATATCTCACTCTATAAAAATAGATGTACAGATATATCAATTTGAAATTGGTGCATAACAGCGGATATTCAAAACCAAATATTTGCCGTCCGGCAAACAACCCAGGTGACTTCCTCAAATATCACCAATTACAACGAATCCCGATATAATGAGGACAATCACCTAATTCCCAATAACTTACTCCCACTCATCATCTGTAAAACCATACAGATGTGAGAATCATACCTGGTAAATACATATCCTGGAGTAAGTGTTTAATTAGGAAATCAGTTTTCTTTTAACAGTACACAGTGAAATTGAAACATTGAATTGTTTTGTAGGGGTATCCGGGTATTCCTAGTAATGCCTCTTCCATTATCAGATTCACAACTGTAACCATATATTTCTTTGCCATCTCTCCACATCCTTTCATATGTCTTTAGTCATTACCTTCTGTACACCCTCTTAGGCTAAATAGTTTTCTTCCTTCCCTACCATTCGGCACCAGCCTATGGTTTGGAAGAAGACTATCCAATAAGCATAATGGGTGTACTGTCCTAATCCTAGGAGCACTCGCAACCCGAGAGAAGGTAACGATAAAAGACACCTGAATAAACCTTATTCCTCCCCGAACTGGAACAAGTTCCTTCGAGTTCGTATATAACCATACGATGGAGTATCCAAATAACTGTGGATCTTCGTAGTGATACGGAGTGTCCTGGAGAAATACAAAGGTGAAGTGGGAGTGGTAATGAAATACTTGGTTTGGTCGTGAATAGCAGTCGCAATTTACTTTGCCCTCCTACTAATCCCTTTATTTGTCTTTACATAATACCTTCTGTACACCGTTTAGGCTAATTGGTTTTCTTCATTCCCTACGTTCGGCACCAGCCTAAGGTTTGGAAGAAGACTATCCAATTTGCGTAATAGGTGTACCGTCCTAATCCAAGGAAGACTCACAACCTGAGAGAAGGTAAAACGAAATGCAACTGAATAGTCCTATTCGTTTTCTCCAGAACTGGAAACCATCCTCGAATAAATTTCTTCGAGTTCGTATATAACCATACGATGGTTTTATCCAATGAAAGTGGACGTTCGTAGTAATACGGAGTGTTCTGGAGAAAAGGGTAAAAGTAGGAGTGGCAATTAGGTATGCAACTCTGACAATCCAAAAACCAGTGTTTAAGAAGGTTCGGTTAATTTTGGTCACTGAGTCATAGTCAAGGGTCGGGCCATGGTCGCTGCCAAAGAGAGAGAGAAAAGAAACACTCAGCGTGCACTCTAACCTAGATCAGAATGGTTATCAATTTATCTAATCAGGAAACCTCCCACTGTAACCTCAAATTCTCCTCCAAACCTGAAAGAAGAATTAGTCGGGATCGCCCGAGGAGTAAACCAACTCATCAGTGGGAATCGGGATCCAACTATCATCGCATGATAATGTGATGGAATCCACTCACGTTATCGCACTCCAGAAGGTATGCGCATATCTGGCAAGTTTCAGTTTCTTTAGAAACTCCCGATATGATTTTTACCCCATGCTCTTATAACCTTGACTTTGGCCAACAAATCATAAGTCACATATCAAGTTCTACCCGTCATTATCCAGGTTGATTTGAACCCATCCGTACCTACCCTTGACTTTGGCCAACAAGGCAGTACGACTGTCCCAAACCATCGCATTTATCTATGCTACAGAAAAGTAACAAATAGCTACCATACACTATGCCTTGACTTTGGCCAACAAACATAGCATGAATACTACGTGCTACATGTCTGAAATGACGGAGGGCTACGAATGGTTTTTGGCGAAAACCTTTAACGTAATGAACTTGATATCGTTGAAGGAACCGGATAGCTTTTATAAAAATATAGTAACGAAAACCTTTGCTAAAGAGGTCACTCCCGGTGAAGGGATCTCGGCTCTTTCCCCGTAGAATGAGGTGTAGGATATTCCAACTGAATACCACGATACAAAGCCAAAGTAATCGGCTATAGTGAAGTTATTACCCTGACACAAACTTCTGTCCAAGGGGTCACTCCCGGTGAAGAGATCTCGGCCCTTGCCTCGTCGACTGAGGTGCTGGATATTCATAACCGAATACCACTGTGCAAAACAAAAGAGAACGTCCTTGCAATAACAGCTTTTTTTGAAAAATGTTCCAACAACATCAAACAGGTTTGTTTAGCTTGCATTGATCCGAATCAACGCAGTCCCATCAATTGATCACACCAATAAAGAACGAAAATAATGATGTACGTATATGCCATCCGCATTCGCCACTGGGTCCCATCACCACCCGTTAGGTTACTTAACTAACGACAGAGCGGGGACTGGACTAGCGCGGATGTAAAACATATACAACATCTACTAGTATATATATCAATATATAATATTCGCTCAAGGCGTGATAAAATGCAACATCACAGAAATGTAATAAGCATCACAGAACAATACAGATATCTGGGATCCCCGGGTTTCATAGAGCCGCTACTGAAACCCGACGTTCCCCTGATCGTGCGGATAACCTGTGCAATGAAATCCTAGACCCCTACAGGCGTGGCAAGTTACTCGCCAAAACCTGAAGCGAGGCAGCCCCCTTCAACAACGTGAATGGACCACCCAGCACTTCATGGAATCCGGTAACTTGAGCACCCTACCTTGGGTCAACCTATACCCCCTACGAGTGCGGTGAATAGCCCACCAATTCTAGAGTAAAGCCCCCTCCGTCTCAAAACCATGAGATGCGGGCCCGTTGCCCTCTAGAACCCGGCTATCCGTGCACCCCACCGCGGGGTAATCCTAGTACAGAAAGTAAAATATACAACGGGTACATCGACCTCATCCTGGTCGTACCCCAAAGGAATAATATACAAACAGGCAGTAACGGCAGTCCACATGTCGGACGCTCGTCCCGCAATATCAAATGTACATAAACAACCAAACTGTACTAACATTGCATCCAGGCTATCCCCCACGACCAATCCACAATATCACAGCACAACACAGAACATCAACGTGAATGTCACGTTCGCAAATCCGTCTAAAAGGGCTATAGCAGTTAGACAGGATTTACCGATCAAATGTCATTCACGTGCCTGTGATCCAATAATTGACTCTGAGGGCACTATATCCAACAACATCAACCCACCAAGCGAACATATAACCCATCGCTCTAAGTCTCGCAACCACAAGTCTTGCTAAGTCTTACTACTTATACAATTACTAGTTTCTGATTGATGGAGTTAACTAGATACAACAGGAATAATAAATACAAGAGGGGTACGATCCAACATGTACCACCTACCAAAGCAAATCACCCGAATGTAAGCTGTGTGCCAGCGATGCCGCTGCTGATCCATGCGGCCAACCTGTAAGAACTGTGGCACAATGGGGGTGAGTTGCCAACTCGTGAGTAGAAAACATCAGCAGGTAGAAATTGAATAAAACAACGATTTCCTAGGTCAACTATATCATAAAGGTAATACTATTATATCTAGGGTGACCGTGTCTACATATATGCCAACAATAATTAATGCATGTATGCATGTGGATATCATCCAACAATATAATCAATGCATGTGGATCTCGTCCAACAATATAATCAATGCCTGTATGCGTGTGGATCTCGTCCACTCGAAACATCATGAAAGCATATGCATGTAAATATATGAGGATATCAAAGAATGTGTGTCCATCAATGACATATCAAATCATTGAACCCGAGTGTCCAACACCGACACTCGAAATATCATGAAACCCGTGTTCAGCATCGACACGTAAATCCTCATATCTCAGGTGCTGCATACTCAGATCGGCCCTCAGGCGCCACATACTCTGGTCGGCCCTCGTATCCATCTCATGACTCCGGTCGGTTTCCTCCCGATAACCGCCGAGTCCAACTACTATCACCGGTAGGTAGTGCTCCCCTGCCAGGCTCACCGCCTAACTATACGAGTCTTCTTGCCCCGGGGTACCTCACCGGGTCCACCATGTACCCGCAGACGGTGCCTACCGCTCCTCGAATTGGGTTTCACATATCAATCTCAGAACCGAGACCGAGAAAACACATGGAGGACATCTCCAAATATCATATCAAGAGAAACCGGGTTATTAAAACAATACATCATTTCCTTTGAAATATAACCACGGTTCTCAAATCCAGAATATCATAAAAACAACATCTCAATGCGTAATATCATAAAGCATGATGTATGCAAACATATAACCGAAATGTGAGCATATCAAGTATATCATGCAACCAAATATAGTAATGTAAGCATAGCAAGTATATCATGCAACGAGTCATGTGACAATACTGAACAATCAAGAGTAATAGCATGATGCTACAATTCTACTGTGTAAGTGACATAGCAATAATCGATGATGAAGTGTATGAGTCGGCCAATCTGTGTAAGTGTAACATACGCATCATCGATAATGGTGTAGGTGTACTAGCACAAGTATATGTAATGCAATAAGAATGACATGAACGTAGCATAAGGTACATCGTAAGCGAAATGCTAAAAGGTATACGTATCTATAACATAACCGAGTCGGTGAATCTATCAGTCGGCATCCAGCCTCACAACATCACGTACGGTACAAACCATCGTACGGCATCCTCTAGTCAAGGGTATGGATCAATCATCAGATAAAACTCATCACGTACGGTAATGTATCGTACGGCGGCATTAAACTATTAGGGATCCTATTAACCTTTATGACAATGAGGGTACGGACCTAACGTCTCGTACGACATATCACTCATGATTCACAACATTATATATATCTATATACCTAAATCCCAAGTCACATCCGTATCAATCTCATATCGTGGGACCGACAAAGGTATCAACTATCTCATATCGACTCGCATCCATATAACGACATATCACACCAAATCATCATATCACATCGTATACTCTTTTCATCTCATTAATATCTCATATCAAGTTATTTTACATATACATTATATCTTATAAATCTCCTATCATGCTACTCTAAATCTCATACTTACCCTCGTGCAACCACATATCTATATATCGTGATTCACATTCACTTTTCATATCCTTATATATAAATTCGAGACATCATTTCTATCATATAATGTCAAAGAGTCATATCCCTATAGCTTTCATCTCATATCTCGATATATATATATTTAATCATTCATATCATCTCTAACTATCTTTTTAACCATGTCCCTAGTTTTCTAATATAGGTTTCTTTAACCATATTCTAAATATCGATTTCCATCAAAACTTGTTGGGGTGCTATATGCCATCCACCCGACTTCCCCCGTAGATATAAATCTACTCACCTATGGAACTCTTTGTTCAGCCGTAGTCAATGTGCTCCGTCGTCTCAGAATTCACATGAAGGTACCTACAATAAATACACAATCACAAATGCTGTTAACATCAAGTCCGGAAAACCAATACGGCACACGGTGCGCTCATAGGTTAGAACCTATTGCCTACGCATGTAAAACAACCAAACAAATCCTTGTTGTTGACGTACAAACGCCCAACAACCAAATACAAATCCAACCACCTAAACCAAGCATTCAAATATCGGGAAAACTTTGCGCAAAACACTCACAACAGCCCCCAGATTTTGGTTCAGGTAAGATCAGGCCAAACTAGCAGTACAGTGGGGTTGTATAGGGGGAAGTGAGCTACAGACCAAACCTAGACACAATTGCCCACACTGAGGCCGGCTACACTGCCCCTAAAACCGGCCTGCTCGGCCAAGGATGCTTGGAATGGGTCGTACTTGCAGGGTGGTCTCCTAGTGTCTTAATTAGGTTAATGGAGTTGCTAGTTTTTCTAGTAAACGTTCCATGTCATCCCAGATTCCCTATAGTCCCCAATTAATACACAAAACCGACATGGAACAAATCGTAAGTTCGTATTCTCTGTTCTAGGTCCACAAATTGATCTCTAGGGTCTTGTACACACTCACTACAGATCACGAGTCCACAAAATCACCCAAAACCCTCTCTATGAATTTCCAAGTTCACAAATCCACACTTAAACAAATTCTAAACTAAACTAGAATGCTAGGAAACTTAAAACTAAACTAAATGAAAGGAATATACCTCATGGATGCAACTCAAGAAAAACCCTAGCTTCCTAAAGTCTTCAAAATCCAACTTTGATTGGTCCAAAGTGTTGAGGATGAGGTGGGGATCAATTTTAATGAAAAGGGTGTAGGGTTTTGGTGAAGAAATGGAGATGATTCTTGGAGGTGAAGATGGAGGGAGATGAGGAGGAATAAGATAAAGCAAAATTAAAGGGGGGAAAATGAATGGCTGCCCTCTCTCTCTCTCTTTCTTATTCTCACCCTCTCTCAACTCATTTCTCACTCACACTCTCTCTCTCCAATAATTGTCTCATTTTTCCTTTTTCTCGTTTTCTTTTCTTTAAAAGCTAAATATCAACAAATACCAATGAAACAACATGCAACAAAATGCAACATGTCATGGTGCACTAACCATGGAAAAATGTAGAAACACGGATTTGGCCTAATCGCGATTAGTAATGCACTAATCAATTTTTATTCAAACTGCATATAATTAATTATAAAAAATGCCAAATCCGATAAATATATTTTTGAATTAATAAATCATTTTAATATCCAATTATTTCACAAATATTGGTATATATTTATACCATTTTACGAAAACCCCAATTTCGCAAATCGGGTATTTTCGCGAAATATATTATTTTAATATTAAATTCCAAAAATAATATTTTATATTTTCTGAAATGTTACACAAGGTTAACCAAGTTACATAAAGAAGGATATTTCGATCCGTTCGAATATCAATCTTATGCAACTTGTCAATCATGTCTCAAAGGAAAGATGACAAAGACTCCGTTCACTAGACACGGAGTAAGAGCGAGTGAGCTCTTGGGACTCATACACAGCGACGTGTGTGGTCCAATGTCTACACATGCAAGAAGTGGTTATTCCTATTTCATTACTTTTACGGATGATTTCTCTAGGTATGGACATATTTTCTTGATGAAAAATAAATCCGAGGCCTTTGAGAAATTCCGAGAATATAAGAATGAAGTGGAAAAACAAACCGGCAAAAGTATCAAGACACTGAGATCTGATCGAGGTGGTGAATACTTGAGTGCCGAGTTCCTAGATTATCTAAAAGAGACTGGAATTATCTCTCGGCTTACTCCTCCATACATACCACAACACAACGGTGTTTCGGAGAGACGGAACCGAACCCTATTAGATATGGTACGTTCCATGATGAGTAACGCTGAGTTACCGCGATCATTCTGAGGCTATGCACTAGAATCAGCTGCATATCTTTTGAACAAGGTTCCTACCAAGACTGTGCCTACCACACCATATCAGATGTGGAGTGGGAAGAAACCCTATCTTCTATATCTGAAGATATAGGGATGTCCAGCTTTTGTTAAAAAGCAGCATGTGGACAAACTCGAGGCACGCTCAGTACTGTGTAAGTTTGTGGGATACCAAAAGAACTCCAGGGGGTATCTTTTCTATTACGCAGAGGAACAAATGGTTTTTGTTTCTCGTCATGCCGAACATCAATTTTTAGCAAAAGAAACTAGTGGGAGCATAATAGAACTGGAAGAAATTCCAGAACCACAAGCTATTACTGAAAGCTTGGTGGAATCAGAAGTTCCAAAAGAACAGGACATTCCCGCATCACTCCGCAGGATTAGTAGGCTGTCTTATCCGCCTGAGAGATACTACGATTTTCTCGTAGACGGGGATAGAGAGGATTACATCATTGATAATGATGAGCCGACTAACTTCCAGCTAGCCATTCAGAGCATTGACTCGGTAAAATGGCTGGATGCAATACGGACCGAGATGGAATCCATGTACACCAACAAAGTATGGACTTTGGACATTGCTCCAGAAGGGGTAAAACCCATAGGCTGCAAATGGATCTTCAGAAAGAAGATTGGTGTAGATGGACAGGTTGAAACCTATAAGGCTTGACTTGTTGCAAAAGGAATTCGTCAAAGACCTGGTTCGGACTATAACGAAACCTTTTCTCCAGTGGCTATGCTCAAATCCATTCGGATCCTTCTTGCCATTGCTGCCTTCCATGATTATGAGATTTGGCAGATGGATGTAAAAACAGCTTTTCTAAATGGAAATTTGGAAGAGTGTGTCTATATGGACCAGCCAGATGGTTTCATTCAGAGTGGGAGTAGTGGAAAATTGTGCAAGTTGCTTAAGTTCATCTATGGACTAAAGCAGGTATCGCGGAGTTAGAACATCTGTTTTGATGAAACGGTCAAAGAATTTGACTTTATCAAAAATCCAGATGAGCCATATATTTATAGTAAGATTATAGCACGAACTGTTGTATTCCTCGTCTTGTACGTAGATGGCATTCTCTTGACAGGAAATGACATTCATATACTACAATCTGTCAAAGGGTTCTTATCACACAGGTTCTCCATGAAAGACCTGGGTGATGCCTCTTACATTCTGGAGATCCAGATCTATCGTGATAGATCTAAGAGAATGTTAGGACTTTCACAATCCAGGTACATCGACACCATACTGAAAAGATTCAGTATGGAAGATTCTAAGCGCGGTAATTTACCGGCTTGTCACGGAATCACCCTCTCCAAAGAGATATCTCCCTAGACTGATTTGGAAAGGGATCGCATGTCTATTATATCCTACGCTTCTGCGGTAGGCTCTATAATGTATGCGATGTTGTTTACCAGACCAGATGTTGCTTACGCATTGAGCGTGGTGAGCCGGTATCAGTCAAACCCTGGGGAGAAGTACTCGATAGCAGTAAAGAACATTCTCAAGTACCTGAGAAGGACTAAGGAAATGTTCTTGGTTTACGGCGGAAAAGACCTCCAGATCGAGGCCTTTGCTGACTGCAGCTTCCAGAGTGATAAGGATGACTCTAAATCCATGTCAGGTTATGTCTTTACCCTCAATGGAGGGGCGGTCTGTTGGAAGAGTTCCAAGCAGGACACCGTTGCTGACTCGACGATGGAAGCGGAGTATATCGCAGTTTCTGATGCCGCAAAAGAAGTAGTCTAGATAAAGGAAGTTCTTGACAGAACTTCAGGTGGTTCCGTCCATTGTTGATCCAATACCTCTGTATTATGACAACGGGGCTATAGCTTTAGCAAAGGAACCCAGGTCCTATCAAAAGTCCAGATACATTTTGAAGCGGTATCACCTGATCAGGGAGATCGTGGATTGCCGAGAGATCGAGGTGAGGAGAGTTGCTACGGAAGACAACACTGCAGATCCATTCATAAAGGCCATCCCTCAGACGCAGTTCGAGAGGCTATTCGAGATGATAAATCTGCGATATGCCAGCACATGGCCTTAGTGCAAGTGGGAGATTGTCAGTGTAATATGCCCTTGAGGCCATTATTGTATAGTACTAGTTTGTATATTACATTTTGGAAGTTTGGGATATATACATGGATTTATAACAGTCTTGCTCAATATGGTAGTATACTACTTGGTTTGTATCTATCTTAATATGTGTATATGTTTTTTTTAACGTATTGCTAATACATATTGATAGAGCCCTTAGGATCTTTGCTTGACTACCAACGTTGTGATGGCAGTCACACTAATGGGGGCTGGGTAGACTATAAGCACATCCTTATACAGGTCCCTAGTCATAGGATTATCGAGACATGGCATCGATACTCCAGAGTAGACTAGTGTATACGCTTCTCATCCCAGCAAGGGAGATGGCCTGTCCCACAGCCATCAGTACGTCGTACTGGAGATAGTATGCAGGTGCTCATTGGGATATGAATTACACTGGACGGACTCGTGGGGTACTGCTGGTTGGTACTATACCTATCTTCAAGTAGCAGTTCCCAAGTGACATGAGTACAGCTTAGTCCGTTGAATTGGCACTGATACTTCGCCTCAAGTGTGTTCCCACTGTTCTTAGATTGCCACCTTACCACGGCTCTATTGAGTCGTGGAAATAGGTAGTAGTTGGGTGCAGTCTCGAAGCACTTGGAGGCAGTGGCGGTTAGATAGGATTCATCTCTCTCGGTATTGGGGGTTGATGCCGCGCTGTGTTCGGAACACCATTACACAAAGTCCCTAGCCAGGGAAAGTGAGATTTACTGGTAGGTACTCCAGTAGTTTCTCAGGGTGTTTTGGACTGTACTCCAACATGACTTATTGCACTATTAGGGGTCTGACGCTTGCCGTCCCCTAGGATCGATATATGACACTCTTAGACGAACAGACCGAACTGTACAGAGATTGCCACGGACATGCTCAGTAGGAGTTTGGATGAGCTTGCTCGTCGGCTTTCTTATCGACAGATACCTAGGTAGCCGTTACGTGCAGCTAGTACTGCTGACGTGCTTATGGTTAAACCCACTGCCAGCATACTGTCGAGTCTTTAGAGTCCTACACAGAGGGTTTCCCAGCTTCGGGCGAAACGATGTAAAGGTCGTATGGTTTTACGACAGGGTCCGATCACATACGTGTACTTGTACGCGTGTGGTGTTCGAGCGGACAATACTAGTGGGCTTTGGTTTAAACCGGATCCTAATATTTGATTATTGGATTAGCTTCGTCTCATAGTATTCGTGTTTCTCGGAACACGGATGCGGGTATGTATATACGAATGAGAGAGGGAAAAGAAGGAGACACCTCATTAGGGTTTGACCATTGACTTGGTCAAAACAAATATGAGGTGGAGAAAAGTTTATCTTATTTTTGGTAAATGATAATTTTGTGGCATGGCTACTTGGGTTGACCATTTGACTTGGATTGACATTTTGACTCTAGATATTTTTGTGAGATATTTTTTAGACCTAGATATTTTGATGAGATATTTTTCCATGCCATGCTTATGGTCAAATCAAGCTAGCCATTCTATTTTCTTTTATCATTATCCAAAAACATTTCTCTTTCCTCAAGAGTTCACTCTCTCCTTCTTCCTCTCAAACCCTAGTATTTCATGTGTTGAGAATCAAGGGTTAGTGAGACCAAGCTACCCAAAATCACACTCTACTCATTCTAGGTTACTTAGTTTAGCACACCAAGTGATCTAGCTGCCTCAACTTGGAGGTTTAGCTTAAGGTTGGAACTCTCGGGTGGATCTTCTACTACTTCGAGAAGCCGACGAGTAGGTGCTTTCCATTTCCACTCCAAGGAGCTCGCGTAGTGAAGGAGGACAGCGGGAAGACAAGAAGGACTTGAAACTTTTGGTATAATCTTCTTTCATAGTAGATAAAACTTCTAGTTAGTTTGTTAGATATGGTTTAGCTAAGATCTTGGAGGTCAAGTCGATGTTACCTTGTTTGTAAAAATCGTTTTTTACCCGTTCCGCCTCCCCGCAAACCCGTGGGGTAGGTGACGTCGACTTACAATAGATTAGCATGGCTCACTAGGTTTTTTGTTAGTAAGTTCTAGCTTTTTTGTTCGATTCATTGTTTTGGAACTTTAGAAAACTAGAAATTTTTTGAATCCATGTTGCCATCTTCTAAAATTAGTTTGCTAGTGTGCCTAAGTTCCAGCAGGGTTCCCCGAAAAACAGTTTTCAATAACAAATACACCCGGAGAAGATGCATTAGAATGCTTCTCCTTCATTAGGGTCATATGGAATTCCTTATAGTCATCTTTCCTTTACTCACACTCGTGACAGTTTAATAAGTTAGAGCTAACCCGACGTTTCCCAGCCAGTGTAATAAGCTGGTTTGGTCAAGTCAAACATTTTATTATCTGGATTAGGGCGTGACATGGTTGCTACATAGAGAGAGAAATGAAGCACTCAGTGTGGCTCTTACAAGATTAGATTGGTTATTAATTTATCTAATCAGGATGGCTCCCACTGTTCCCTCGAATTCTTCACCAAACCTTAAAAAAAGAACTAGTCAGGATCATTTACACCTTATAAGTTCGCTAACCGTTCAGCCAGGTGGGTGTTGGTACTCCAAGGGAAGTTCCACGTGCTCTCGCACAGACCTAATTAAATCTCGTTTTCCACAGAGGCGTAGCCCCGTTAACACCTTTCTAGACACCTAATAGGTTAGCTAATTTTGAAGTGAAAAGTATCTCCCAAGAGTAATCCTATTCAACGGTGAGATCGGGATCCAACTATCATCGCGTGATAACCTAGATAGAAGCCACTCTAGTCACTATACTCCAGAAGGTTTGCAACACGAGCAAGTTTCATGTATATTTGAAACTCCCGATGTGGTTTTTGCCCCTGACGGCTTATGACCTTTACACAGTCAACATATCATAACTCCCTAGTCAAGTTCAACCCGTCATTGTCCTAGATTGTATTAGACCCACCTGCATGACCCTTAACATAGTCAAAATTGTTGTACGACTGTCATAACCAATCGCATCATATGCTACAAATAAGCACCACTTAGCTGCCGTACACTACGCCTTGACACAGTCAACATATGCAGCATGAATACTAAGTAATACTTGTAAGAAATGACGGAGGGCTGCGGCTGGTTTTCTTTAACGTAATGAACTTGATATCGTTGAAGGAACCGAGCAGTTTTTTAAAAGGAGTAGTTTAGGCTCCGCTTTTGAAAACTAGTAGTTTTGAAGAAAACCGAGTAATCTACAGTAACATAAACTTTTGGTTAAGAGATCACGCACCGTGAAGGGATCTAGGATCTTGCCCCTCGAATGTGGTGCGGGATATTCATGATCGAATACCTTTATGTAAAGTAAAAGAGTACGACTATAGTTTTTTGAAAATTTGTTCCGACAACATCTTTTAGGTTTATTTTCTTGCACTAATCAAAATTAATGTTGTCTCATCAATTAATTCCTATCACACCAGAAAAGAACGAAAATATAATGTACGTTTATGCCATCCGCATTCGCCACGGGGCCGCGTCATGCACCGTTAGGTTACTTAACTAATGGCAGAGCGGGGACAGGGCTAGCGCGGCAGCAAAACATATACAACATCTACTAGTGTGTGTGTGTGTATAACCATTCGTCACAAGCATGATGTAAGCAATATCACAAGAAGCGATAAGCAAAATGGAATAGCGGATAATTTAGGAGCCCCGGGTTTCATTTGAACCACAAATGAAACTCGACGTTCTCCAATCGTGTGGATAGCCTATGCAATATAGAACCAAGACCACTACGAGTGCGGCAATTTACCCGCCAATCCAAGAAGTGAGGCAACCCCAATCAACAAAGTGAATGGGTCAACCAGCACTTCACGGAATCCGGTAACTTGAGCACTCCACCGTGGGTCATTCTATACCCCCTACGAGTGCGGAGAATAGCCCGCCAATTCTAGTAGAGTAAGGCACCCCGGTCTCAACGCCATGAAATGGAGGCCCATTTCCCTCTAGAACCCGGCTATTCGAGCACTCCACCGTAGGGGTAATCCTAGTACAGAAAAGAAAATTATATACAATGGTGACATCGACCTAAACCCGGCCATGCCCTAATAAACGAATATACAAACTGGCAGAAACAGCAGTCCACATGTCAAACGCTCGTCCCGCAATAATGAATTCAAAAATGTCCAACAGACATGCACAAAAGGCTATCCATCACGACAATCCATCCAAAACATCACAGAGATAAACATCGCAACAACCAGATGTGTGTAACCCCTTCTAATCGACGTATAACGATTAGAAGACGTTCATAACACATATACACATCACATAATGTTACGACTCGAAAATGGCATGTGACCGACACTTGAATCACGTGAAGTCTATAGGACTTTACCGTAACCCAAGTAAGCCGAAAACCAGGAATCTAAACCTTTTTAAGAAAACTGGAGGTGAAGTTTTGAAAAAGGGTATAAATGAAATCAAGTTCTCTTTTTAAAGTATAAACAAGTTTATAGAAATACAAGTATGTAGTATACTAAAGTTTGAAAACATTTTCGTCATTTGAAATTTAGGCAGCACCTCCTTTGTAAATTTGATCAAAACCATTACATAAACATAATAATATAAGAATCCCCAAGCGTGAGCTAGCTCTTCGCCAATCGGTGGAAACATAACCACACAACAAGAATATACGACACCCAAGGCGAAAATCAATCACAGAAAAGAAAGTAAAGAAAACAAAAATATCATCGAACTCAATATAAAGAATAATACAAGTATGGACACTAAGTCTGAAAGAATATACAACAGGTCTCTAAGTCTACCAAATATACATAGTCTGGTTGTTGGAGCTTTTAACTAGATTACAACTGAATAAATATATACAAGCGGTGGTCACGATCCGAAGTGTAACCCACCTACCAAGCAAACCACCTAAAAGAAGCAATGTAGCCAGCCGCTACTGATCCGAGGGTCGATCCTGCAAGAAAACTATGGCACAACGGGAGTGAGTTGCCAACTCGTGCGTAAAAGACATCATCAGGTAAGAATCGAATGTATGACGATTTCCTAGGTCATATAGTAATATAATACTATCATACCGTGTTGTATCGAAGGTAGTCGTGTGTGTATAATACGTGCATGTGTCAATAAGTGGTACCATGTCATCCGTGTCATATATATATATATATATCTCACATCCAACGTGTGTCCATCAATGACACATCAAATCATCATAGAATCCTGAGTGCCTAATATCGACACGCGAAATCATCATAAATCCCGTGTCCAGCATCGACACGTAAATTCTCATATCTCAAGCGTCGTCTCATCAGATTGGGCCTCATATCTCAAGCACCGTCTCATCAGATCGGTCTTCATATCCATCTGTCTCATATCACTCCGATCAGTATCCTTCGGATATCTGCCGAGTCCAATATTGTCACCGGTAGGTAATGTTCCCCTGCCAGGCTCAACGCCTTTATATACGATCTTCTTGCCCCGGGGTACCATACCGGGTCCACCATGTTTCTGCAATCGGTTCCTCCTCCTGCCTCGATTCGAATAATCGTCGTAGCTCGGCACCGAGAAATCTCATGGTGGACGTCGAAATATCATATCAAGAGAAACCACGTTTTTTTAAAACAATCACAAGTTTTTAAATAACATCTGCGGTTTCTCAAATCTAGAAATCTCATGAAAACATAATCTTATAGCAGTAATGAGATAATATGTACATGCACAGAACAATACTATAATGCATAGAAAGTGTGTTCATATGAGCGTGTCGTATAGCAAGGTAAAGAAACTGCAATATCTACAATAATATGTGGTACTGTGTACTAAACAGTAACTAAAATGCTAACAGATTGTAAGGTGATACGGGGACATGGCGAGTTCTAATGTGTACGTGGCATGGCAATTACTGATGATGTGTGTGTGAGCCGGCAAGTATGTGTACGTACAATATGTGAATCATCGGTAAGGGCGCGTGTGTCCTAGAAAATGAAGTCATGTAAAGATAAGAATATGAAACGTAGTGTGTGTGTGTGTGTGTGTGTGTGTGTGTGTGTGTATCGTAAATGAAAATAATGCGAGCGTATGCAGAATAAAAATCGTAACGTGAGCGTAAACAGAATAAAGATATCGTAAACGTGAACAGTATAAAAATATGAAACTACGTATGAGCCATACAGTTATAGTTTAAAATAGTACGAATCGTTGTTTTAGAAAATAGGGGCTATAATGTTTTTGAAAGATACCATTTGAAAAGGCGTAGCGTCCCCTTGAAGTTATCATTTAAAAGTGCGTAACGATTCGTTAGTTTTGTAAATAGGTATGGCTCTAAACATATCATAATATCTATATATGTGATTTAAAAAAACAATATTTCTCAAGTTGAAATAATATCGGCGATCCATCCTCATCATATCACGTACAGAATATCCATCGTACGACATCCTCCATCAAAAGTACGGATCTATAATCACGTACATTATCTCATCTCATATCATCTATATCATCTCATGTCCTCATATATCATATCATATAACATCGCCTCATATCATCATATCCAATCATATCGACTAGTGTCGTCATATCAGATCATATCCTCATCTCATCATATCATATCGTAAATATCCTCATATATATATATATATATTTACGTAAGTAGATATATTTCATAGGTTATGGAATAGTACAGGGTATATCATTCTACTAAGTATACTACTATGGTATGGTATTCTAGAAAAATTATTCGCTAAGTATACATATCTAGTATATATTTATAGATATCCTAATTCTACGGTTGCGGGGGTGTTATACGCCAACCACTAGACTTCCCCCATAGATATACATCTACTCACCTAAAAATGCATCGCTTTAGTCGATACCGACGGATGCCTTGTCCTCCTTCGTCGTCTCTGAAGTCCACGCGAATGTGCCTACAATCGAGTCCATAATCAAAATCCAATAAAAATCCGAATCGAATTTGAAATCACGAGCGAAGCGCATATAGCTTAGAACTTATGGTCAATGCGTGCTAAAACAAAAAAAAATACTCTTTAACGTCGACGTACGAACGTCGAACGACCAAGTCACATCAAGAAAATCCAAAAATCTAAGTTTCAAATATCGGAAAACATTGCCAAAACCAACTCATAATGCTCCCAGATTTTGGCACAGATAGTATGGGACAAAACTAACAATACAGTGGCTAAGTTATAAAGAGTGTGAGCTACAGACCAAACCCCGACACCCAATTCAAAAATTAGGCCACCAAAATGTGCTATAGTAACCGCCACCGACGGTCGAATTTATTATTTATGGTCTCGTGCTTCTGTTGTGATCTTCTAAAGGTCTAACTAGGTCAATGTAGTTGTTTGTTTATCTTGCAAAGACTCCAAGTTGCTCCAGATTCCATTTAAATACCAAAATCCCCAAAAAACCGACATTGAAAAATTCTAAACTCCATTACATCAAGGATTCTATCACTAATAGGGTTGTAAACACTCTTTAAACCCTCTATTACACTTTTACTACAAGCTCTACTCACTAAATCTCACTTTAAAATTCTTCAAGTTAAGAAACATGCACATAAGGTTCTAAATTTTGCTCTAATTAGTTTGTGCGGTTAAGAAAACTAAAGACTTGATAAGAAGTGGAAGTTTTACCTCATAGGAGCAACTTAAGAAAATTCTCAGATGGCCAAAGGAGCTCAAAATCCAAACTTAATCATGCCATGAGGTTTAGGATGAGGTGAGAAACATTTTTTGTAAAGGTTTTGTGAGGTTTTGAGATGATTTAGGGGGTGTTGTATGGTGGTAGAGAGGGTGGAGGAGGAGGTGAAGATGATGAAAGTGATGAGGAAAAGGAAGAAGAAAAGCAAATGAAGAAGAGAAATGGCTGAAGGCAACCATACTCTCTCTCTCCTCTTCTCTCACTCAACCATGCTTCTATGTCTTCTTGTCCCCCCTCTTTTCTTTTTCTTTTCTTTTTCTTTTTAAAACAATTTTAAAACCTTTGTTAAAAATATGATAATTTTACCATGCACTTAACATGTCATGACACTTTAAAATATGGTTAACAAAATGGACTTGGTTTAATGTATAATCAATAAAATAATAATCAAGTTTAACATTAAACTTGTATGCAGATAATTATATATAAATTTTAGAAAAGTCCAATCAAATAGATGCTTTCATAATTAATAATTTATTTCAAATTTCCAATTATTTTCCAAAATGGAGCTATATAATTATACCATTCTACGAAAACTCAAATCTATACTCGTATAATATCCGTAATATTTATTATTTTATTATTTAAATTCCAAAATAATCTTTTCTATTTTCTGAAATGTTACACATAACTAAGTAACAAAGGCTATGACAATAAAATTCCATCCACAAATAGCAAACAAAAACAAGTTTTCCTAAACCCGGAAAAACAGTTCACTAAGTCCCAAAATTTCATCGTCTAAAGCTAATCCGGGAGTCGAAATGAACTCGAAACTCGTACGAACCTTCGCAATAGCGAAGTACCCAAAATTAACTGTCGTCTGGAGGGGCTAGGGGGTACCACCCCTGGGGGACACCACAAGGTGGCCCACAAGGGAGGGCAGACCCGAGACTACCCTTTTGAGGTAGTCTCGGTTCCCCACCCCCAAGGCCACCTTGTGTTGGTCTTGGGGGATGGGCCAGACCTTCGTCCCTCCGGGGCACCCTCAAGGTATCCACACAACTCCCTGTGGCTTCTCAGTCCAAACCGTTAGCCCGCAGGGAGTGCAAACATCTAAAAACTTGAATTTTTGGAACTGTTTTTGTCGACAGTTTTAGCGCGACGAAAACGACAGAATTAAAGCATCATAACAAGATAGTTTAGGCTTATGGAGTGGCTCTGACACCATTTTGGTTTGTTGTGCTCACTTTACAATGGAAGTAGAGAGGCAGAATGCAAAAAAATCAATTTTTGAGCAAGCACAACCAACTAAACCCCAAGTGATCAAACCATAACCTTAAACTAGCAGCTACTAGGAGTTAGTCTACTATGAAGAGGGGTTATACCGAAATGATTCGTGTCCTTCAAGCATTCAAAACTCCTTCCTCTTTTGCTCCTAGGGATTCTTGATCAACCTTACTTAAGGGCCTTCTTGATCCTAGATGATCCATCCGAGAGTTTGTAATCCAAGTTTGCACCTCAAAAAGAAGCAACTAAACAAACTTGTTTGCTAATCTAGTTTGCTTAGGTGATGTAGAGATGTTTAGTAGTATTTTTCTATCTCTAAAACTCTATGTTTCTCAACTCATGAGAGGGTTAGAGTTTTAGGAAGAAGATGAACTCAAGAGAGGAGAGAGAATGGCAAACTTAGAATGAAAGAATAAAATGGCTAAGGAAAAAATATCAACCATATCATTTTTCGATAAAGAATATCAATCATGCTTGAATAGTTTTCCCAAATGAATAAATAAAACCAATAACCATGCTTCTCACCATGCTTGAAGCCACCTCACCCCTTCACCTCATTTTTTATTTCTAATAAATAGAAAAATACATAATGAGGTGTCATCTTCTAGAAGGTATTTTGTATAAATACAAAATACTTTCTACTGTATATACATACCCGTATTCGTAACAAAATACGAATACCCTAGAGATAGAATACTACTACTAATATAATACTAGCATTAAATCAATATCTGATTTAACAAATCGTCTTATTCCAAAACCCGCTAGTATTATAATCCGTCCGATTAAATATCGCGCAACTAGTACACGTAAATAATCGAAACCTTGCACGTATTAATATACGACTTCTACATCGTTTCTCCTGAACCAGGGAAACCCTTTGTGTGGGACTCTGAAGACTCGACAGTACGCTGGCAGTGGGTACGTCAGCGGCATTAGCTGTACGTAATGGCTACCCAGGTACCTGTCGAAAAGAAGGCCGACGAGCAAGCTCATTCGAACCCCTACTGAGCCTATCCATGACAATCTCCGTACAGTCCAGTCTCTTCGTCTAAGAGTATCACATACGGGGTGTAAGGGATAGTATACGTCAGACCCCTACTGACCCGATAAGTCATGTCGATGTGGTTCAGGACCGATCTGAGAAACTACTGATCTAACCATCAATAAATCTCATTTGCCTTGGCTAAGGTCTTATGGTTCTGGCCTGTTGGATATGTATGCCTTAGAGGCTATTATTGTATATGTATACACGGGGATGCTGGGGATATGTATGTACAGGACAATCTTGCTCAGTTATATAGTATATTATTTGAGTTGTCTTTATCTGGATATGTGTATTTGTTTCTATTGATGTTTTATCCAGCTTGCACATATTGATAAAGACTTGATACAGTAGTATACTATTATGGTTTAACTTTATCTTAACATGTGCATATGTTATATATGTCGACCACATGTTGATAAACCCTGTAGGATCTTGCTTGACTACCAGCGTTATGGTGGCGATCATCCTTGTGCGAGCTGAGTGGTCTATAAGCATATCCTTAAAAGTCCCAAGTCGCAGGAGTATTGAGATCGGGCATCGATACTCTAGAGTAGACTTGCGTATACGTTTTTAGACCTCGACGAAGGGCGGTGGTTGGTCACACAACCATTGGTGTGATCACCTAAGATTGTATACGGGTGCTCACTGGGGGTGAGTACACTGGACGAACTCACCGAGAACCTCTATGGTATTATACCTATCGTCAGATAGCGGTTCTCATGTGACATGTGTACAGGTTAGTTTTTAGACCTGAGGTCGTCATTTGTCTCGTGTGAGTTCCCACTGTGCTTTGATCACCATCCTACCACGGCTCTACTGAGTCGTGCAAACAGGTTTTGGTTGGTTGCAGTCCCGAGCCACATGGAGGCAGTGCGTGATTGTTAGGGATTCGTCTCTCCAGGTATTGGGAGTCGATATCGCACTGTGTTCGATTGGCCAGGACCATAAGACCTTGGCCAAGGCAGTTGGGATTTACTGATAGGTTGATCGGTAGTTTCCCGGATTGGTCCTGAGCCGCATCAGCACGAATTATCGGGTTATTAGGGTCTGACGTTTACCACCCACTAGACCCAGTATGTGATACTCTTAGACAAAGAGACCAGACTGTACGAATATCGTCACGGATAGGCTCATTAGGGATTCGGATGAGTTTGCTCGTCGGCCTTCCTTTTCGACTAGTACCCGGGTAGCCGTTACGTACAGTTAGTGCAGCTGACGTGCTTGTGGTTATGGATTTATCCAGTAACTCACTGCCGGCATACTGTCGAATCTTTAGAGTCCCACACAAAGGATTTTCCTGCTTCGGACGAAACAATGTAGAGGCCGTACGGTTTTACGGTAGGGGTTCGATCACATACGTGTACTTGTGCACGTATGATGTTCGGGCGGATAATACCAGCAGGTTTTGGTTTAAGCTTGATCATAGTATTATATTCTTGGATTAATTTTGTCTCTTTGTATTCGTACTTTTCAGAATACGGATACGGGTATGTATATACGGTGATGGGTATTCTTGTAATTGTGCAAGATGCTTCTAGAAGAAGACATCTCATTATTTTTTTAACCATTTAGGTTAAATGGTTAATGAGGTGGAGGTATGAGGTGTTTGTTTGTATTAAATGAAGCATGGCTACTTGGTGACTCATGTAGTGACTCATGGTGTGACTCATGGTTTACTATTTGGGTATGCTTGATATTTTGTATGGTGAATTATTGTTTTCATTATTATTCACAACAGTTAGCCATCTTCATTCTATGCTCACTTCTACACTCTCATCTCCTCAAAGCTTTGCTTCTTCTACCTCAAACCCTAATAGTTTCATGTGTTGAGAAACTTAGGGTTAGTGAGACAAATCAATCCATCATTATTCTCTACATCATATAGGCTACTTAGATTAGCATACTAAGTAACCTAGTTACCTCGGTTTAGAGGTAGGAGCTCAATATAGTCACTCTCGGGTGGATCATCTTTGACGCAAAGAGACAGACGATCAAGCTTGATCATGGAGGCCACTAGGAGCATACTAAAGGAGAGGAGTGAAGACCCGAAGGACTTGAGCCTTTTGGTATAAACTTCTTTCATAGTAGATACAACTCCTTTACATGCTAGTTAGGTTTATGGAAGATCAGGTTTAGGGTTATTCTAGCGCCAGTTTAAAACGGTATAAAAAATTTGGTTCCGCAAATGGCCACGGATGATGGCCAGGGCGTTAGTGTAACCCAACATGGTATCAGAGCCACCCCATAAAACCTAAACTAGCTAGTTTTAACGTGCTTAAAAGATCGATCGACAAATATTTCCGAAATCACAATTTCAAGTTTCTGCCGAATTTCAAAAGTGTTCAAAAAATAATTTCCAGTGTCTTAAAAGTTCGTGCAGGGTTTTTTAGGACTCCATAAGAAATTGGGCACATAACACCATAAGACGGCCGCGGAACTGCGGCAGAATAAGCTTTTTTTGCGGCGGTTCCATGGTCGAAGTGGGGTATCTGTGCACAAAATTCTTCTGGAGTTCTAAAGTTTGGAAATGTGATTTCTGGGATGTTTAATTTATGGCCCAGATTTATTTAAGTACTAGATTGCACTTATGGCAAATACGGGAAAGTTTTTTGTCGATCAAAATTTTAAATACGTGTGTTTCAGTACATACATTACTATCTGCGACCGTGAATGTCATTAGAGCGGTATAACCCGTCTAACTGCCATATGTTCTTTTAGACGAGTTTGCGAACATGACATTCGCGTTGATGTTCTGTGTTTGTGTTGAAGTTGTGGTTGGATTGTCGTGTGGGATAGCCGATGTTCCAATGATAGTAGTACAGTTCAGATTCATTTGTATATTCATATTACGGGGCAAGCGTCCGGCATGTGGACTGCCGTTTCTGCCGTGATATATATTAATTGATTGGGGCACGACTAGGCTGACGTCGATGTCACCATTGTACTTTTTTTATTTTCTGTACTAGGATTACCCCGCGGTGGAGTGCACGAATAACCAGGTTCTATAGGGCAACAAGCCCGCATCTCATGGCGTTGAGACGGAGGGGGCTTCACTCTAGAATTGACGAGCTATTCACCGCACTCGCAGGGGGTATACCATGACCTACGGAGGGGCGCTCAAGTTACCGGATCCCCTGAAGTGCTGGGTGGAACATTCACTTTGTTGATTGGGGTTGCCTCACTTCTGGGATTAGCGGGTAACTTGCCACGCTCGTAGGGGTCCAGGTTTTCATTGCACGGGCTATCCACACGAACGGAACGTCGGGTTTTATTTGCGGCTCAAATGAAACCCAAAGCACCAAGATAATCCACCATTTTGTGTTGCCAACTGAGATTCTGTGATGTTGCTTGTACCATGCCTGGGACGAAAGTTATATATATTTATATATATACTAGTAGATATTGTATATGTTTTGCACCCGCACTAGTCCAGCCCCCGCTCTGCCGTTAGTTAAGTAACCTAATGGTTCATGACGGGGCCCCGTGGTGAATGAAGATGGCATATACGTACATTGTATTTTCGTTCTTTTCTGGTGTGATTGGTTAATTGATGGGACTGCATTAATTTTGATTAATGCAAGCATAGAAACCTAAAATGATGTTGTTGGAATAGATTTCAAAAAACTATAGTTATATTCTTTCGTTTTGCATAGTGGTATTCGGTCGTGAAAATCCAGCACCTCATTCCAAGAGGCAAGAGCCGAAATCTCTTCGCATGAAGTGACCTCTTGAGAAAAAGTTTATACTATAGATTATTCGGTTTTTTCAAAACCACCAGTTTTTAAAAGCGATGCCTAAACCACTCCTTTTCAAAACTGCCCAGGTTCCTTCAACAATATCAAGTTAATTATGTTAAAGGGTTTTTCGCCCAAAACCCAGTCGTAGCCCTCCGTCATTTCTTACGAGTATTACTTTGTATTCATGCTGTGTGTTTTGACATAGTCAAGGCGTAGTGTTCGGTAGCTAAGTGGTACTTGTTTGTTACGGGTATTGCGATTATTTAAGACAGCCGTATAACCATTTTGACCTAGTCAAGAGTATATACGGATGGGTCTAAATTAATCCAAGATAATGACGGGTTGAACTTGACTAGCGGTTTATGATATGTTGACCTAATCAAGGTCATAAGCCGTTAGGGGCAAAAACCACATCGGGAGTTTCAAACATACTGGAAACTTGCTGGTTTAGCATACCTTCTGGAGTGTGATGACTAGAGTGGATTCCATCTAGGTCATCACACAATGATAATTGGATCTCGATTCCATTGATGAGTAGGATTACTCTTAGGAGATTATTTCACTTAACAATCAATGCTATAAACCAAGTAGGTGTCTAGAACGGTGTTATCGGGGCTACGCCTCCAAGGAAAAGAGGTTATATAATTAAGGAATTTCACGAAAGCATTGGAAAACCTCCCTCGAAGTACTGACACTAGCCTGGTCGAAAGGTTAAGCAAGTATTGTGACGTGCAATTAATCCCGACTAGTTCTTCTTTTAGGGTTTGAAGAAAAATTTGAGGAAACGGTGGGAGCCATCCTGATTAGATAAACTAATAACCAATCTAATCTTGCAAGAGCGCACGCTAAGTGTTTCTTTTCTCTCTCTCCAGGTAGCAACCATTTCATGCCCTAATCAAGATAATAAAATGTATCGCTTGACCGATCCGAATTCTTATTCGGGGCTGGGGAACGTCGGTTTGGCTCTAACTTATGACGGCTGTCAGGAGTACGAACAAAGGAAAGAGGATTGCATGAATTCCTTGATGACCCCAACGAAGAAGAAGCACTCTATTGCGTCTTCTTCAGGTATTTTTGTTATTGAGAACTGTTTTCGGTCAGTCCTACCTCCTGGGTACTAGATACCGGATCAGGATCTCATATCTGTAATTTATTGCAGGGACTGAGAAAAAATAGGATAGTTGGACCTGGTGATATGTCCCTCAGAATAGGGAACAAAACACAAGTTGATGCTGCTGCCGTCGGTGAATATCATCTAATGTTGCCAAAAGGCAATACTATGATTTTGAACAATTGCTACTATGTATCTTTCATGGTATGCAACATCATATCAGTTTCTTTACCTGATAAAGATGGATATAAGTTTGTTCTTGATAGAAATATCATGAACATTTACCATAATCAGGTATTAGTTGAAGAAGGTACACGGTGTAATGGTATCTATATTCTAAATCAAAACACAGTTTTCAATATACAAAACACACGCAAGAGGAAGTGTTCAGATACGAACGGATCCTACTTGTGGCATTGTAGACTTGGTCATATCGGAGAGAAAAGACTAATTAAGTTGTATAAGGACGGATATTTGAATACGTTCGAATTTTCATCTTATGAAACTTGTCAGTCTTGTCTCAAGGGAAAGATGACCAAATCTCCGTTCACCGGACACGGAGAAAGAGCAGTAGATTCATAGTGAACCCACCCCTTGCATGTATAGACATTGGACCACATACATCTTATGAAACTTGTCAGTCTTGTCTCTTAGGACTCATACATTGTGATGTATGTGGTCCAATGTCTATAAATGCAAAGGGTTGGTTCTCGTACTTCATCACATTCACTGACGATCTCTCTAGGTTTGGATACGTGTATCTTATGAAACACAAATCTGAAGCTTTTGAGAAATTCAAAGAATACAGAAATGAAGTAGAGAACCAGACTGGAAAAAGTATCAAGATCCTCCGATCTGATAAAGGAGGAGAGTACTTAAGCACGGAATTCCTTGAATACCTAAAAGAGAATGGAATTCTCTCTCAGCTTACTCCTCCGTATACACCATAACATAATGGTGTATCAGAGCGGAGGAATCGTATCCTATTGGATATGGTTCGCTCCATAATGAGTAACGCCGAGTTGCCTCTTTTATTTTAGGGACATGCGCTTTTGACAGCGGTATATCTGTTGAATGATGTTCCATCCAAATCCATGCCTAAGACAGCATTTGAGATATGGAATAGTAAAAGGCCATATCTTAACAGATTTAAGATATGGGGTTGTCCGACTTATGTTAAAAAGCATAATCCGGATAAACTAGAGGCACGGTCAGTTTTATGTAAGTTTGTAGGATATCCAAAGAATGGTTATGGATATCTGTTCTACCACACCGAAGAACAGAAGCTGTTTGTTGCTCAGCACGCCACCTTTTTAGAGTGGCAATTTCTTGCAAAAGAAATAAGTGGGAGCACGGTAGAACTGGAAGAAATTCAAGAATCACAAACTGAAACTGAAGATTTGGTGGAACCTCAAGATTCAATAATCCCGAACGAACCTCAACCACTCCGCAGATCTAGTAGGATTTCTCATCTGCCCGAGAGATACTACGGTTTTCTTATAGACGGGGATCGAGAGGATTGCATCTTGGAAGAAAATTTCAGGCATGCCATTATCAGTAGGGACTTTGATAAGTGGCTGGATACTATGCAATCCGAAATGGAGTCCATGTACACCAATAAAGTGTGGACCTTAGATATTGCTCCACCTGGGGTAAAACCCGTTGGATGCAAATGGATCTATAAAAAGAAGATTGGTGTAGATGGGCAGGTGGAAACTTATAAGGCTAGATTTGTTGCAAAAGGTTTTCGTCAAAGACCAGGATTGGACTATGACGAAACTTTTTCTCCAGTAGCTATGCCCAAATCCATTCGGATCCTACTTGCCATTGCTGCCTTCCATGACTATGAAATCTGACAGATGGACGTAAAAACGGCCTTTCTAAACGGAAGTTTGGAAGACTGCGTTTATATGGATCAGCCGGAGGGATTTGTAGACAGTGGGAGCAACAGGAAGGTGTGCAAGTTGCTTAAATCCATTTATGGATTAAAGCAGACATCGAGGAGCTGGAACATTTGTTTTGATGAAACAGTCAAGGAATTTGACTTCATCAAGAACAAGGATGAACCTTGGTTTTATAAGAGGATTGTAGGACGAACTGTCGTATTCCTAGTCTTGTACGTGGACGACATTTTTTTGATAGGAAATGATATTCCTATGCTATAATAGGTCAAGCTGTTCTTATCACAAAGGTTCTCCATGAAGGACCTAGGTGATGCCTCGTACATTCTGGGGATCAAGATCTACAGAGATAGATCTAAGAGATTATTGGGACTTTCGCAGTACAGGTACATAGAGACCGTACTAAAGAGATTTAGTATGGAAGATTCCAAGCGCGGTAACATACCCGCATTGCACGGAATCACCCTCTCCAAGGAGATGTATCCCAAGACTGATGAGGAGAGGGTTCGCATGAGCACTATACCCTACGCTTCGGCGGTAGGATCTATAATGTATGCGATGCTATGTACAAAACCAGATGTAGCTTATGCGCTTAGCGTGGTGAGCTGGTATCAGTCGAACCCAGGTGAGAACCACTGGACAGCAGTGAAGAACATTCTCAAGTACCTGAGAAGAACTAAGGAGATATTCTTGGTTTTCGGTAATGGAGACTTGAAGGTCGAGTCCTTTACCGATTCAAGCTTCCAGAGTGACAAGGATGACAGCAAGTCTGTCTCGGGTTTTGTGTTTACCCTCAACGGAGGGGCAGTGTATTGGACGAGCTCCAAATAGGACACCGCCGCAGACTCGACGATGGAGGCTGAATACATTGCTGCGAACGATGCCGCAAAAGAAGCGGTCTGGATGAAGAAGTTCATTACTAAACTTTAGGTAGTTCCATCCATTGTTGATCTAATACCTCTGTATTGTGATAACAATGGGGCTATAGCTTTAGCGAAGGAATCACGGTCCCATCAGAAATTCAGACACATCTTAAGGCGGTATCACCTGATCAGGGAGATCATAGATCGTCAAGAGATCGAGGTCCGGAGAGTGGATACAAAAGAAAACACGGTGGATCCATTTACAAAGGCCCTTCCTCAAGCGCAGTTCGAGCGACTTTTTGAGATGTTGGGTATGCGGTACGCCAGCAGCTGGCCTTAATGCAGACATTGGGTATTCGGTACGCCAATTACTAGACTTTAGTGCAAGTGGGAGATTGTTGGATATGTATGCCGTAGAGGCCATTATTGTATATGTATACATGTGGATGCTGAGGATATGTATGTACAGGACAATCTTGCTCAGTTATATAGTATATTATTTGAGTTGTCTTTATCAGGATATGTGTATTTGTTTCTATTGATGTTTTATCCTGCTTGCACATATTGATAAAGACTTGATACAGTAGTATACTATTATGGTTTGACTTTATCTTAACATGTGCATATGTTATATATGTCGAACACATGTTGATAAACCCCATAGGATCTTGCTTAACTTCCAGCGTTATAATGGCGATCATACTTATTGGAGCTGAGTAGTCTATAAGCATATCCTTAAAAGTCCCAAGTCGCAGGAGTATCGAGATCGGGCATTGCTACTCTAGAGTAGACTTGTGCATACGTTTCTAGACCCCGACGAGGAGCGGTGGTTGGTCCCACAACCATTGGTGTGATCACCTAAGATTGTATACGGGTGCTCACTTGGGGGGGTACACTGGACGGACCGTCGAGAACCTCTAGATGGTATTATACATGTCGTCAAATAGCGGTTCTCATGTGACATGTGTACAGGTTAGTCTTTGGACCTGAGGTCGTCACTTTTCTTGTGTGAGTTCCCACTGTGCTTTGATCACTACTCTACCACGGCTCTACTGAGTCGTGCAAACAGGTTTTGGTTAGGTGCAGTCCCGAGCCACATGGAGGCAGTGAGTGATTGTTAGGGATTCGTCTCAACAGGTATTGGGAGTCATATTGTTAGTTATATGTATTCCCTAGAGGCCATTACTGTACATAGGATGTATATTGTAATGGATGCTGGGACATATAAAGGGAGGACTTTCTTGCTCGACATGATAGTATGCTATCTGGTTACTCTTTACATTAACGTGTATACTGATTGTCTCTCTGTTACATGTTGGTAAAGCCCTTAGGATGTGTACTTGACTACCTGGACTATGATGCGGATCATACTAGTGGGGACATGGTAGTCCATAAGTACATCCTTCAAGGTCCCTAGTCGTGGGTGTATCGAGACGGGGCATCGATATACCAGAGTAGACTAGCGTATACCTTCTCGACCCATACAGATGGGCGATGGATGATCCCATATCCATTGGTGTTTAACATCGGAGATGATATACGGGTGCTCAGTGAAGACTGGGTACACTGGACGGACTCGCCGAGAACTTCCAGATGGTATTATACCTTAGGTCAGATGGCAGTTCTCTGGTGACACTAGTACATAGTAGTCTGTTGACCCGAGATCGTCATAAAGTCTTGTGTGGTTCACACTGTGCTTTGATTTCCTCCTTACCACGTCCAAGAGGGTGTGCAAAACGGTGGTTTTTGGGTACAGTCCCGAATCACATGGAGGCAATGAGCGATAGGAGGGGATTCGTCTCTCCCGGTATAGGGAGTCCATGTTGCGCTGTGTTCGATTGGCTATAACCGGAAATCCCTGGCCAGGGTTGCTGAGATTTACTGGTAAGTGTTACCAGTAGTTTCTCGAACAGTTATAGACCTCATATCGACACGACTTATCAAGCTATTGGGGTCTGACGTTTACCACCCCTAGACGAGATATGCGACATATCAGACGACGAGACCGGACTGTGCGGTAAGTGTTACTGGTTGGATTCACAGGAGTATGAGCGGGCTTGCTCGTCGATCTTCTGATCGCTCAATACCCGGGTGGCCGTTACGTTTAGCAGACCGCTTGCGGCTTGTGGGTGTTTGATATGATCATCACCTGCTGCCGGCGTATTGACGAGTCTTTAGAGTCCTACACAGAGGTTTCCTGGCTCAAGAGAAACGAAATAGGAGCGCATATGAGATATGTGCGGGACCGAGAATGATACCAGTATGTGATACTGTATTCGATTCTCACGATTTGTGACATTGATCGGTTATATGCGATATAGCCGGGTTATCGGATAAGTGTTGATTCGATAAGTTGTTACTGTTGATATTAGTCGGTTATATGCGATATAACCGGATCATTAAATCAAGTGTTGATTTAATGATTTAATGCATAATTATATATTTGATATATTACTTTGCATTAACTAGTATCGGTTCACTTAAGATGGATTTTATCACTCGCATGTGCATATGGTATATATGATATAGTTTTGTGCACTTGATTGTATCATGCTTGATGATACATACTCACTTGGATTTGTGTAAAGACTTAAACCATGTTTAGTGAATGATTAGGGTTTCATTTCACTTAATTATTTATCTTTTCATTTTTGGTTAAAAGTGAAAAGAAAAACAAAATGGTTGCTTTCAAACTTGAAGCTTGTTGAAGCTTCATGAAGCTTTGACCAAGTGACCACTTTGTCTTCTTCTACAAACCCTAACCATTCATCTAAACTCTAGTTAACTCTCTACACTTGACCAAGGTTAGGATATGATAAGTATTCATTTTATTATTCTTTTTGGATAATACTTATTATATTCTATCATCATCTTCTTCTTCTTCTTCAAGAAGAAAACCTTGCTTTCATCAATGGTGATTTGATGAAAAGAGTGAGAAATCCAATTCTAAAGTAAACCCACTTCCTATTTCTTCATCCTCTACCTCTTGCCAAGTAGTATAGGGTGTTTTCTTCACAAGTTTCATGACTTGGTGAAGTGGGAGCTTGATCTTGTGATGCCTCGACAAAGATCATCTTCGGCATAGAAGTCGACGACCTAACCCGCCCATTTATCCGATGAAGCCGACGCTAGAGCCCGGGATTCGATTTGGACCGCAAGGAGACTTCATCATGGAGCTATGGAGGTGGAGAACCGGATCTACAAAGGTTGTATTTCCGTTCACTTAGTTAAGTTGTTAACTAGTTGCATGTTTCGCCTAAAATCTAGTTAACGATCCGTATTAGGGTTTCTCGGCACTTGTAAAATTAGAAATTGGCATGGTTGATGCCTTGTGAGACCTCATTAGTTTGCCTAGGAACCCTACAGTTGTATCAGAGCCTAGCTAGAGCCTTAGGCGATGCGTAGACGATGTTAGAAACCCGATCGAACCCGAAACCCCAATTTTTCACCCTCTCTGGACATTTTTACAAAACTGGGTTTTTTCCAGATTAAAAATTCTTAAAAGATTCAGCAGGAAATTCTAAGAATTACGGTGCAAAAATTACCTAATGATGTGTCTAAAGCGCGGCGGAACCGCGGCAGAAGCCTGGCTTCTGCGGCGGTTCCGCGGCCAAATTATGAGATTAGCCTATAATTTTTGCACAGTAATTTGTTTATTCAGGTGCTGAGTTTTCTGGGAATTTTTAATTTACACTCAAGAGTTGAGTTTTCTGGGGTGTTTTGGAGCTTCGAAGATTCGATCGGAAATTTCAAACTTTGTCTATGAGCTTTTCCAGGTAATTTTAGAATATGTTAAAAAGGTTCGACTGCATATAAATACCCACATTTTCCCCTGTCGGGAAATTTCCAAGTGTTGGATCTTTCCGTGGTTTAATAACGTTCTAAGTAGTGCAAGTAACGCGATGGTCCCTCTAGAAGACAACAAACCTTAACTCGATTATGTGACCGTCTTGAACTGCCCTTTGAACCTTAGGGTTTGGGGCAGTACGGCGTGCCACATGTGAGGCGTTGGCTTGACCCTTCTACGGCTGGACCGTTGGTACTGAGGCACGAAGTGAATGTTTTTAAACTTGTTTCATGTGTTGAGCTGTTTCGGGAAAACTTGGGTGTTTGAATGTTCGATCGGAAAGTTTAACATTTTCTATTTATCCGGAATGTGATACAATAATTGGAATTCACAAGTTGTTAAGAGATAACTGATTTGAATGTTATAAACATAGCACTTTAGTCTCACTTGATCGGTTGCCAAGGAATTTTGATGCGATCAAAAGTCCGTCGCAATCACGTAGCGTACGCGGATACTCGCCGGGTAAAACTTAATAGACAGCCTCACTTCATAGCCCCGACTAAGTGACTGTAGGAGAACCCCGTCGCCGAAAGCATCCGTTTGGGTGCTCGCGGCAGCGGTGTTCCGCCTTGGTGCACTTCGTCGACGGCGTCGGGGGTGCGGCCGCCTACTGAAGTTTGCGACGAGCATTCGATCAGGATGTCGGGAATCTTGTTGAATTGCCCGACTTGATATTGAAAAGAGTTTTCGATTTTGAGACTAAAATGCGGGGTTTATAATTGTTAGGCATGCGATGTGTAAGTAATTCATGAGATTAGGCATGCGATGTCTAAGGTGGTTGCGGATTCCAACTGTTGTAGTTTTACACTTTCTTTTCTGTGACCGTAAGTGTAATATGTGATATCGCCGGTTTCGTTGCTATATGTCAACGACAATTGGGATACGCATGTTTACTTACGTTGATGGCATGTGATGTTATGTGTTGCTGGATATGTTATATTGGATCGTCGTGTTTGAATAGCCGGGGGGTTTTATGTGAGATGAGTGTTTTTCATTTTCATTCATGTAAAAACTTGTATGTAATATTCTTATATTGGGGCACTTCCAGGTTGCGGAAGATGTCACCCTTTGTATATTATTTACCTTTCCGCACTAGGATAGACCCAAGGAGGGGAGCACAAGTAACCGGGTTCTGGAGTCCAGTGGGAGACCAACTCGAGGAGTCGAGTCCGGGTCTCCTAACTCTAGAATTGGTAGGGTTTCTTGCCGCTCTCGTAGGGGTCTAGGGGTGTGGGTTTGGCTATTCATCACGACCGTGGAATCCGTGTTTTATACTGGCTCGTATTGAAAACACGGACGTCCTAGTATATCCAATATTTCATATGATTCTTCTGCTGCGATATCTGTGATGTGATCATGTGATATGTTCTGTGATGGATACTTTATATAGTATATATGATATATTATATAGGCGTTACTTATGTTTTACACCCGCGCTAGCCCTGTCCCGCTCTGCCGTTAGTCACCTAACCTAACGGTGCACGAGGGGACATCGAGGCGAATGCGGATGGCATAAGTGAACGTCGTATTTATCTGTGATGTTTAGGTACTTAAATGATGGGACTTCATTAATGTGATTAATGAAAGTAAAAGAAACCTAAAGATGTTGTAGAATCGAATTTCAAAATAAAAGGGGTAGCTACAGTTCTTGCTTTGCACAGAGGTATATGTGATATATCCTGCACCTTATTCGATGAGGAAAGGACCGAGATCCCTTCACCGGGAGTGACTCCTTTAGCAATAACTGGCAGATGCTACACACTCGGTTTGTTTTTTGATTGCTTTTAAGAGTTTTTGCTTTGCACAGTGATATATATGATATATCCCGCACCTCATTCGACGAGGAAAGTGCCGACGATCCCTTCACCGGGAGTGACCCCTTTAGCAAAACTAGAAAATCATCAAAAACACTCCATTTCAAAATCATTTGATTCTACAACGATATCAAGTTCATTACGCAATAGGTTTTCAGAAAAACCTGTCGTAGCCCTCCGTCATTTCAGATAAGTCCTACTTAGCATTCGTGCTACGTTTGTTGGCCTCCGTCAAGGCGTAGTGTGCGGTAGCTAACTAGTATTTATCTGCTTATGCATATGATGCAGATTGGTTTAGGGTAGTCGTGCGGCCTTGTTGACCTCCATCAAGGGTCGTGCGAGTGGGTTTAATTCGATCAAGAAATGACGGGTTGAACTTGACTAGTAGCCTATGGTTTGTTGACCTCCGTCAAGGTCATAGGACGCTAGGGGCAAAATATTATCGGGAATTTCAAGTGTTGAAATTTGCAATGAGATTGCATACCTTCTATGAGATAGTTGGATCCCGATACCCGCTGCGAGTAATTGTTACTCCTGGGAGAGTTTTACACATTACAATTAGCCGATCAAGTAGGTGTCTAGAAAGGTGTCAACGGGGTTACGCCTCTGGGAAAATGAGGTTTACATTAATTAGGTTCGTGCGAAAGCATGGGGGACCTCCCTCAAAGTACCGACACTAGCCTGGCTGAAAGATTGGGGAATTTGTAGTGTGTAATTAATCCCGGCTAGTCTTTCCTTTTAGGGTTTGAAGGAAGATTTGATAAAAAGCAGTGGGAGCCATCCTGATTAGAAAAAATAAATAACCAATATATTCTTGCAAGAGCACACGCTGAGTGTTTTCTTCTCTCTCTCTCCAGGTAGCGACCATATCACGCCTTAATCAAGATAATAATACGGATTATTGACCGAACTCGCTTGTTATACTGAGCTGGGGAACGTTGGTCCCGCTCCAACTTATAATTGTTATAAGACAGAGCAGGAAATTGGGGATTACCAGAATTCCCGTGCCGCCCAAACGAAGAGAGTGCATGATGATGCATCATCCTCGGGTGTGTTCATTACAAAGAACTGTTTCTCAGTATCCTTTACGTCCTGGGTATGTGATACCAGATCAGGATCCCAGATATGTAATCTGTTACATAGGGCTACAGAAAGGTAGAGAACTGAGAACGGGTGATAAGTTTCATGAGGCAGAAAACGGGGCAAGTGTTGCAGCGAAGTCTGTTGGTCACTGTCACCTTCTATTACAAATACATTGATTCTGAACAATTACTATTAGATACCGAACCTGATATACAAAATCATATCGGTCTCTTTATCAGTAAAGAAATGATAAAATTTTGTATTGTTGGATAATGTTTTGAACATTTCCTATATCAAAAGTTGATCGGTTCAGGCACGTTATCTAAAAGCGTTGATGTTCTAAATCAAACTACAGTTCTTAGTATACAGAACACACACAAGAGGAAGAGTTCAGAAATGAACAGATCCTTCTTGAGGTATTGTAGACTAGGTCATATCAATGCTACCCGACTAGCTAAGTTGCACATAGATGCATATTTAAATCTGTTTGAATTTACATCTTGTGAAACTTGCCAGTCATGTCACAAAGATAAGATGACCATAGCTTCGTTTACTGGAAACAGAGAAAGAGTTAGTGAACTCTTGGGATGATACATGTTGATGTATAAAGGTCCCCTGTCTACACATACCAAGACCGGTTCTTTGTACTTCATTACATTCTCTGATGATCTCTCAAGATTCAGACATATGTTCCTGTTGAAACACAAGTCCGAACCTTTTGAGATATTCACAGAATATGATTTAGATGTAGAAAACCAAAACACGGGTATAAGTATTATGTCCTTTGATGAGATCGAGGAGGAGAATACTTGAGCACGGAAATCCTGGACTATTCTATAGGAGAATGAGATTCTCTCTCAGCATTACTCCTCCGTATACACCATAGCACGATGGTATATCAAGGCGGAGCAGTTGCACCCTATGTGATATGGTGTGCTCTGTGATGAGTACTACTGTGTTTCCTATTTCCTTTTGGGAGTTATGCACTTGAGAAGCTGCATACCAATTGAATTGGGTTCCAATCAAATCAGTTGCCTACTGCTTCATATGAGATATGGAAAGGGAAGAGCCCATATCTTAAGTTGGTTAAGATTTGGGGTTGTCCGGGCTATGTCTAAAAGCAAAATCCGGACAAGCTCGAGGCAAGGTCTGTAATGTAGAACTGGAAAGGTTCCAGCTATACAAACTGCAGCTGATGATTTGAAAGAACCAAAGGATTCAATAGTTACCAACGAACCTCAGCCTCTTCGTCGATCTAGTAAGGTTCCTCACCCGCCTGAGAGATACTTCGGTTTCTCTATGACAGTGGGAGCCAGGATTACATCATGAGATGATGACCCAACTAGTTTCGAGCTGGCCATCAGGAGTAAGACTCTATAAGAATGGCTGGATGCTTAGTGATCTGAGATGGAATCCATGTACACCAACAAAGTATGGACTTTGGTTGCTATATCTGAAGGGTTAAATTCCCATCAGGAGCAAGTATATCTTGAGAAGATTACTTGGTGTAGATGGAAAGGTTGAGACTTTCAAAGCTAGAGTTGTTAAAGCTTTTCGTCATCGACCAGGCGTGGATAATGATGAAACCTTTTCAAGTGGCTATGCTTAAGTCCATCCAGATCCTACTTGCCACGGCTACATACCATGACTACGATATCTGGCGGTTGGGTGCCATGACTGCTTTTTTAAATGCTCTTTTAGAAGAGAACGTCTATAAGTACACAGCCAGAGGGCTTCGTAGACAGTGGGAGCAGCGGAAACGTGTACAAGATGCTTTATAGGATAAAGCAGGTATCGCGGAGTTGGAACATCTGTTTTGATGTGTTAGTCAAAGAGTTTGACATCATCAAAGTGGTAGATGAACCTTGTATAAACAAAAGGGTAGTAGGGAGTATAGTGACGATCCTCGTAGAGTACGTGGATGACATGCTCTTGATAGGGAAGGAGTTTCCTATGCTGCGCTCGGTCAATCTACGCTTATCACAATGATTCTCCATATAGGATCAAAGTGATACCTCCTAAATCCTGGGTTTTGGATCTATGAGATAGATCTAATTGGATGTTAGGATTCTCACTAGTTGTAGTGAGATGGTATCAACCGATCCTGGGGAGAATCATTGGAAGGGTTCCAGGGTGATAAGGACGGCTGAAAATCAGTCGCAGGCATTGTCTTTACCCTCAGTAAAGGGACAGTATGTTGGAAAAGTTCCAAGCTAGATACCGTGGCATACTAGAAGATAAAGGCTGGATACATCGCTACTTAAGATGCTACCAAAGAGGAAGTCTGGATGTATATTAGTTCATGAGATGAACTTAGTTTCTTACATTGTGTGACAATGGAGTTGTGGCTTATACCAAGGAACGTCCGTCCCATCAGTGATCCAGACATATTCTAAGGCAATGTCACCTGATCGTGGAGATGGTTGATCTCCAGGGGATCGAGGTTAGGAGAGTAGACTCGGAGGACAACACAGCGGATCCACTCACGAAAGGCCTTTTCCCAGAGAGAGACTTTTATGGGATGGTTGTGTATGAGATACTACAACCACTGCTATCAGATGGCCCTAGTGCAAGTGGGAGATTGTTAGTTATATGTATGCCCTAGAGGCCATTACTGTACATAGGATGTATATTGTAGTGGATGCTGGGACATATATAGGGAGGACTTTCTTGCTCGACATGATAGTATGCTATCTGGTTACTCTTTACCTTAACGTATATACTGATTGTCTCTCTGTTACATGTTGGTAAAGCCCTTAGGATGTGTACTTGACTATCTGGACTATGATGCGGATCATACTAGTGGGGACATGGTAGTCCATAAGTACATCCTTCAAGGTCCCTAGTCGTGGGTGTATCGAGACGGGGCATCGATATACCAGAGTAGACTAGCGTATACCTTCTCGACCCATACAGATGGGCGATGGATGATTCCATATCCATTGGTGTTTGACATCGGAGATGATATACGGGTGCTCAGTGAAGACTGGGTACACTGGACGGACTCGCCGAGAACTCCCAGATGGTATTATAGCTTAGGTCAGATGGCAGTTCTCTGGTGACACTGGTACAGAGTATTCTGTTGACCCGAGATCGTCATAGAGTCTTGTGTGGTTCCCACTGTGCTTTGATTTCCACCTTACCACATCCAAGAGGGCGTGCAAAACGGTGGTTTTTGGGTACAGTCCCGAATCACATGGAGGCAATGAGCGATAGGAGGGGATTCGTCTCTCCCGTTATAGGGAGTCCATGTTGCGCTGTGTTCGATTGACTATAACCGGAAATCCCTGGCCAGGGTTGCTGAGATTTACTGGTAAGTGTTACCAGTAGTTTCTCGAACAGTTATAGACCTCATATCGACACGACTTGTCAAGCTATTGGGGTCTGACGTTTACCACCCCTAGGCGAGATATGCGACATATCAGACGACGAGACCGGACTGTGCGGTAAGTGTTACTGGTTGGATTCACAGGAGTATGAGCGGGCTTGCTCGTCGATCTTCTGATCGCTCAATACCCGGGTGGCCATTACGTTTAGCAGACCGCTTGCGGCTTGTGAGTGTTTGATATGATCATCACCTGCTGCCGGCGTATTGACGAGTCTTTAGAGTCCTACACAGAGGTTTCCTGGCTCAAGCGAAACGAAATAGGAGCGCATATGAGATATGTGCGGGACCGAGAATGATACCAGTATGTGATACTGTATTCGATTCTCGCGATTTGTGACATTGATCGGTTATATGCAATATAGCCGGGTTATCGGATCAAGTGTTGATTCGATAAGTTGTTACTGTTGATATTAGTCGGTTATATGCGATATAACCGGATCATTAAATCAAGTGTTGATTTAATGATTTAATGCATAATTATATATTTGATATATTACTTTGCATTAACTAGTATCGGTTCACTTAAGATGGATTTTATCACTCGCATGTGCACATGGTATATATGATATAGTTTTGTGCACTTGATTGTATCATGTTTGATGATACATACTCACTTGGATTTGTGTAAAGACTTAAACCATGTTTAGTGAATGATTAGGGTTTCATTTCACTTAATTATTTATCTTTTCATTTTTGGTTAAAAGTGAAAAGAAAAAGAAAATGGTTGCTTTCAAACTTGAAGCTTGTTGAAGCTTCATGAAGCTTTGACCAAGTGACCACTTTGTCTTCTTCTACAAACCCTAACCATTCATCTAAACTCTAGTTAACTCTCTACACTTGACCAAGGTTAGGATATGATAAGTATTCATTTTATTATTCTTTTTGGATAATACTTATTATATTCTATCATCATCTTCTTCTTCTTCTTCAAGAAGAAAACCTTTCTTTCATCAATGGTGATTTGATGAAAAGAGTGAGAAATCCAATTCTAAAGTAAACCCACTTCCTATTTCTTCATCCTCTACCTCTTTCCAAGTAGTATAGGGTGTTTTCTTCATAAGTTTCATGACTTGGTGAAGTGGGAGCTTGATCTTGTGATGCCTCGACATAGATCATCTTCGGCATCGAAGTCGACGACCTAGCCCGCCCATTTATCCGACGAAGCCGACGCTAGAGCCCGGGATTCGATTTGGAAATCAAGGAGACTTCATCATGGAGCTATGGAGGTGGAGAACCGGATCTACAAAGGTTGTATTTCCGTTCACTTAGTTAAGTTGTTAACTAGTTGCATGTTTCGCCTAAAATCTAGTTAACGATCCATATTAGGGTTTCTCGGCACTTGTAAAATTAGAAATTGGCATGGTTGATGCCTTGTGAGACCTCATTAGTTTGCCTAGGAACCCTACAGATATCGCACTATGTTAGATTAGCCAGGACTATAAGACCTTGGACAAGGCAGTTGGGATTTACTGATAGGTTGATCAGTAGTTCCTGGATTGGTCTTGAGCCGCATCGGCATAAATTATCGGGTTATTAGGGTCTAACGTTTACCATCCCATAGACCCGGTATGCGATATTCTTAGACGAAGAGACCGGACTGTATGGATATTGTCATGGATAGGCTCAGTTGGTATCCGGATGAGTTTGCTCGTCGGCCTTCCTTTTCGACTAGTACCCGTGTAGCCATTACATACAGCTAGTGCCGTTGACGTGCTTGTAGTTGTGGATTTATCCAATAACTCACCGCCGGCGTACTATCGAGTCTTTAGAGTCCCACACAGAGGGTTTTCCTACTTTGGACGAAACGATGTAGAGGCCGTATGGTTTTATGGCAGGGGTTCGATCATATATGTGTACTTGCGCACGTATGGTGTTCGGGTGGATAATACTAGCGGGCTTTGGTTTAAGCCGGATCCTAGTATTATATTCTTGGATTAATTTTGTCTCTTTGTATTCGTATTTTTCGGAATACGGATACGGGTATGTATATACGGTGAGGGGTATTCTTGTAATTGTGCAAGATGCTTCTAGAAGAAAACACCTCATTATTGTTTTAACCATTTAGGTTAAATGGTTAATGAGGTGGAGGTATGAAGTGTTTATTTGTATTAAATGAAGCATGGCTACTTGGTGACTCATGTAGTGACTCATGAGGTGACTCATGGTTTACTATTTGGGTATGCTTGATATTTTGTGTGGTGAATTATTGTTTGCATTATTATTCACAACACTTAGCCATCTTCTTTCTATGCTCACTTCTACACTCTCATATTCTCGAAGCTTTGCTTCTTCTACCTCAAACACTAATAGTCTCATGTGTTGAGAAAGCAGGGTTAGTGAGACAAATCAATCCATCATCATTCTTTACATCATCTAGGCTACTTAGATTAGCATACTAAGTACCTCAAACTCTTAGCCATCTTCTTTCTATGCTCACTTCTAAACTCTCATATTCTCAAAGCTTTGCTTCTTCTACCTCAAACACTAATAGTCTCATGTGTTGAGAAACCTAGGGTTAGTGAGACAAATCAATCCATCATCATTCTTTACATCATCTAGGCTACTTAGATTAGCATACTAAGTAACCTAGTTACCTCAGTTTAGAGGTAGGAGCTCAAAGTAGTCACTCTCGGGTGGATCATCTTTGACGCGAGGAGACAGATGATCAATCTCGATCATGGAGGCCACTAGGAGAATACTAAAGGAAAGGAGTGAATACCCGAAGGACTTGAGCCTCTTTGTATAAACTTCTTTCATAGTAGATAGAACTCCTTTACATGCTAGTTAGGTTTATAGAAGATCCGGTTTAGGGTTATTCTAGTGCCGGTTTAAAACGTTATAAAATATTTTGTTCCGCAAACGGCCACGGATGATGGCCAGGGCATTAGTGTAACCCAACATGACCAACCGGACACAGTACGATATCGACTCCCAATACCGGGAGAGACAAATCCCTAAAAATCGCTTACTGCCTCCATGTGGCTTGGGACTGTACCGAACCAAAACCTTTTTTCACAACTCAGTAGAGCCGTGGTAGGGTAGTGATCTAAGTATAGTAGGAACTCACATGAGTCAAATGACGATCTCAGGTCTAAAGACTAACATGTACTCTTGTCATCTGAGAACCACTATCTGACGATAAAAATAATACCATCTAGAAGTTCTCGGCGAGTTCGTCCAGTGTACTCACCCCTAGTGAGCACCTGTATACAATCTTAGGTGATCACACCAATGGCTGCGAGATCAACCACCGCCCCTCGTCGGGGTTTAGAAACGTATACACAAGTCTACTCTAGAATATCGATACCCGGTCTCAATACTCCTGGGACTTGGGACATTTAAGGATGTGTGCTTATGGACTACCCAGCCCCTACAAGTATGATTGCCATCATAACGCTGGTAGTCAAGCAAAATCCTATGGGCTTTATCAAAATGTATCAGCCATCTGTGATATCAAGTAAAACATATGCACATGTTAAGATAAAGACAAACCAAAATAGTATACTACTGTAACGAGTCTTTATCAACATTTATAAGCAATATAAAGCAGCAAACAAAACAAATACACATGTTCAGATAAAGACAACTCAAATAGTATACTATACAATCGAGCAAGATTGTCCTGTACAAACTATTAGTTGTATGTATGCCCTAAAGGCCATTATTGTACATGATTGTATATTATAGTGAATGCTTGGACATATATAGGGAGGACTTTCTTGCTCGACATGATAGTATGCTATCTGGTTACTCTTTATCTTAACATGTATACTTGTACTGTCTCTCTGTTACTTGTTGATAAAGCCCTTAGATTGTGGACTTGTCTACCAGGACTATGATGGAGATCATACTAGTGGGGCCAGGGTAGTCCACAAGTTCATCCTTTAATTGTTCCTAGTCGTAGGTGTATCGAGATGGGGCATCGATATTACAGAAGATTAGCGTATACGTTTCTTGACCCATTTGATGGGCGATGGATGATCCCACATCCATTGGTGTTTGACATCAAAGATAGTATACGGGTGCTCAGTGGAGACTGGGTACACTGAACAGGACCCACCGAGAATGCCTAAATGGTATTATACCGAGCGTCAGATAGCAGTTCTCTGGTGACATTGGTACAGGTTAGTCTGTAGACCCGAGATCGTCATAGAGTCTTATGTGATTCCCACCGTGCTTTGATTTCCACCATACCACGTTCAAGAGAGCATGCAAAACTGTGGTTATTGGGTACAGTCCTGAGTCACATGGAGGCAATGAGCGATAGGAGGGGTTTCGTCTCTCCCGGTATTGGGGGTTGATGTTGCGTTGTGCTCGATTGGCCATTGTAGGGTTCCTACGCACACACTAGAGGTTCTACAAACCATCAAACATGGCCAATTCAAAAAATTTCATGTGCCTACAAACCCTAATACGGATCGTTAACTAGATAAAGAGGCGATGCAAGCAAGTAAACTACTTTATTGCTAAAGGAAAGTGACTACAAGCTTTGTAGATCCGGTCCTCCACCTCCTAGGCTCCATGATGACGTCCCTCCGCTGTCCATATCGGATCCCGGACTCTAGCATCGGCTTCATCGGAGAAATGGACGGGCTAGGTCATCGACTTCGATGCCGAAGATGATCTACGTCGAGGCAACTCAAGATCAAACTCCAACTTCATCAAGCCAAGAAACTTGTGAAGAAAACAGCCTATACTACTTGGCAAGTGGTAGAGGATGAAGAAATAGGAAGTGGGTTCACTTTAGAATTGGATTTCTCACTCTTTTTCTCAAGTTGCCATTAATGGAGGCAAGCTTTTTCTTTGTTGAAGAAGAAGAAGAAGAAAAAGAATATGATAAGTCTATTAAAAATAGGAAATAAAATCATACTTATCATATACACAACCATGGTCAAGTGTAGAGAACTAACTAAGGTTATGTGAATGGTTAGGTTTAGGAAAAGAACAAGAATGGTCAAAGCCTCTTGAAACTTCTAAGAAAAGAACAAAAGAAGCAACCATATCATTTTATTTTCCTAAAAATAAAGAATAAATAAATAAACTAAATAATCAAAAGAAGATGATAAAACCCTAACCATTTACTTAACCAAGGTTTAAGTCTTACACAAACCCAAGTTTGCATGTATCATCAAACATGATACAAACAAGTGCACAAAAGTATATCACATATACAACTTGTGTACATCAAGTGAGAAAATCCAATTTAAGTGAACCAATACTAGTTAATGCAAAGTAATATATCAAATATATAATTATGCATTAAATCATTAAATCAACACTTGATTTAACGATCCGGTCATATCGCATATAACCGACTAATTATCCAATGTATCGGCTTATCGAATCAATCCTTGATTCGATAACTAGGTTATATCGCATACAACCAATCGATACATCCATCGCGAGAATAGAATACGGTATCATATACACGCATTATTCTCGGTCCCGTACATATCTCATATGCGCTCCTATTTCATTTCGCTTGAGCCAGGAAACCTCTGTATAGGACTCTAAAGACTCGCCAATACGCCGGCAGCTGGTGATGATCATATCAAACACCCACAAGCCGCAAGCGGTCTGCTAAACGTAATGGCCACCCGGGTATTGAGCGATCAGAAGATTGACGAGCAAGCCCGCTCACACTCCTGTGAATCCAACCAGTAACGCTTACCGTACAGTCCGGTCTGTTCGTCTGATATGTCGCATATCTCGCCTAGGGATGGTAAACGTCAGACCCCAATAGCTTGATAAGTCATGCCGACGTGAGGTCCATAACAATCGTGAAACTACTGATAACTCTTACCAGTATATCACTGCAACCCTGGCCAGGGATTTCCTGTTATGGCCAGTCGAGCATAGCGTAACATCAACCCCCAATACCGGGAGAGACGAATCCCCTCCTATCGCTCATTGCCTCCATGTGAATCGGGACTGTACCCAAAAACCACCTGTTTGCACGACTCAGTAGAGCCATGGTAGGGTGGAAATCAAAGCACAGTAGGAGACACACAAGACTTTCTGACGATCTCGGGTCAACAGACTAAGCTGTACCAGTGTCATCAGAGAACTGCCATCTGACGTGAGGTATAATACCATCTGGGAGTTCTCGACGAGTCCGTTCAGTGTACCTAGTCTCCACTGAGCACCCGCATACCATCTCTGATATCAAACACCAATGGATATGGGATCATCCATCGCCCATCACATGGGTCGAGAAGATATACGCTAGTCTACTCTGGAATATCGATGCCCCGTCTCGATATTCCCACGACTAGGAACATTGAAGGATGTACTCATGGACTATCCAGGCCCCACTAGTATGATCTGCATCATAGTCCTGGAAGTCGAGTACACATCCTAAGGGCTTTATCAACATGTAACAGAGAGACAGAAAGTATACATGTTAAGATAAAGAGCAACCAGATAGCGTACTATCATGTCGAGCAAGAAAGTCCTACCTATATATGTCCCAGCATCCACTACAATATACATCCAATGTACAGTAATGGCCTCTAGGGCATACATATAACTAACAATCTCCCACTTGCACTAGGGCCATCTGTAGCAGTAGTTGTAGTATCTAATACTCAACCATCCCCTAAAAGTCTCTCTTTGGGAAAAGGCCTTTGTGAGTGGATCCGCCGTGTTGTCCTCTGAGTCTACTCTCCTAACCTCGATCACCCTGGAGATCAACTATCTCCATGATCAGGTGATGCTTCCTCAGAATATGTCTGGGTCACTGATGGGACCAGGGTTCATGGGCCAAAGCCACACTTCCATTGTCACACAGTGGTAGGAACCTAGTTCATCTTTTGAAGCAATATACACCCAAACTGCCTCTTTGGTAGTATCTTTAATAGCGATGTTACCAGCCTTTATCGTCTAGTTGCCACGGTATCTAGCTTGGAACTCTTCCAACATACCGTCCTTTTACTGAGGGTAAAGACAATGCCTGTGACTGACATTCAGTCGTCTTTATCACCCTGGAACCCTCCCAGTGATTCTTCCCAGGATCGATTGATACCATCTCACTACATCTAGTGAGAATCCTAGCATCCAATTGCATATATCTCATAGATGAAAACTCAGGATTTAGGAGGTATCACTTTGATCCTATTGGAGAATCCTTGTGATAAGCGGAGATTGACCGAGCGTAGTATAGGAAACCCCTTTCCTATCAAGAGTATGTTGTCCACGTACAATACGAGAATGACCACCTTACTCTCTACTACCTTTTTGTACATACAAGGTTCATCTACCATTTTGATGAAGTCAAACACTTCGACTACCACATCAAAACAGACGTTCCAACTCCGCGATGCCTGCTTTATTTTGTAAAGCAACTTGCACATGTTTCCACTGCTCCCACTGTTTACGAAGCCTTCTGGCTGTGTTCTTATAGACGTTCTCTTCTAAATCATTATTTAGAAAAGTAGTCATGGCACCCAACCACCAGATATCGTAGTCATGGTATGTAGCAATGGCAAGTAGGATCTGGATGGACTTAAGCATAGCCACTGGAAAAGGTTTCATCATTATCCACGCCTGGTTGATGAAGAAAAACCTTTAACAAGTCTATCTTTGAAAGTCTCAACATTTCCATCTACACCAAGTAATATTCTCAAGATATACTTGCTCCTGATGGGGATTTAACCCTTCAGATATAGCAGCCAAAGTCCATACTTTGCTGGTGTACATGGATTCCATCTCAGATCGCTAAGCATCCAGCCATTCTTACAGAGTCCCTACTCTTGATGACCTGCTCGAATCTAGTTGGGTCATCATCTCATGATGCAATCTTTGCTCCCACTGTCATCGAGAAACCGAAGTATCTCTCAGCCAGGTGAGGAACCCTACCAGATCGGCAGAGAGGCTGAGGTTCGTCGGGAACTATAGAATCCTTTGGTTCTGTCAAATCATCAGTTGCAGTTTTGTATAGCTGGAACCTTTCCAGTTCTACAGAACTGGCCTTGCCTCGATTTTGTCTGGATTTTGCTTTTGTACATAGGCCGGACAACCTCAAATCTTAACTAACTTAAGAGATAGGCTCTTCCCATACCATATCTCATATGGAGTGGTAGGCACTGATTTGATTCGAACCTAATTCAATAGGTATGCAGCTTCTCAAGTGCACAACCCCAAAAAGGAAATAGGTAACTTAGTAATACTCATCATAGAGCACACCATATCTAATATGGTGCGATTGCCCCGCCCTGATACACCGTTGTGCTGTGGTGTATTCAGAGGAGTAATACGGAGAGAGAATCTCATTCTCCTTTAGAATGGTCCAGGAATGCCATGCACAAGTATTCTCTTCCCTGATCTTATCATAGGACATAATACTTATACCTGTATTGGTTCTCTACTTCTAGCTTATATTCTGTGAATATCTCAAAAGGTTCGGACTTGTGATTCAACAGGAACATATATCTGAATCTTGAGAGATTATCAGAGAACGTAATGAAGTATAAAGAACCAGTCCTGGCATGTGTAGACAGGAGACTTTACATACATCATCATGTATCAGTCCTAAGAGTTCATTAACTCTTTCTCTGTTTCCAATAAACAGAGCTATGGTCATCCAATCTTTGTGACGTGACTGGCAAGTTTCCCAAGATATAAATTCAAACTGATTTAAATATGCATCTAAAAAGTAACTTCAGCCAGTCGGGTCGCATTGATATGACCTAGTCTACAATACCTCAAGAAGGATTCGTTCATTTCTGAACTCTTCCTCTTGTGTGTGTTCTGTATACTAGGAACTATAGTTTGATTTAGAACGTCAATGCTTTTAGATAGCGTGCCTGAACCGATCAACTTTTGATATAGGAAATGTTCAAAACATTATCCATCAATACAAAATTTTTATCATTTCTTTACTAATAAAGAGATTGATATGATTTTGTATATCAGGTTCGGTATCTAATAGCATTTGTTCAGAATCAATGTATTGGTAATACAGGGTGACAGTGACCAACAGACTTGGCTGCAACACTTGCCCCGTTTTCTGTCTCATGAAACTTATCACCCGTTCTAAGTTTTCTACCCTTTTTTAGCCCTATGTAACAGATTACATATCTGGGATCCTGATCCAGTATCAAATACCCAGGATGCAGAGGATACTGAGAAACAGTTATTTGTAATGAACACACCTGAAGGAGATGCATCATATGCACTTTCTTTGTTTGGGCGGCATAGGAATTCTGGTATTCTCCTATTTCCTGCTCTGTCTTATAACAATTATAAGTTGGAGCAGGACCAACGTTCCCCAGCTCAGTATAACAAGCGGTTTCGGTCAATATCCGTATTATTATCTTGATTAAGGCGTGATATGGTCGCTACCTGGAGAGAGAGAGAGAAGAAAACACTCTGCGTGCGCTCTTGCAAAATTAGATTGGTTATATATTTTATCTAATCAGGATGGCTCCCACTGTTTTTGTCAAATCTTCCTTCAAACCTTAAAAGGAAAGACTAGCCGGGATTAATTACACTTTACAAGTTCGCCAATCTTTCAGCCAAGCCAGTGTCGGTGCTTTGAGGGAGGTTCCCCGTGCTTTCGCACGGACCTAATTACAATAAACCTCGTTTTCCCAGAGGCGTAACCCTGTTGACACCTTTCTAGACACCTACTTGATCGGCTAATTGTAAAGTGCAAAACTCTCCCAGGAGTAACAATTACTCGCAGTGGGTATCGGGATCCAACTATCACATAGAAGGTATGCAATCTCATTGCAAATTTCAATACTTGAAACTCCCGATAATGGTTTTTACCCCTAGCACCTATGACCTTCGCTAAGGTCAACAGATCATAGGTACTAGTCAAGTTCTACCCGTCATTTCGTGATTAATTAGACCCACCCACATAACCCTTGGCTAAGGTCAACAAAGCCACATGACTGTCCTAACTAATCGCATCATATGCTGTGTAGGAATACATCACTTAGCTACCGCACACTACGCCTCGGCTATGGTCGACAAACATAGCACGAATACTAAGTACTCTATTTCCTAAAATGACGGAGGGTTGCGAATAGTTTTTATGAAAACCTTTAACGCTTTGAACTTGATCTCGTTGCGGAATCAAATGGTTTTTAAATGGAATGTTTTTGAGGCTTTTCTAGTTTTGCTAAAGGGGCCACTCCCGGTGAAGGGATCGTCGACCCTTTCCTCGTCGAATGAGGTGCGGGATATATCATATATATCACTGTGCAAAGAGGAAACTATAGAAGCGATCAAAAGACAAACCGAGGGTTGTAGCATCTGCCAGTTATTGCTAAAGGAGTCACTCCCGGTGAAGGGATCTCGGTCTTTTCTTCATCGAATAAGGTGCAGGATGTTCTATAAGGAACACCGTGATGCAAAGTAAGAACTGTAGCTACGTGTTTTGTTTTGAAATTCGATTCCACAACATCAATTTGGTTTATTTTCTTTCATTAATCTCATTAATGAATATCCCATCATTTAAGTCCACCTAAACATCACAGATAAATATAACGTACGCTTATGCCATCCGCATTCGCCTCGATGTCCCGTCTGCACCGTTAGGTTAGGTAACTAAGGCCAGAGCGAGGCAGGGCTAGCGCGGGTGTAAAACATAAGCAACGTCTATATAATATATTATATATACCATATATAATATCTGTCTGAACAAATCACATGATCACATCACAGATAACGCAGCAGAAAATATCATATGAAATATTGGATATACTAGGACGCCCGTGTTTTCAATACGAGCCAGTATAAAACACGGATTCCACGGTCGTGATGAATAGCCAATCCCACACCCCTAGACCCCTACGAGAGCGGCAAGCAACCCTACCAATTCTAGGGTTAGGAGACCCGGACTCGACTCCTCGAGTTGGTCTCCCACTGGACCCTAGAACCCGGTTACTTGTGCCCTCCTCCTTGGGTCTATCTTAGTGCGGAAAAATAAATAATATACAAATGGTGACAACATCCGCAACCTGGAAGTGCCCCAATAAAAGAATATTACATACAAGTTTTTACATGAATGAAAATGAAAAATACTCATCTCACATAAACCCCCCCCCGGCTATTCGAACACGACGATCCAATATAACATATCCAGCAACACATAACATCACATGTCATCAACGTAAGTAAGTATGCATACACCGATTATCGTCGACGTATAGCAATGACAATCGGCAATACCACTACATACTACACTCATGGTCACAGAAAAGAAAGTGTAAAACTACAACAGTTGGAATCCGCAACCTCTTTAGACATCGCATGCCTAATCAAATGAAACACTTAGACATCGCATGCCTAACAATTATAAACCCCGCATTTTAGTCTCATTATCGAAAACTCTTTTCAATATCAAGTCGGGCAATTCAAAAAGATTCTCGACATCCTGATCGAATGCTCGTCGCAAACTTTAGTAGGCAGCTGCACCCCTGACGCCGTTGACGAAGTGCACCAAGGCGGAACACCGCTGCCTTGAGCACCCGAACGGATGCTTTCGGCGACGGCGTTCTCCTACAGTCACTTGGTCGGAGCTATGGAGTGAGGCTGTCTATTAAGTTTACCCGGCGAGTATCCGCGTACGCTACGTGATTGCGACGGACTTTTGATCTCATCAAAATTCCGTGGCAACCGATCAAGTGAGACTAAACCGCTAGATTTATAACATTCATTCAGTTATCTCATAACTGCTTGTGAATTTCAATTATTGTATCACATTCCGGATAAGATAGAAAATGTTAAATTTTCCGATCGAACAATCGAACACCCAAGTTTTCCCGAAACAGCTCAACACATGAAATAAGTTCAAAGACAATCACTTCATGCCTCAGTACCAACGGTCCAGCCGTAGAAGGGCCAAGCCAACGCCTCACATGTGGCACGCCGTACTGCCCCAAACCCTAAGGTTCAAAGTGCAGTTCAAGACGGTCACATAATCGAGTTAAGGTTTGTTGTCTTCTAAAGGGACCATCGCGTTACTTGCACTACTTAGAACGTCGTTAAACTGCGGAAAAATCCAACAATTGGAAATTTCCCGGTAGGGGAAAAAGTGGGTATTTATATCCGGTCGAACTTTTTTAATATATTCTAAAATTACCCGGAAAAACACATAGACAAAGTTTGACAATCCGATCGAATCTACGAACTCCCAATACAACCCAGAAAACTCAACTCTTGAATTCAGATTAAAAATTCCCAGGAAAACCAGCACTGCAAAATAGGAATTACTGTGTAAAATTCATTAAACAAGGAGACTGTACGGCTGCGGAACCGCCGAACGAGCCATGCTCGTGCCGCGGAACCGCCGCACGAGCCATGCTCGTGCCGCGGAACCGCGGCGGTTTGATGGATTTAGCCGCTCGAATTTCACAGTAACTCTTACAAACTCCTGCTGATTTTTCTGCATATTTTTAATTCGAAAAAATCCCCGATTTCAAAAAATGTACAGAGAGCATTTTTGAGTTAAGGTTTCGGTTCGATCGGACTTCTAACTCCGTCTACGCATCGCCTAAGGCTCTAGCTAGGATCTGATACCACTGTAGGGTTCCTAGGCACACACTAGAGGTTCTACAAACCATCAAACATGGCCAATTCAAAAAAAATTATGTGCCTACAAACCCTAATACGGATCGTTAACTAGATAAAGAGGCGATGCAAGCAAGTAAACTACTTTATTGCTAAAGGAAAGTGACTACAAGCTTTGTAGATCCGGTCCTCCACCTCCTAGGCTCCGTGATGACATCCCTCCGCTGTCCATATCGGATCCCGGACACTAGCATCGGCTTCATCGGAGAAATGGGCGGGCTAGGTCATCGACTTCGATGCCGAAGATGATCTACGTCGAGGCAACTCAAGATCAAACTCCAACTTCATCAAGCCATGAAATTTGTGAAGAAAATACCCTATACTACTTGGCAAGTGGTAGAGGATGAAGAAATAGGAAGTGGGTTCAATTTAGAATTGGATTTCTCACTCTTTTTCTTAAGTTGCCATTAATGGAGGCAAGCTTTTTCTTTGTTGAAGAAGAAGAAGAAGAAGAAGAAAAAGAATATGATAAGTCTATTAAAAATAGGAAATAAAATCATACTTATCATATACACAACCATGGTCAAGTGTAGAGAACTAACTAAGGTTATGTGAATGGTTAGGTTTAGGAAAAGAACAAGAATGGTCAAAGCCTCTTGAAACTTCTAAGAAAAGAACAAAAGAAGCAACCATATCATTTTCTTTTCCTAAAATAAAGAATAAATAAATAAACTAAATAATCAAAAGAAGATGATAAAACCCTAACCATTTACTTAACCAAGGTTTAAGTCTTACACAAACCCAAGTTTGCATGTATCATCAAACATGATACAAACAAGTGCACAAAAGTATATCACATATACAACTTGTGTACATCAAGTGAGAAAATCCAATTTAAGTGAACCAATACTAGTTAATGCAAATTAATATATCAAATATATAATTATGCATTAAATCATTAAATCAACACTTGATTTAACGATCCGGTCATATCGCATATAACCGACTAATTATCCAATGTATCGGCTTATCGAATCAATCCTTGATTCGATAACAAGGTTATATCGCATACAACCAATCGATATATTCATGGCGAGAATAGAATACGGTATCATATACACGCATTATTCTCGGTCCCGCACATATCTCATATGCGCTCCTATTTCGTTTCGCTTGAGCCAGGAAACCTCTGTGTAGGACTCTAAAGACTCGTCAATACGCCGGCAGCAGGTGATGATCATATCAAACACCCACAAGCCGCAAGCGGTCTGCTAAATGTAACGGCCACCCGGGTATTGAGCGATCAGAAGATCGACGAGCAAGCCCGCTCACACTCCTATGAATCCAACCAGTAACACTTACCGTACAGTCCGGTCTGTTCATCTGATATGTCGCATATCTCGCCTAGGGGTGGTAAACGTCAGACCCCAATAGCTTGATAAGTCATGCCGACGTGAGGTCCATAACAATCGTGAAACTACTGATAACTCTTACCAGTATATCACTGCAACCCTGGCCAGGGATTTCCTGTTATGGCCAGTCGAGCATAGCGCAACATCAACCCCCAATACCGGGAGAGACGAATCCCCTCCTATCGCTCATTGCCTCCTTGTGAATCGGGACTGTACCCAAAAACCACCTGTTTGCACGACTCAGTAGAGCCATGGTAGGGTGGAAATCAAAGCACAGTGGGAGACATATAAGACTCTATGACGATCTCGGGTCAACAGACTGAGCTGTACCAGTGTCACCAGAGAACTGCCATCTGACGTGAGGTATAATACCATCTGGGAGTTCTCGGTGAGTCCATTCAGTGTACCCAGTCTCCACTGAGCACCCGCATACCATCTCTGATGTCAAACACCAATGGATATGGGATCATCCATCGCCCATCACATGGGTCGAGAAGATATACGCTAGTCTACTCTGGAATATCGATGCCCCGTCTCGATATTCCCACGACTAGGAACATTGAAGGATGTACTCATGGACTATCCAGGCCCCACTAGTATGATCTGCATCATAGTCCTGAAAGTCGAGTACACATCCTAAGGGCTTTATCAACATGTAACAGAGAGACAGAAAGTATACATGTTAAGATAAAGAGAAACCAGATAGCGTACTATCATGTCGAGCAAGAAAGTCCTACCTATTATGTCCCAGCATCCACTACAATATACATCCAATGTACAGTAATGGCCTCTAGGGCATACATATAACTAACAGCCATAAGAGAAAGTCCCTGGCCAGGGAAGATACTGAGATTTACTGGTAAGTGTTATCAATAGTTTCTCGACCCGTTATGAGCCTCACATCGGCACAACTTATCAAATTTTAGGGTGTCGAGCGAGCCCGAACCAACGATCTAACTAGAGAATTAGGGTTTAACTAAGCAAGTAAACAAATTTACTCTAAGTGAACAAGGAATACAACCTTTGTAGACCGGTCCTTCACTTCTAAATCTCTGTCTAGTAGTCCCTTAGCTCTAAGTAGTAGTCTCCCAGACTCTCGTTAGGCTCCACTAGGCGAAAGGAACAAGCTTGCTCAAGGATCTTCGAGGCTGAAAATGATCAACGTCGAAGAATCTCTAACTCAAGCAATCTCTTCACTAATTGAGAATTAATGAAGCAAACAACTTATACTAAATGGCTAGTTTGGTATAGATTGATGAAATAGGAATTTTGCTCACTTTAGAATAATTTTTCTCTTTTTTCTTTCTCTTCACTCTTTTGAGCTAGAGAGCAATGAATGAGATGAAGAAAAGATCTCAAGTGATCAAGTGTGAACCATGGGTGAGAAAATATCTCATATAAACTCATGTAGAGACTAAACCATGGCTAAAAATATTGGTTAGGTTAATAAATATCTAGAGTAAAACAAAATTAGTGGACTAAGTGAAGATTTTCGCATGCTTCTACAAGCATCTTCAACCATGATAATTTCCACCTAATTTTGTTTTCCCCTTAAAAATTAAATCCCCACATTATCTTAAGTATGGTATGAGTCTCATACACCAAAGTCCATTGTATCATCTAGCATGACACATAAACAAATAGATTAACATATATCACATATATATTAAATGTATAAGAGAAAAGAAATTCTTAAGTGAGCTAATATTAGTTAATGTGTATTAATATATCAAATATATAATTATACATTAAATTATTAAATCAACGCTTGATTTAATAACCCGGCTGTATCGCATACAACCGACTAATATCATTTAATAAATTATTGAATCAACACTTGATTCAATAATCCGGTTATATCACATATAACCTATATCGTGAGATTAGAATACAGTATCACATACACGTATCAATCTCGGTCCCACACATATCACATATGTGCCCTACTTCGTTTCGCATGAGCTAAGAAACCTCTGTGCAGGACTCTATAGACTCGTCAATACGCCGACAGTAGGTGATGATCATATCAGTCACCCACAAGCCGTCAGCGATACTAGCTGGACGTAAGGCTACCAGGTATTAAGCGATCAGAAGATCAACAAGCAAGCTTGTTCACACTCCCGTGAATCCAATAAGTAACACTACCGTACAGTCCGGTCTCTTCGTCTGATATATCGCATATCTAGTCTGGGGGTGGTAAACGTCAAACCCCAATAACTTGATAAGTCATGCCGATGTGAGGCTCATAACAGGTCAAGAAATTACTGATAACACTTACCAGTAAATCTCAGTATCAGCCCTGGCCAGGGACGTCCTGTTATGGCCAATCGAGCACACCGCAATATCAACCCCCAATACCGGGAGAGACGAAACCCCTCCTATCGCTCATTGCTTCCATGTGACTCGGGAATGTACCCAAAAACCACCATTTTGCATGCTCTCTTGAACGTGGTAAGGTGGAAATCAAAGCACAGTAGAAATCATACAAGACTTTATGACGATCTCAGATCTACAGACTAACCTGTACCAACGTCACCAGAAAACTGCTATCTGACGCTAGGTATAATACCATCTAGGAGTTCTCGGCGAGTCATGTTCAGTGTACCCAGTCTCCACTGAGCACCCGTATACTATCTGTGATGTCAAACACCAATGGATGTCGGATCATCCATCGCCCATCAAATGTGTCAAGAAACGTATACGCTAGTCTACTCTGGAATATCGATGCCCCGTCTCGATACACCCACGACTAGGAACAATTAAAGGATGAACTTGTGGACTACCCTGGCCCTACTAGTATGATCTCCATCATAGTCCCGGTCGTCAAGTCCACATCCTAAGGGCTTTATCAACATGTAACAGAGAGACAGTACAAGTATACATGTTAAGATAAAGAGTAACCAGATAGCATACTATCATGTCGAGCAAGAAAGTCCTCCCTATATATGTCCAAGCATCCACTATAATATACAAGCATGTACAATAATGGCCTCTAGGGCATACGTACAACTAATAATCTCCCACTTGCACTAAGGCCAGTCGTTGTAGTATCTCATACCCAACATCCCTTAAAGTCTCTCTAGGGAAAGGCCTTCGTGGGTGGATCCGCCGTGTTATTCTTTGTGTCAACTCTCCCGACCTCGGTATCCCGGAGATCAACCATCTCCCTGATCAGATGATACGGCCTAAGAATATGTCTGGATCACTGATGGGACCGGGGTTCCTAGGCCAAAGCCACAGCTCCATTGTCACCACAATGGTAGGAACCAAGTTCATCTCATGAACACCTATACCCAGACAACCTCTTTAGTAGCATCGTTGGTAGCGATGTATTCAGCCTTCATCATCGAGTCTGCCACAGTATCTAGCTTGGAACTCTTCCAACATACCATCCCTCTACTGAGGGTAAAGACAAAATCCGTGACTGTCTTACAGTCGACCTTATCACTCTGGAAGCTCGAATCGGTAAAGGACTCAACATGGAGTTCACCATTACCATTCACCAAGAACGTTTCTTTAGTCCTTCTCAAGTACTTAAGAATGTTCTTCACTGTTGTCCAGTGTTTCTCCCAGGATGTAAGAGGTATCACCCAAATCCTTCATGGAGAAACTTAGTGATAAGAAGAGCTTGACCGAGTGTAGCATAGGAATGCCATTTCCTCTCAAGAGTATGTCATCCACGTACAATACGAGGAAGACAATCTTACTCTCTACAACATTTTTATATCTACAAGGTTCATCTACGTTTTTGATGAAGTCAAACTCTTTGACTGCCACATCAAAACAGATGTTCTAACTCCGCGATACCTGCTTTAATCCGTAAATTGATCCGGATGGACTTAAGCATAACCACCGGAGAAAAGGTTTCATCATAGTCCATACCCGGTCATTGACGAAAACCTTTTGCTACAAGTCTAGCTTTGAATGTCTCAACTTTTCTATCTACACCATGAATCTTCTCAAGATCCACTTGCTCCCAATGGGTTTTACCTCTTCAGGTGCAACCACCAAAGTCCATACTTTGTTGGTGTATATGGATTCTATCTCAGATCGCATAGAATCCAGCCATTTCACAGAGTCCCCACTTATGATGGCCTGCTCAAAACTAGTTGGGTCATCATCTTCCATGATGCAATCCTCGCTCCCACTGTCATTGAGAAAACCGTATATCTCTCAGGCGGATGAGGAAGCCTACTAGATCTACGGAGAGCCTGAGGTTCGTTGGGAACTATTAAATCCTCTGGTTCTACCAAATCATCAGCTGTTAGTTTGTCAAGATGGAACTTCTTCCAGTTCTACCACATGACCACTAATTTCTTTTTCAAGAAATTCCTTTTCTAAAAAGGTGGCATGCCGAGAAACAAAACACCTTTTGCTCCTCAGTGTGGTAGAAGATATACCCTCGCGAATGTTTGGGATATCCAACAAACTAGCACAGAACTGACCTTGCCTCGAGCTTGTCCGGATTTTGCTTTTCAACATAAGCCGGACAACCCCATATCTTAACTCGTTTAAGAGATGGTCTCTTCCCATTCCATATCTCATATAGAGTGGTAGGCACTGATTTGGATAGAACTCTATTCAATAGGTATGCGTCTTCTAAAGCGCATAACCCTAAAAGGAAAATAGGCAATTCAGCAGTACTCATCATAGAGCGTACCATATCTAATAGGGTGCGATTCCTCCGCTCCGATACACCGTTGTGCTGTGGTGTATATGGAGGAGTAAGCTGAGAGAGAATCCCATTCTCTTTTAAATAATCTAGGAACTCCGTGCTCAAGTATTCTCCTCCCCGATCATATCGAAGGATTTTAATACTTTTACCCGTTTGGTTCTCTACTTCGCACTTATATTCCTTGAATTTCTCAAAAGCTTCAGACTTGTGTTTCAACAGGAACACATGTCCGAATCTTGAGAGATCGTCAGTAAATATAATAAAGTACGAGAAACCAATCCTGACATGTGTAGACATGGGACCGCATACATCACTATGTATCAGTCCCAAGAGTTCGGTAGCTCTTTCTCCGTGTCTAGTAAATAGAGTTTTGGTCATTTTACCTTTGAGACATGAATGGCAAGTTTCATATGATGTAAATTCAAACCGATTTAAATATTCATCTCTATACAACTTAGCTAGTCGTGTCGCATTGATATGACCTAGTCTACAATTCCACAAGAAGAATTCGTTCATTTCTCATCGTTTCCTTTTGTGTGTGTTCTGTACGTTTAGAACTGTAGTTTGATTTAGAATGTATATGCCATTACATAACGTGCCTGATCCAATCAACTTTTGATGTAGGAAAATTTTCATAACATTATCCTGCAATACAAGATTATATCCTTCTTTACATAATAAAGAAACTGATATAATATTGCATATCAGGTTCGATATGTAATAACATTTGTTCAGAATCAATATATTACCAGTTGGTAATACAAGGTGATATTCGCCAACTGCTTTAGCTGTAACACTTGCACCATTCCCTACTACTAGAGAATGATCACCTATTCCCAGTTCCCTACCTTTCTTTAGCTCATGTAACATATTACATATGTGAGATCCTGATCCGATATCTAATACCCAGGATATAGAGTGTACTGAGAAATAGTTCTCGGTAACGAACACACCCGAAGAAGATGCATCAATATGCTCATTCTTCGTTTGGGTCGCGTGGGAATCCAAATATTCCCCTATTTCCTGCTCGGACTTATAACAATTATAAGATAGAGCGGAACCAACGTTCCCCATCTTAGTATAACAAGCCGGTTCGGTCAATACATCCATATTATTATCTTGATTAAGGTCTGACATGGTCGCTACCTGGAGAGAGAGAGAGAAGAAAACACTTTAGCGTATGCTCTTGCAAGATTAGATTGGTTTATTATCTTATCTAATCAGGATGGCTCCTACTTTTTTTATCAAATCTTCCTTCAAACCCTAAAAGGTAAGCCTAGCCGGGATTAATTACACCCTACAAGTTCGCCAATCTTTCAGCCAGGCCAGTGTCGGTACTTTGAGGGAGGTTCCCCGTGCTTTCGTATGGACCTAATTAAAATAAACCTCAGTTTCCTATAGGCATAACCCCGTTGACACCTTTCTAGTCACCTACTTGATCGACTAATTGTAAAGTGCAAAACTCTCCCAGGAGTAAGTCTTACTCGCAATGGGTATCGGGATCCAACTATCTCATAGAAGGTATGAAATCTCATTGCAAATTTCAACACTTGAAATTCCCAATAATATTTTGCCCCTAGCAACTTATGACCTTAACATAGTCAACAAATCATAAGCGCTAGCCAAGTTCAACTCGTCATTTCCTGATTGAATTAAACCCACCCGTACGACCCTTAACATAGTCAACAAAGCCGTACGACTACCCTAATTCAATCGCATCATATAGTTGCAGATAAGCACTAATTAGCTACCGCACACTACACCTTAACATAGTCAACAAACATAGCATGAATACTAAATAGCACTTATCTGAAATGACGGAGGGTCACGGCAAGTTTTTAAGAAAACCTTTTGTGTAATGAACTTGATATCGTTGTAGAATCGAGTGATTTTGAAAAGGAGTGTTTTTGAGGCTTTTACTAGTATCGCTAAAGAGGTCACTCCCAGTGAAAGGATCTCGGCTCTTTCCTCATCGAATGAGATGCTGGATATTCATTAAGAAATACCACTATGCAAAGTAAGAACTAGAGAAGCATTCAAAAGACAAAACTGAGTGGGTTGTAGCATTTGCTAGTTTTGCCAAAGAGGTCACTCCTGGTGAAAGGATCTCGGCTCTTTCCTCCTCACCTCATCCTTCATATTATTTCTTCTTCACTTCCTCCTTCCTCCACCTCACTATACCACCACCAAAACACCACTCAAATCCACCAAAATCTCACCCTACCTTCACAAAAAATGACCACCACCTCATCCTACACCCCATAGCAAGCTGAAGTTTGGATTTTGAGCACTTTGAACCATCTTGGAATCTTCTTCAGTTGCTCCAAGAGGTAAAGCTTTCACTTTCCTTCTTTTTATCAAGTTTCTTCATCTCCTATGTGTGTTTAGAGTTCGATTAAGCTAGATTAGTGATCTTGGAATTTTCTAGGATTATTTTAGTAGATGATTTGAGTAGTAGAGTTGCAATTGAGGTTTAGTTAGTGACCCTAAACCCTTAGTGATGATATTCTGGACTAACTTGAGACTAGAACCTGCTGGGTTTTGCCGGTGCCCTGGCCGTCTACCGTGGCCGATGCGGAACAAAAACTGGCGTTCAAAAATTTTGGCGCAAAAAAACCCGCCCCAAGATCGAAACCATAAACCTATACTAGCAAATACAAAGAGCTAAACTACTAGGTTTAGAAATGTTATGCCGAATGAACCAAGCCCTTCGGTCTTCTACCACATTCATTAGCTCCTAGAGGCCGCGGATCGAATTTGGTTGTCGTTCTTCCTCCATCGATAATGATCCACCCGAGTGAAACGACACAGGCTCCAGCCTCGCCAAGTGAGGCAACCGACGCTCCAAGGTTGCTAGCAATGGGGTGGAGGTGTAGGAATGTCTCACTATATTTTTCTCTCATCACATAAGCTCAAATAAGCAACCCAAGAAGATGAAGGAGGTGAGGAAAACTATTGGTATGAGAAACACAAGAAAAATGGCCAAGTCTCTCAAAGAGAGAGTATGAATGAATGTGAGTGTGTGTTTAGTATGTATAAAGATGGCTAAGTATTTATCAACCATGCAACCAAAATATCTTATCCATTTGCAATAAACAAATGAGTGCCATACCTCTCTATATACTTCAACCATGCTCATGCCACCTCACCTCTCTGCCTCATTTCCAAAATGATTTTCTAAAAAGGAAAATCATATAATAATACTTCTAGAAGTAATTCTGTATTAATACGGAATACAACCTGGTATACGTATCGAAATACATATACACGTATTCATACAAAAATACGAGTAGCTAAGAGAGAAAATGAATAGTAAACAATAATACTAGAATACATATAATATATATATATATATATATATAAATTATTAAATCAAAACCCGATTTAATTATCCGGCTTAATCCTAAGCCGCTAGTATTATCAACAGCCCGATTAAAGTCTGTGTAGCCTTTACACATATTTAATCGGACACCTGTAAGTACCAACATACGTCATCTACACCATATCGCCCGAACTGTGATAACCCTCTGTGTGGGACTCTAATGACTCGTCAATACGGTGGAAGTGGGTTTAACCACAAGCACGTCAGTGGCACTAGCTGTACGTAACGACTACCCAGGTATTAAGAGAAAGGAAGGCCGACGAGCAAACTTATCCGAACCCCTACTGAGCCCGTCCATGACAATCTCCATACAGTCCGGTCTGTTCGTCTAAGAGTATCGCATATCGAGTCTAGGAGGAAGAATAAAGTCAAACCCTTAATAACGCGACATTTCGTGTCGGTATGAAGCACATCACCCACTGAGAAAATACTGATCTAAATCAGTAATTCTCTACTACCTTGGCCAAGAATTTCTGGTGATGGCCACCCGTGCACTGCGCGACATCAACCCCCAATACCGGGAGAGACGAATCCCCGATGATCCGCTTACTGCCTCCATGTGGCTCGGAACTGTACCCAACTAAAACCTATTTTCACGACTCCTTTGAGCCGTGCTAGGGTAGTAATCAAAGCACAATGGGAACTCACACGAGATAAATGACGATCTCAGGTCGACAGACTAACCTGTACTCATGTCACCTGGGAACCGCTATCTGGAAATAGGTATAATACCAATTAGCATGTTCCTGGCGAGTCCGTCCAATGTACTCATAACTCAATGAGCACCTGTATACTATCTTAGGTGACTAACTGACACTAATGGCTTGTATGACCGGCCACTGCCCCTCGTCGGGGTCTCGATAAGTATACACTAGTCTACTCCGGAGTATCGATGCCCAGTCTCGATACTCCTATGACTAGGGACATTTAAGGATGTGTTTATAGACCACCCAGCTCCTACGTATATGATCGCTATCATAATGCTATTGGTCAAGAAAGAATCCTATGGGTTCTATCAACATGTAATAGTGACCTGTAATACCACCTAATACATGTACATGATGATAAAGACAAACCAGATAGCATATTATCATTTTGAGTAAGAGAGTTCTCCCCGTATAGGTCCTCCCTCAATCATCACAATCGCGTGCCTGCGATTCAATAATTGACTTGAGGGCACTATAGTCAACAATCTCCCACTTGCACTTAAGGCTAATTATTGCGATTTCACATACTCACAGCCCGTGTGATACCGAACGCCCAACTTCTCTACAAATCAGTCTCACAAAACCCGTTTGTGAAACTCTTGCGTTCGAGAAATAACTTCAGTGTGTGGATCCGCTCCAGTGTTTCTCTCTTTATCTCTCTATATCTCAACTTCACGGAGAAAGACTATCTCCCGAAATGAGCAATACCTGTCTTAGAATTTGTCTGGATATCTGATAGGACCCAGTTCACAAATGAACTCCAAATCCTACAAACTTCTTAGACTGTATCATCCACTAAATTTAATCAGTATCCTGCACCATGCCTTCTTCAGTATCCGCTTGGACTACCCATCCAACATACTGCCCCTCAGAAAGTGGGAAACCTACAACTCTGACAGTCACTCTGTCATCCAGGTCACCTTGGAAGCCTAAAATGATAACCGCCTCCCGAAGGAGCTTGCCATTACTATATACCAAGAGCATCCACTTATGTTCATAACTGCTTCCCAACGTTTCTCCAGGATTGGATTAATATATTTGCTTATTGCAACCAGTGCAAAAGCAATATCTGGTGTGGTACTTGACAACTCATGATTGACTCAGTTGCCTAAGCAAGTGACATGTCAATTATGCAAATCGCTCTCCTCATCAGTCTAGAAGTCATCTCTTTAGAGAGGGTGACTTCATCACCTGCGGGTACACCACCACGCCAGGAGTCGTTCATTCTAAAATACTTTAGAATAGTGTCAAGTACCCAAATTGGGACATTTCCTAAATCTAGATCTAAAACCATAGAACTAGTGACCAGAAACTCTGATATTTTATACAGATCCTATGTGGAGAAACACCTTGTGACAACCACAGTATAACCGATCGGAGTATAGAAATATTTCTTCCTATAAAGAGCATGTCATCTAAATACCAAGACATCACACCCTACTACCTTCTTACCAAGTCCATCTGTTGTTCTCATAAAGTCAAAATCTATGACTATCACATCAAAACTATATGATCTATCTCCGCTATACCTGCTTTAGTCTATAAATAGACATAACCTACTTGCCCACTATGCTTCCGCTTCTCCCACTGACTACAACAATCTTCTGGCAGAGTCATATACACGTGGACTTCTAGCTATTTTAGAGCGACATTATATTCATCCTCCTGCCAGATCTCATAGTCTAGAACAACACTAGTGTCAAGTTTGGGTCATCAAAAACCTCACTGTCACCATCTTTGAGGAGACCGAAGTACCTCTCGGGTGCTTGAGGTTACCCACTAAATCTGCGGAGTGGCTAATGGATTGTCGAATCCTATTGAATCTTTAGATTCTATTAAATTTTCAGTAATCATTTGTGGTTCTGGAATCACTTCCAGTTCTACCATACTCCCACTAATGTTTTCTGAAAAAGAATCTATTTTACTAAAACTGTGGCGAGTCAAGAACAATATAACTATTGATCTTCCAGATGGTAGAATGTTAACCCTCGTCAAAGCCCAGGAAAACCCAGAGTTTGTCCAGATTCTGGTTTTAAGCATCAGCTGGACTACTCCATATACCTTAACATCGTTAAGATATGAATCCATTCTATATCCATATAGAAACAAAGGCACTAATTTAATTGGAACCAGATTCAAAATCATGCAGCTGTTTCCAGTGCATATCAACTAAATGGAAGGAGGCCTAGTAGCATTACTCATCAAAGAGCGTACCCACGGATGAGTAACCTGAAAGAGAAGCAAATTATCAAAAATATTACTTACAACGGAATACCTAACACAAGTATCTACATCTTCGATCACCTTGAAGAATCCTGATACTTGCAACAAATGGTTCTCTACTTTATTATTATACCTATAACTTCTCAAAATTTGGACCATGTATTTCAACGAAATACTTGTCTAAAACTAGAGAAGTCATGAGTAAACAGAATATAGTATGAGTACCAACCCCTTTTGTCCTAACGGACACCGGACAACATACAATACTCTGTATAAGTCCACTGAGTTTAATAACTCGAACACTGTGCGTCGTAGATTGAAAACTGTGCTATGGTTAAGAAGAATTACACCGCTGTTGAATGCACCTTACCTAACCGTTAACTGATACAGGAAAATGTCATAGACATAATTTCAAAAAGTTATATCTCACTTTATATAATAAAGGTACAGATATATCAGTTTGAAATTGGTGCATAACGACGGATATTCAAAACCAAATATTTGCCATCAGGCAAAACCCAGGTAATTTCCTCAAATATCACCAATTACAAAGAATTCCGATATATAGAGGTTCTAATCACCCAATTCCCAATATCTTACTCCTACTCAGTATCCGTAATGCCATACAGATGTGAGAATGAAATCTGGTAAATACATACCCTGGAGTTAGAATATAATTGGGAAAACAGTTTTCAATTAACACTGCACAGTGAAACTGAAACATGAAAATGTTTCGAAGGGGTAACCGGGTATTCCTAGTAATGCCTCTTCCACTCTCCAGATTCATGACAGTAACCGTATATTTCCTTGCCCTCTCTAAAATCCCTTTATTTGTCTTCCCTTATTACCTTTTGTACACCACCCTTAGGCTAAATGGTTTTCTTCCTTCCCTACCTTTCGGCACCAGCCTATGGTTTGGAAGAAGAATATCGAATAAGCGTAATAGGTGTACTTTCCTAATACCATTAGCCTTCGCAACCTGAGAGAAAGTAAAGAGAAAAGACAACTGAATAATTCTTATTCTATCTTTCCAGAACCAGAAACCATCCTCGAACTGGAACAAGTTCCTTCGAGTTTGTATGTAAATATACGATGGAAATATCCAAGCAATATGTAGAACTTCGTAGTGATACGGAATGCTCTGGAGAAATGCAAAGGTGAATGTAGGAGTGGCGATGGTATACGCGGTTTCGTCGTGAGTGATAGTAGTCGCAATTTTCTTTGCCCATAATCTAATCCCTTTATATGTCTTTACTTATTACCTTCTTTACACCACACTTAGGCTAATTGGTTTTCTTCCTTCTCCACCCTTCGGCACCTACCTATGGTTTGGAAGAAGATTACCCAATAAGTGCAATATGTGTACTCTCCTAATACCAGGAGCTCTCATAACCTGAGAAAAGGTAAAGGGAAAAGACAACCGAATAATCCTATTCAATTTCTCCAGAATCAGAATCCATCCTCGAACTGGAACAAGTTACTTCGAGTTCGTATGTAACTATAAGATGGAATATCCAATAAATGAAGATCTTCGTAGTGACACGGGGTGTTCTGGAGAAATGCAAAGGGGATGTATGAGTGGCAATGACATATGCGACTAAATGACAATCCAAAAGTCAAAGTGTTTTAAGAAGGTTCGATTAACTTGGTTCATGAGTTTTAGTTTAAGGTCGGGCTATGGTCGCTGCCAAAGAGAGAGAGAAAAGAAACACTTAGCGTACACTCTAACCTAGATCAGAATGGTTAATCACTTTATCTAATCAGGATGTCTCCCATTGTTTCCTCGAATTCTCCTGCAAATCCAAAAGGAGAATTAGTCGGGATCATCTAAAATCACCCGAGGAGTAGTACATACTCATCAGTGGGAATCGGGATCCAACTATCATCGCATGATAACTTGATGGAAGCCACTCAAGTCACAACACTCCAGAAGGTATGCGCATGCCTGGAATGTTTCCTGAATATATGAAACTCCCGATGTTGTTTTTACCCCTAGGACCCAAGTGACCTTGACACAGTCAACAAATCAAAGAGTCCTAGTCAAGTTCAACCCGTCATTATCTTGATTGCATTAAACCCACCCGTACGAGTCCTTGACACAGTCAACAAGGACGCACGACTGTCCTAACCAATCGCATTGCATGCTACAAACAAGCACCACTTAGCTACCGCACACTACGCCTTGACACAGTCAACAAACGCAGCACGAATACTAAGTACTACTTGTAGGAAAAGACGGAGGGATACGGCTAGTTTTTGGCGAAAAACCTTTAACGTAATGAACTTGATATCGTTGAAGGAACCAAGTGGTTTTACAAATATATAGTGGCGCAAACTTTTGCTAAAGAGGTCACTCCCTGTGAAGGGATCTCAGCTCTTACCTCGTCGAATGAGGTGAAGGATATTCCAAACTGAATACCATGATGGAAAGCAAAAGAATCGACTACAGTGAAGATATTATGATGACGTAAACTTTTTCTCAAGAAGTCACTCCCGATGAAGGGATCTCGGCTCTTGCCTCGTCGAATGAGGTGCTGGATATTCATAATCGAATACCGCTGTGCAAACCAAAAAGAGAACGTCTGTAATGTAGTTTTTTAAAATTTGGTTCCAACAACATCATTTAGGTTTGTTTTCCTTGCATTAATCAGAATTGATGCAGTCCCATCAATTAATCCATATCACATCATAGAAAAGGAACGAAAATAAAATTTAGGTATATGCCATCCGCATTCGCCACTGGGCCCCATCATCACCCGTTAGGTTACTTAACTAACGACAGAGCGGGGACTGGACTAGCGCGGGTGCAAAATATTTACAACAACTACTAGTGTGTGTGTGTGTGTATATATATATATATAACATTTGTCCCAGGCAACATCACAGAATCTCAACAAGCAACACAGAATGGTGGATAATCTTGGAGTCTAGGGTTTCTTTTGGGTCGCAAATGAGACCTGACGTTCCCTATCGTGTGGATAGCCTATGCAATGAAAACATAGACCCCTATGTTCGGCAAGTTACCAGCCAATCCTAGAAGTGAGGCAACCCTAATCAACAACGTGAATAGGCCACCCAACACTTCACGGAATCTGGTAACTTAGGCACCCCTCCATGGGTCAACCTATACCTCCTACAAGTGCGGCGAATAGCCCGCCAATTCTAGAGTAAGGTCCCCTCCGTCTCAATGCCATGAGATACGGACCCATTGCCTTCTAGAACCCGGCTATTCGTGCACTCCACCATGGGGTTATCCTAGTACAGAAAAGAAAAATATACCCAATGGTGACATCGACCTCAACTCGGTTGTGCCCCAATAAAAGAATATACAAAATGGCAGAGACGACAGTCTACATGTCGGACGCTCGCCCCGCAATATCAAATGTACAAACTATACTAGCATTGCACCACTGGTTATCTACCACGATGATCCAACCACAACCACAGCACAACACACAACATCAACGTGAATATCATGTTCGCAAACCCGTCTAAAAGATATATAGAAATTACACGAGTTGTACCGCTTTAATGAAATTCACGGTCGCAGATAATAATGTATGTACTCAAATTTTTTAAATAGTGTTAAAAATAGCGACCTCGAAATACCCCAAATTGCCCCCAAACCAAAGATAACAAATTATGCAATCTGGGAAAAATCAAACAATACCATATAACCAATATTCTAGATACCAGAAAACACAAAAAAACACAAGCCCAAAGTCCACCACAAAATCGGCGGCGCCGGGTAAAAAACCGATCTCGCCGGCCAAGACTTTGATTTTTGCGTTTTTGGAGTGTGTTCTAGTTGTCACAATAATAGTCTTCTGCAATTGTTTAAATAGTTTTTGAAGACCAATTCAAAATCGACAGAAACTGGAATATACGTCGTATTGTTTCGAAGTTGTTTCGGTTTCGTTACTTTAACATCGTCTAAACTGCTAGCTAATGGTTTATTGGTTGGCTCTGATACCATGTTGGGTTTTGCCGGCGCCCTGACAATCTACCGTGGCCGATGCGGAACAAAAACTGGCGTTAAAAAATTTTGGCGCAAACAAAACCCGCCCCAAGATCGAAACTATAAACCTATACTAGCAAATACAAAAAGCTAAACTACTAGGTTTAGAAATGTTATACCGAATGAACCAAGTCCTTCGGTCTTCTACCACCTTCATTAGCTCCTAGAGGTCGCGGATCGAATTTGGTTACCGGTCTTCCTCCATCGATGATGATCCACCCGAAGGAAACCATGCAGGCTCCATCCTCGCCAAGCGAGGCAATCGACGCTCCAAGGTTGCTAGCAATGGAGAGTGGAGGTGTAGGAATGTCTCACTATATTTTTCTCTCATCACATGAGCTCAAATAAGCAACCCAAGAAGATGAAGAAGGAGGTGAGGAAAACTAGTGGCATGAGCAACTCAAGAAAAATGGCTAAAGTCTCTCTAAGAGAGAGTATGAAGGAATGTGAGTGTGTGTGTAGTATGTAGAAAGATGGCTAAGTCTTTATCAACCATGCAACCAAAATATCTCATCCATTTGCAATAAACAAATGAGTGTCATGCCTCTCTAGATACTTCAACCATGATCATGCCACCTTACCCTACACCTCATTTCCAAAATGATTTTCTAAAAAAAAAAAAAATCATATAATCAGGTGTCAATCATCTAGAAGTAATTTTGTATAAATACGGAATACAACATGTTATACGTATCGAAATACATATACGCATATTCGTACAAAAATACGAATAGCCAAGAGAAAAAATGAATAGTGAACAATAATACTAGAATACATATATATATATATAATATATATATATATATAAATTATTAAATCAAAACCTGATTTAATAATCCGGCTTAATCCTAAACCGCTAGTATTATCAACCACCCGATTAAAGTCTGTGTAGCCTGTACACATATTTAATCGGACACCTGTATGTACCAACATATGTCATCTACACCATATCGTCTGAACTGTGAAAACCCTCTGTGTGGAACACGAAAGACTCATAAATACGCTGGCTGTGGGTTTAACCGCAAGCACGTCAGCGGCAGTAGCTGTACGTAACGGCTACCCAGGTATTGAGCGAAAGGAAGGCCGACGAGCAAACTCATCCGAACCCCTACTGAGTCTGTCCGTGACAATCTCCATACAGTCTGGTCTATTCGTCTAAGAGTATCGCATATCGAGTCTAGGGGGAAGGATAAAGTCAAACCCCTAATAACGCGACATTTCATGTCGGTATGAAGCCCATCTCCCACTGAGAAACTACTGATCCAAATCAGTAATTCTCGACTAACTTGGCTAAGGATTTCTGGTGATGGCCACCCGTGCACTGCGCGAAATCAACCCCCAATATCGGGAGAGACGAATCCCCGACGATCCGCTCACTGCCTCCATGTAGCACGGGACAGTACCCAACTAAAACATGTTTGCACGACTCCTTTGAGCCGTGGTAGGGTTGTAATCAAAGCACAGTGGGATCTCACACGAGACAAATGACGATCTCAAGACGACGACTAACCTGTACTCATGTCACCTGGGAAATTCTATCTGACAATAGGTATAATACCAACTAGCATGTTCCCGGCGAGTCCGTCCAGTGTACTCATAACCCAATGTACACTTATATACTATCTTAGGTGATTAACTGACACCGATGGCTTGTGAGACCGGCCACCTCCCCTCGTCGGGGTCTCGATAAGTAAACACTAGTCTACTCCGGAGTATCGATCCCCAGTCTCGATACTCCCATGACTAGGGACATTTAAGGATGTGCTTATAGGCCACCCAGCTCCCACGTATATGATTGCCATCATAATGCTGGTGGTCAAGCAAGACTCCTATGGGCTCTATCAACATGTGATAGTGATTTGTAATGCCACCTAATGCATGCACATGATGATAAAGACAAACCAGATAGCATACTATCATTTTGTGTAAGACCGTTCTCCCTGTATAGGTCCTCCCTCAATCATCACAATCGCGTGCCAATGATTCAATAATTGACTTGAAGGCACTATAGCCAACAGAACCCCAACACACGAGCTTAGAATTTTCACAATGTCAATTTTTGACGATTTTGATATCTCTGTAGAATCTGCTATGACCCGAGAGCTCTATAAAATAAGTTGCCATCACAGTGAGATGTGCAGGCCACATAGAATTTAGCCCTGAAACTCGAGCCCATGTCTCTTCTTTCTGGACGCAGAAATAATCCCCTAGGCCGCAAATTGCGGCCTGGTCTTGATTGTTTTGGGTGATGTTTGATCCATGGCCCTATTATCTGTTGTGTAGGCCTACCCTATATGAAGAATCTCCTAATTTCACTTAGGTTAGAATCTGGAAGTATTTTTCTATATTGCCGATTTCGGGTTTCCGATTTATGAAAACTTGGTTTTGATATTTGTGTTTGGACATGGTCGTTGGACGTTCGTGTTAGGAATATATATGCCCTAGATGTCATTATTGTACATGTGATGTATATTATAGTGGATGCTTGGACGTACATATAGAGGACTTTCTTGCTCGACATGATAGTATGTTATCTGGTTACTCTTTATCTTAACATGTTGACCGGTATTCTTTACTGTCTTGCTCTCACATGTTGATAAAGCCCTTAGGATATGTACTTGACTGGCAGGATTATGATGAGATCATACTAGTGGGGCCAGGGTGGTCAATAAGTACATCCTTTAATCAGTTCCTACTCAAGGGAATATCGAGACTAGGGTATCGATATTCCAGAGTAGACTACAGTGTACGTTTCTTATCCCTTAGAGGGTGATGGTTGATCCCACAACCATTGATGTGTGACATCAAAGTTGTACACATGTGCTTATTGAAGAATGGGTACACCGAACATGACTCGCCGAGGACTCCTATGTGGTAGTATACCTATCGTCAGATAGCAGTCCTCTGGTGACACTGGTATAGGTTAGTCTGTATACCCGAGATCGTCATAGAATCTTGTGCGGCTTCCACTGTGCTTTGATTTCCTCCCTACCACGCTTAAAGGAGACGTGCAAACAGGTGGATTTTAGGTACAGTCCCGAGTCGTATGGAGGCAATGAGCGATAGGAGGGGTTTCGTCTCTCTCGATATTAGAGGTTGATGTTGCACTATGCTCGATTGGCTATAACTGGAAGTCCCTGACCAGGGTTGCTTATATGATTTACTTGTTGGGTTACGACATTGCCCCGGCCATTAATTCGTGGCCAAACGCGGAACAAAAACTTTTAAAACCCGGCGCTAACGGAACCCTAATCGACGGATCGTACCATTAACCCTATACTAGTTCTATGAAAAGAGATTAGAGAGGTTATACCGATCGATCCGTGTCCTTCGGTCTTCAACCTCTGTCCCTAGCTTCTTGCGGCTTCCTCGATCAAGTTCGATCTCCGGTCTCCCTCGTCGAAGACGATCCACGTCGAGAATGTTAGTTATGTGTATGCCCTAGAGGCTATTATTGTACATATGATGTATATTATAGTGGATGCTTGGACATACATAGGTAGGACTTTCTCGCTCGACATGATAGTATGCTATATGGTTGCTCTTTATCTTAACATGTACACTTGATGTCTCTATGTTACATGTTGATAAAGCCCTTAGGATGTGTACTTGACTTCCAGGATTATGATAGAGATCATACAAGTGGGGTCTGGGTAGACTTTGAGTACAACCTTTAATTGTTTCTAGTCTAGGGAATATCGAGATAAGGCATCGATACTCCAGAGTAGACTAGCGTATAACTTCTCGACCTGTATGATGGGCGATGGATGATCCTATATCCATTGGTGTTTGACATCAGAGATGGTATACGGGTGCTCAGTGGAGACTGGGTACACTGAACGGACTCGCCGAGAACTCCTAGATGGTATTATACTTCACGTCAAATAGCAGTTCTCTGGTGACACTGGTACAGGTTAGTCTGTCGACCCGAGATTGTCATAGAGTCTTGTGTGTCTCCCACAGTGCTTTGATTTCCACCCTACCACGGCTCTACTGAGCGTGCAAACAGGTGGTTTTTGGGTACAGTCCTTAGTCACATGGAGGCAATGAGCGATAGGAGGGGATTCGTCTCTCTCGGTATTGGGGGTTGATGTTGCGCTATGCTCGATTGGCCATAACAGGAAATCACTGGTCAGGGTTGCTGAGATCTACTGGTAAGTGTTATCAGTAGTTTCTCGAACCATTATGGACCTTACATCGGCATGACTTATCAAGTTACTGGGGTCTGACGTTTATCACCCCTAGACGAGATATGCGACATATCAGACGAAGAGACCGAATTTTACGGTAGTGTTACTGATTGGATTCGCAGGAGCGTGAGCAAGCTTGCTTGTTGATCTTCTGATCGGTCAATACCCGGGTGGCCTTTACGTTTAGCAGACCGCTTGGGCCTTGTGGGTGACTGATATGATCACCACCTACTGCCGGCGTATTGACGAGTCTTTAGATTCCTACACAGAGATTTCCTGGCTCAAGCGAAACGGAGTAGGAGCACATATGTGATATGTGCAGGACCGAGATTAATACGATATGAGATACCGTATTCTATTCTCGCAATATGTGACATCGATCGGTTATATGTGATATAGCCAGGTTATCGAATCAAGTGTTGATTCAATAAGTTGTTGCATTTGATATTAGTCGGTTATATGTGATATAGGCGGATCATTAAATCAAGTAATGATTTAATGTATAATTACATGTTTGATATATGAATTTACATTAACTAATATTTAGCTCACTTGACCATTTCTTTTCTCACTTGTGCATGAATGATATATATGTGATATATATTATGTCATGCTTGGTTATACATCAAACATGGGTGTGTGAGACTTACACCATGCTTCGTATAATTAGGGTTAACATGTATTTAATGTAATTCATAAATTAGTGGAAAATGTGGCATGCTAGAAGCTTGGATAAGCTTATTATGTTCATTGACTAAGTCCACCAAATTTGTTTTACATAAGATATTTGTTAACCCAAGTATTATTTAAAACCATGGTTAAGTCTCTACAAGGGTTTGTGGTGACAAATACTCACCTATGGTTGATTTTCTAACCTCATTCTATTGTCTTGTTCATTCTCTCATGATCATCTTCTTCTTCATCTAAAAAGCTTTCTAGGGTTTTAAAAGATGAAGAATCCAAGCGAGAAAATCAAATCCAAAATGAGTAAAATTCCTACTTTATCATCCTCTACTACTTGTCATTTAGTTTAGGCTATTTTCTTCACAAAGTTCATCACTTTATGAAGAGGTGGCTTGTGCTTGAGTTCCCTCGACGTAGATCATCTTCGGCCTCAAAGTCTTCAAGCATGCTTGCTCACTACGTTTTGTGGAGTCCAACTTGAGTCCGGGAGATCGATACTTGGAGCGGAGGGACGACTACACGGAGCCATTGAAGTGAAGGGCCGATCTACAAAGGTTGTATTTCTTAGTCACTTCTTACGTAATGTTTGATTAGATATTTTGTTACCCTAGTTTTCTAGTATGATTCCTTGGATGTTTTCTTAGCACCCCCTAAAATTTTTGTTGTGGCATGCTTGATACTTGCAAACCCTAGGCTAGGTGCTGAGGAATCCCAACATGGTATCAGAGCCAAACCAGAAACTTGAACGATGTTAGAAACAATAAGAAAACGAAACAAATCCGTAAAATATGATTTCTGCAACCCTGAAATCATGCTCTCTGTCGAATTTTTTAAGGACTGTAAAAAATTTTCTAGCAACTGCAGAAGCTTGTATGTGATGCAAGAAGTGCACAGAAGAAATTTGAGACCAAATGCTCGGATTTGACCCGAGCACCATACCCTCAAAACCGGCCACTTTGACTCCAAATTGTCTCGTTTTTGTTCTGTGCACTGTACTGTAGATTTTGGGGTTTCTTGTATTGTTTGTTTAGTCCAAAATTACTTGTGATGTAAATTTTGATATAGGACTAATACAGAGTGTTTCGTAGTCGTATATTTTTAATATTGTATTGGTAACCTAGATGATATTTAACACTTCGAACGATCTTCAAACATCACCGCATGACTGTTGGAGATAGTGTCCTTAAAGTCAATTATTGGATCGCAGGTACGTGATTGCAATGATTGAGGTAGGACCTATACCGATATGACAGTCTTGCTCGAGATGATAGTATGCTATCTGGTTTGTCTTTATCATCGTATACATGCTTTAGTTCACTATCGCATGATGATAGAACCCATACGACTCTTGCTTGACCGCCAGCAGTATGATGGCGATCATATACGTGGGAGCTGGGGTCTGTAAGCACATCCTTAAAAGTGACCCTAGTCGTGGGAGTTTCAAGACAGGGCATCGATACTCCAGAGTAGACTAGTGTATACAGTCGAGACCCCGATGAGGGGCGGTGGCCAGTCTCACAAGCCACTGGTGTTAGTTGGTTCACCTAAGATGTATACAGGTGCTCAATAAGTTATGAGTACACCGGACAGGACTCGTCGGCAACATGCTAGTTGGTATTATACATATCGTCAGATAGCAGTTCCCTGGTGACATGTGTACAGGTTAGTTCATCGACCTGAGATCCTCATTTATCTCGTATGAGTTCCTACTGTGTTTAGATTGCTACCCTACCACGCTCAAAGGAGTTGTGCAAACAGGTTTTAGTTGGGTACAGTCCCGAGCCACATTGGAGGCAAGTGAGCGGATCGTCGGGGATTCGTCTCTCCCGGTATTGGGGGTTGATGTCGCGCAGTGCACGGGTGGCCATCACTAGGAATCCTCGGCCGAGGTAGTGGAGAATTACTGATTTGGATAAGTAGTTTCTCAGATGGTGATGGGCTTCATGCCGACACGATTTATCGCGTTATTAGGGGTCTGACTTTATCCATCCCCCTAGACTCGATATGTGATACTCTTTAGACGAACGGACCGGACTGTATATACATTGTCACTCACAGGCTCAGTAGGGTTTATAGATGAGTTCGCTCGTCAGCTTCCCTTTCAATCAACACATAGGCAAACGTTACGTACAGCTCGTACCTCTGACGTGCTAGACGTTATACCCAGTGCTAGTGTGTTGATGAGTGATTAGAGTCCCCCACAGACACTTTCCCAAGTTTGGACGAAACGTTTTAGAGGCCATATGGGTTTATGGCAAGGTTCGGAAAATGCACGTACGTTTTCGCACGTGTCATTTTTCGGGGAATAATACTGGTTGGCTTTGGCTTAAGCCGGATCCGAGTATTATACTGTGTAGATATAATATCTTTGTCTCAGTTGCATTTGTATTCGGTCGTAATACAAATGCGGGTATGTTTATACTGATATACGGTTATCCCGAAATCCGTTTCGGGATAGCCTTTGGAAGTTGCCAGTTTCCAGTTTTCTATCAGCCGTATTTAACAGTCGGTTAAATGCAGATTTATCTTTTCTTGTTGAGATGAGTGTGGATGCTTCTAGAAGGTTCTAGAAGAGGTGAGGTGTTAAGTGACTCATTAGTGCAATTAATGATTCATTTAATGCAAGGGTGAGTTGGTTTATGTTCATTGGTTTGCATTAATTGTTCTTTGTGACTCATGCTTTTCATTCATGGTTATGATAAGCTTCAAGTTTATTGTCACCCTCCTTCCTAGCTCCTACACTCACCTCCCTTGCTCTATATATGGCCGGCCCCTCCCATCCTCTCTACTCACTCTTTCACTTGTTGTTTGTAAAAAGATTATGATAGAATTGTGTATGGAAATTTCATATAGCACAAATTCTTATCACCCGATTCCAAAAGGAAACTTCATTAACTGTTCATCCATAGCCTTGGACGTAACGAGACAAAGTGTTCTACTCATTCTCTACTTCATCTTGGACGTCTCTTTTAGCAAACTTGACGACCGAGTTGCCTCGGTTCAGAGGCGGGAGCCCGTTTAAAGATCAGTCGACGTGGTGCCACCTGGACGAGAAGATTGGAGATTCAAGAGATCGGTGCAGCCGCAACAAAGTGTGGAATGATGGTTGAAGACCGAAGTACTCGGATCGTTCGGTATAACATTTCTACCCACTTTGTAGTTTGTTAGTTTAGCTTTAATGGCAGATCCGGGTTACGGTACGCGATAGCGCCAGTTGTAAAAAGTTTTTGTTCCGCATTTGGCGTCTGTTAGACGGCCGGGGCGCTACCTTGGACTTACAATGGTATCAGAGCCTCACCATTAAGCTATACTAACTTGTGCTAACGCGTTTAAAATATCGATCGAACCGAATTTCTAAAAACTGCAATTTCTATGATCTGAGTTTCTGTCGATTATTAAAATAGTCTAAAAATAATTTTACATATCATAGAAGACTAAGCAGGGTTTTCTAAGAATACTGATGAATTTTGAGCACGTGATCCCACATGACCGCCGCGGATCCGCGGTCAAACCTAGGGATTGACCGCTGAACCGCGGCAGTATTGTGGGAACAATGCTTCAAAATTATTCAGTAGGCTTGTCTGTGGAAATTGTGGTTTTTGGTATAGTTCTTTTGGGCCCAGATTTTGTTACTGTACAGTAGATGTTTGTGGGGCCCACATCGGGAAATTTAGTCGATCGAAATTTTAAACATGTTAGTTTACAGTATTTACATTATATCTCCGACCGGGAATGTCATTTGATCGGTAAACCGCGTCTGATTGCTATAGTTCTTTTAGACGGATTTGCGAACGTGACATTCGCGTTGATGTTCTGTGTTGTGCTGTATTGTTGCGGATATGTCGTGGTGGATAGCAGGGTGCAATGATAGTGCAGTTTGGATTTATTTGTACATTTGATATTGATGTACCCGTTGTACATATTTTTATTTCTGTACTAGGTTTATCCCGCGAAGGAGTGCACGGATAGCCGGGTTCTGGAGGGCAACAGGTCCGTATCTCATGGCTTTGAGAGGCAAAGGGACCTTACTCTAGAATTGGCAGACTATTCGCCGCACTCGTACGGGGTACAGGTTGACCCAAGGAGGGGTGCTCAATTTACCGGATTCCGTAAAGTGCCGGGTGTTCCATTCACTATGCTGTGGGGACTACCTCGCTTCAGGTTTTAGCGGGTAACTTGCCGCACCCGTAGGGGTCTAGGTTTCATTGCACAGGCTATCCACACGACCAGGGGAACGTCGGGTTTCAGTAGCGGCTCTGTGAAACCCGGGGATCCCAGCTTATCTGTATTGTTCTGTGATGCTTATTACTTTTCTGTAATGTTGCATATTATTACGCCTGGAGCAATTATTGTATATTGGTATATATACTATTAGATGTTGTATATGTTTTACACCCGCGCTAGTCCAGCCCCGCTCTGTCGTTAGTTGAGTAACCTAACAGGTGATGACGGGACCCAGTGACGAATGCGGATGGCATATACGTACATTTTAATTTTCGTTCTTTTTTGGTGTGATTGATTGATGGGGCTGCATTGATTCTTATCAATGCAAGGATAAAACAAACCTATATTTTATGTTGTTGGAACAAATTTAAAAAAAAAGGTGTTGTTACAAAGATGTTTACTTTTGTTTTGCATAGTGATATTTAGTTTAGAATATCCTGCACCTCATTCGACGAGGCAAGGGCTGATATCCCTTCACCGGGAAAGACCCCTTGGGCAGAAGTTTACGTCAGGGTAATAACTTTAATATAGTCGATTACAAGTTGCTTTGCATCGCGGTATTCAGTTGGAATATCCTGCACCTCATTCCACGAGGAAAGAGCCGAGATCCCTTCACCGGGAGTGACCTCTTTAGCAAAGGTTTTTCGTCACTATATTTTTATAAAAAGCTATCAGGTTCCTTCAACGAGATTAAGTTCATTACGTTAAAGGTTTTTCGCCAAAAACCAGCCGTAGCCCTTCGTCATTTCTTTTGGGTATTCAGTAGTATTCAAGCTATGCATTTTACCCAAAGTTAAGGCATAGTGTTTGGTAGCTACTGGGTATTCATCTGTTGCAAAGATAGATGAGTTGGTTTGGGACAGTCGTTCTGCCATTTTGGCCAAAGTCAAGGGCATGTGCGGGTGGGTTAAAATTGACCTGGATAGTAACGGGTAGAACTTGGCATGTGACTTATGACATTTTGACCAAAGCCAAGGTTAAAAGAGCATGGGGCAAAAATCACATCGGGAGTTTCAAACATACAGGAAACTTGCCAGGCATGCGCATACCTTCTGGAGTGTGATAACTTGAGTGGCTTCCATCAAGTTATCATGTGATGATAGTTGGATCCCGATTCTCACTGATGAGTTGGTTTACTCTTCGGGTGATCCCGACTATTTCTTTTTTCAGGTTTGGAGGAGAATTTGAGATTACAGTGGGAGGTTTCCTGATTAGAAAAAGTAATAACCATTCTGATCTAGGTTAGAGTGCACGCAGAGTGTTTTCTTTTCACTCTCTTTTTGGCAGCGACCTTTGACCGACCCTAGACTATGACTCAGTGACCAAATTGACCGAACCTTCTTAAAATACTGGCATTTGGATTGTCTTAAGTTGCATAAGTCATTGCCGCTCCTTCTTTTACCCTTTGTATTTCTCATAACACCCCGTTTTAGTACGGATATCCACTTCCATTGGATAGATTCATCGTATGGTCATATACGAACTCGAAGGTACTACTTCGAGGATGGATCCAGGCTCAGGAGAAATAGAATTGGTTTATTCAGTTGTCTTTTATTATCACCTTCTCTCAGGTTGCGAGAGTTCCTTAGTTTAGGAGAGTACACCTATTACGCTTATTGGATAGTCTTATTCCGAACCATAGGCTGGTGCCGAAAGGTAGGGAATGAAGAAAACCAATTAGCCTAAGTAAGGTGTGCATAAGGTAATAACTAAAGACAAAATAAAGGGATTAGAAAGAGGGCAAAGGAAATTGCGACTGCTATCATTCACGACCAAACCGCGTACTTCATCGACACTCCAATTTCACTTTTAAAAGAATAAGGTATTATTCAGTTGTCTTTTATCATCGCCTTCTCTCAAGTTGCGAGTACTCCTAGGATAAGGAGGGTACACCTATTATACTTACTGGATAGTCTTCTTCCAAACCATAGGCTGGTGCCGAACGGTAGGGAAGGAAGAAAACCATTTAGCCTAACGATGGTGTATAGAAGGTAATGAATAAAGACAAATAAAGGGATTTGGAGAGATAGCAAAGAAATATACGGTTACAGTCATGAATAGGATTATGGAAGAGGCATTACTAGGAATACCAGGATATCCCTACGAAACATTTTTATGTTTCAGTGCATTGTTAAAAGAAAACTGATTTCCCGATAAGATACTTACTCTAGGGTATGTATTTACCAGGTTACATTCTCACATCTGTATGGTTTTACAGATGATGAGTGGGAGTAAGTTATTGGGAATTTGGTGATCATCCTCATTATATCGGAATTCGTTGTAATTGGTGATATTTGAGAAAATCGTCTGGGTACAGTTTTCAACCTACGATGCACAGGTTTTTGAGTTATTCAACTCAGCGGACTTATACAGAGTATTGTATGTTGTCCAGTGTCCGTCAGGACAAAAGGGTACGTCCTCGTACTATGTTCTATTTACTTATGACTTCTCTAGTTTTTAGACAAGTGTTTCGTAGAAATACAATGTCTAAGTTATGAGAAGTTGTGAGTATAAGAATAAAGTAGAGAACCAGATATCACAAGTATCGGGATTCTTCAAAGAGATCGAAGATGTAGATTCTTGTGATTGGTATTCAGTTGATAGTAATGGTTTTGAGAAACTTGTTTCTCTTTCGGGTTACTCATAATTGGATGTATTCCTAAGTTGAATAATGCCGATCGGCCTCTCTCCATTAAGTTAATATGCACTGGAGACAGCTGCATGATTTGAATCTGGTTCCAATTAAATTAGTGCCTCTATTTCAATATTGGATATAGAATGGTTCATATCTTAACGATGTTAAGATACGGGGAGTTTTCCAGCTTATGCTTAAAACCAGACACTGGATAACTCAAGGCACGTTTCTGTAATGGCAGTTTGTGTGTTGACCCTGGCTTTGACGAGGGTTGACTTTCTACAATCTGGAAGATCAATAGTGATATTGTTCTTGATTCGCCACAGTTTTAGTAAAAAGGATTTTTTCAGAAAACAGTAGTGGGAGTATAGTAGAACTAGAAGTGATTCCAGAACCGCAAACGATTACGGAAAATTTAATAGGACCTATATATTCAATCAGGTTTCACATTCCAATAGCCACTCCGCAGATATGGTGGGTAACCTCAGACACCCGAGAGGTACTCCGGTAGCCTCAAGGACGGTAACAGGGAGGTTCTTATTTACCCAGACTTGACACTACTGTTGTTCCAGACTATGAAACCCGGCAAGAGGATAAGTATAGCGTCGTTCTAAACTAGCTTTAGAAGTGTATGTGTATATTATTCTGCCAGAGGGTTGTCATAGTCAGTGGGAGCAGCAGAAGCGTAGTGGGCAAGTAGCTTATGTCTATTTATAGACTTGAGCAAATATAGCGGAGATTAGATCATCTAATTTTGATAAGACAGTCATAGCTTTGACTTCATCAGAATAGGGGATGGATCTGTTAAGAAGGTAGTAGAGTGTGATGTCCTGGTATTTGGATGACATACACAGAGTAGGAAGTAAAATTCCCATATTACGATCGGTTGTACTGTGTTCGTCACACAGTTGTTTCTCCAGACAGTATATGGATATAATAACAGACATTCTGGTTACTAGATCTATGGTTTTAGATCTAGATTTGGGTAGTTTCCCAATGTGGGTATTTTGACAGCATTCTAATAGTATTTTAGAATAGATGACTCCTGGCATGGTGGTGTACCTGCAGGTGATGGAGTCACCCTCTCTAAAGGTGTCTTAGAGACTAAAGGAGAGAGGGATGTGCATGATTGATAGATCACTTGCTTAGGCAATTGAGTCAATCATGAGATGTCAAGTACCACACCAGATGTAGTTTTTGCACTTGATGCGATAAGTTTATATTAATCCAATCCTGAAGAAACGTAAGGAAGCAGGTTTAGAAGATAAGGTGCATATTCTATGGATTTGATGACGGCAGCCTCCTTCGGGAGACGGTTATCATAACAGGCTTCAAAGGTGACATGGATGACAGAGTGATTGTCAGAGTTATAGTTTTCCCTCTGACGAGGGACAATATTATGGATAGGTGGTCCAAGAGGATACTGTGGGAGGCATGGTGCTGGATACTGATTAGGTTCAGTTATCGATACAGTCTAAGAAGTTTGGATTTGGAGTTCATTTATGAACTAGGTCCTATCAGATATTCAGACATATTCTAAGACAGGTATTACTCGATTCAGGAGATGGCTTTCCCCGCGAACTTGAGATTAAGAGAGACATAGAAAGAAACATCAGGGCGGATCCACTCACTGAGGCTATTTCTCGAATACAAGAGTTTTACAAACTTGTTTTGTGAAACTGATTAGTAGAGGAGTTGGATGTTCAGTATCGCACGGGCTACGAGTATGCGACATCGCAATAATTAGCCTTGAGTGCAAGTGGGAGATTGTTGGTGATAGTGCCCTCAAAGTCAATTATTGGATCGCAGGTACGGGATTGCAATGATTGAGGCAGGACCTATACCGATATGATAGTCTTGCTCGAGATGATAGTATGCTATCTGGTTTGTCTTTATCATCTTATACATGCTTTAGTTCACTATCGCATGATGATAGAGCCCATAGGATTCTTGCTTGAATGCCAGCAGTATGATGGCGATCATATACGTGGAAGTTGGGGTCTGTAAGCACATCCTTAAAAGTGTCCCTAGTCGTGTGAGTTTCGAGACAGGGCATCGATACTCTAGAGTAGACTAGTGTATACAGTCGAGACCCCGACGAGGGTCGGTGGCCGGTCTCACAAGCCACTGGTGTCAGTTGGTTCACCTAAGATGTAAACAGGTGCTCATTAGGTTATGAGTACACCGGACAGGACTCGTCGGGAACATGCTAGTTGGTATTATACATATCGTCAGATAGCAGTTCCCTAGTGACATGTGTACAGGTTAGTTCATCGATCTAAGATCGTCATTTGTCTCGTGTGAGTTCCCACTGTGCTTAGATTACTACCCTACCACGCTCAAAGGAGTTGTGCAAACAGGTTTTAGTTGGGTACAGTCCCAAGCCACATTGGAGGAAAGTGAGCGGATCGTCGGGGATTCGTCTCTCCCGGTATTGGGAGTTGATGTCACGCAGTGCACGGGTAGCCATCACTAGGAATCCTCGGCCGAAATAGTGGAGAATTACTGATTTGGATCAGTAGTTTCTCGGGTGGTGATGGGCTTCATGCCGACACGATTTATCGCGTTATTAGGGGTCTGACTTTATCTAACCCCTAGACTCGATATGCGATACTCTTTAGACGAACGGACCGGACTGTATATACATTGTCACTCTCAGGCTCAGTAGGGTTTATAGATGAGTTCGTTCGTCAGCTTCCCTTCCAATCAACACATAGGCAAACGTTACGTACAGCTCGTACCTCTGACGTGCTAGAGGTTATACCCAGTGGTAGTGTGTTGATGAGTCATTAGAGTCCCACACAGACACTTTCCCAAGTTCGGGCGAAACGTTGTAGAGGCCATATGGGTTTATTGCAAGGTTCGGAAAATGCACGTCCGTTTTCGTACGTGTCATTTTTCGGGCAGATAATACTGGTTGGCTTTGGTTTAAGCCGGATCCGAATATTATACTGTGTAGATATAATATCTTTGTCTCAGTTGCATTTGTATTCGGTCGTAATACAAATGCGGGTATGTTTATACTGATATGGGGTTATCCTGAAATCCGTTTCGGGATAGCTTTTGAAAGTTTCCAGTTTCCAGTTTTCTATCAGCCGTATTTAACAGTCGGTTAAATGCGGATTTATCTTTTCTTGTTGAGATGAGTGTGGATGCTTCTAGAAGGTTTTAGAAAAGGTGGGGTGTTAAGTGACTCTGTAGTGCAATTAATGATTCATTTAATGCAAGGGTGAGTTGGTTTATGTTCATTGGTTTGCATTAATTCTTCTTTGTGACTCATGCTTTTCATTCATGGTTATGATAAGCTTCAAGTTTATTGTCACCCTACTTCCTAGCTCCTACACTCACCTCCCTTGCTCTATATATGGCCGGCCCCTCCCATCCTCTCTACTCACTCTCTCACTTGTTGTTTGTAAAAAGATTATGATAGATTTGTGTATGGAAATTTCATATAGCACAAATTCTTATCACCCGATTCCAAAAGGCAACTTCATTAACCGTTCGTCCATAGCCTTGGACATAATGAGACAAAGTGTTCTACTCATTCTCTACTTCATTTTGGTCGTCTCTTTTAGCATACTTGACGACCGAGTTGCCTCGGTTTAGAGGCGGGAGCCCGTTTAAAGATCCGTCGACGTGGTGCCACCTGGACGAGAAGATTGGAGATTCAGGAGATCGGAGCAGCCGCAACAAAGCGTGGGATGATGGTTGAAGACCGAAGGACTCGGATCGTTCGGTATAACATTTTTACCCACTTTGTAGTTTGTTAGTTTAGCTTTAATGGTAGATCCGGGTTACGGTACGCGATAGCGCCAGTTGTAAAAAGTTTTTGTTCTACATTTGGCGTCTGTTAGACGGCCGGGGCGCTACCGTGGACTTACAGTGACCCCCTCTGAAATTTTCAAGAGTTGGAATTTTCTAAGTTAATTATATTCGATGGTCGTGCAAGTAACTCTTTGGACCCTCTAGAAGAACAAAAACCTTAACTCGATTCTATGCCCTTGGAACCACGACCGAACCCTAGGGTTTGCCGTAGTTCCGCGGTGTCTTAGGTGAGGCATTGGTTTGGCCCTTCTACGGTTGGATCATAGGTACTGTGGCACGTTTTGGGTACCTTAACTTTGCTCAAGTGTTGAGCTCGTCGGGAGATGTGGGTGTTGGTTGATTCGATCGAAACGTTTAATATCGTCTAGTTGATCGTGATACAATATTTGGAATCCACAATAATTAGTTATGTGATAACTAATTTGAATTTTATAAATCTAGCAATTTAGTCTCATTTGATTTGTTGCCACGAGATTTTGATTTGATCAAAACTCCGTCGCAATCACGTAGAGTACGCGAATACTCGCCGGGTAACCTTATTAGATAGCCATGCCCTGTAACACCCTAGTTCATTTATACCAGTTCTATTTTTGGGTATTTATTTATTTATGGCTACTTCTTGATTCATTGTGTTTTGGGTGCAAATAGTATATTGGTATCCGTCTTTGCATCCGACCCGACCCGCTTGCTGGAAACCCTTCTTGATTCCTGTTTATTATTGATTCCAGCTAGTTATGAGAATCCGTGCACTTTCATGTTGTATAACTGCATTATATCTGGCATCTACATTTTTTAATATAACATATAAAATCAAATAAAATATTTTAAAAATATCTAGTATGGCCTGCATCATATCCCTGACCCCATGGTAGCATCCGTACATCGTGTTCTCGTCCCGTTCAGCTCTTTGGAGAGGGTGAGTCCAGAGATCGTGGGTTGGTTCCCACGCTTGGATTCTTCCATACTAAACCTCTTTAGTATGGTGTCAATGTACCTGGATTGGGACAATCTCAGTATCCGTTTAGATCTATCTTCATACATCTTGATTCCCAAAATGCAGGAGGCATCACCTAGATCTTTCATTGAGAATCTATGTGATAAGAAGAGCTTGACCGAGTGCAGCATAGGAACATCATTTCCTATCAAGAGTATGTCATCCACGTACAATACGAGGAAGACGACTTTACTCTCTGCAACCTTCTTATAGATACAAGGTTCATCTATGTTTTTGATGAAGTCAAACTCTTTGACTACTACATCAAAACAGATGTTCTAACTCCGCGATACCTGCTTTAACCCATAGATGGATTTAAGCAGCTTGCACACCTTTCCGCTGCTCCCACTATCTATGAAGCCCTCTGGCTGAGTCATGTACACGCACTCCTCTAAATCACCATTTAGAAAGGCGGTCTTAACATCCATTTTCCAGATTTTGTAGTCATGGTATGCAGCAATGGCAAGTAAGATCCGGATGGACTTAAGCATAGCCACTGAAGAAAAGGTTTCGTCATAATCCACACCTGGTCGTTGACGAAAACCCTTTGCAACAAGTCTAGCTTTGAAAGTCTCCTCTTTTCCATCTACACGAAGTTTCTTCTTAAAGATCCACTTGCTCCCAATGGGTTTTACCCCTTCAGGAGAAACTTCCAAAGTCCATACTTTGTTGGTGTACATGGATTCCATATCGGATCGCATTGCATCCAGCCATTTCACAGAGTCACCACTCGTGATGGCCTGCTCGAAGCTAGTCGGGTTATCATCTTCCATGATGCAATCCTCGCTTCCACCGTCAATGAGAAAACCGTAGTATCTCTCAGGCGGATGAGGAACCCTACTAGATCGGCGAAGAGGCTGAGGTGTCAGGAACTACTGAATCCTCTGGTTCTACCAAATCTTCTGTTACAGTTTGTGTAGCTGGAACTTCTTCAAGTTCTACCTCATTGCCACTAATTTCTCTTTTAAGAAATTCCTTTTCTAAAAAGGTGGCATGCCAAGATACAAACACCTTTTGTTCCTCAATGTGGTAGAAGATATACCTTTGTGAGTTCTTGGGATATCCTACAAACTTGCACAGGAAAGACCTTGCTTCGAGTTTGTCCGGATTGTGCCTTTTGACATAGGCCGGACAACCCCATATCTTAATATACTTAAGAGATGGTCTCTTCCCCTTCTATATCTCATATGGAGTGGTAGGCACTGATTTGGTAGGAACCATATTCAATAGGTGTATGGCTGTCTCAAGCGTATACCTCTAGAAGGAAATAGGCAACTCAGCATTGCTCATCATAGAGCGCATCATATCTAAAAGAGTGTGATTCCTTCGCTCCGATACACCGTTGTGCTGCGATGTATAAGGAGGAGTAAGCTGAGAGAGAATCCCATTCTCTTTTAGATAATCTAGGAACACATTGCTCAAGTATTCTCCTCCTCGATCAGATCGAAGGATCTTAATACCTTTACCCGTTTGGTTCTCTACTTCGTGTTGGAGATAGTGCCCTCAGAGTCAATTATTGGATCACAGGCACGTGATTGCAATGATTTGGGGAGGACCTATCCCGGTAGGACAGTCTTACTCGAGATGATAGTATGCTATCTGGTTTATCTTTATCATCGTGTACTACTTTAGGTGACCAGACAGGTCGCTATTACACGTTGATAGAGCCCCTAGGATTCTTGCTTGACTGCCAGCAGTATGAGGGCGATCATATACGTGGGAGCTGGTAGTCTATAAGCACATCCTTAAAAGGTCCCTAGTCGTGGGAGTTTCGAGACAGGGCATCGATACTCCAGAGTAGACTAGTGTATACAGTCGAGACCCCGACGAGGGGCGGTGGCCGGTCTCACAAGCCACTGGTGTCAGTTGGTTCACCTAAGATGTATACAGGTGCTCATTGGGTTATGAGTACACCGGACAGGACTCGCCGGGAACATGATAGTTGGTCTTATACCTGACGTCAGATAGAAGTTTCCTGGTGACATGTGTACAGGTTAGTTCATCGACCTGGGGATCGTCATTTGTCTCGTGTGAGTTCCCACTGTACTTTGATTACTACCCTACCACGCTCAAAGGAGACGTGCAAATAGGTTTTAGTTGGGTACAGTCCCGAGCCACATGGAGGCAGTGAGCGGATCTTCGGGGGTTCGTCTCTCCCGGTATTGGGGGTGAGGTCGTGCTGTGTCTAGGAGAGCCAGAACATGAAAAGTCCTTAGCCAAGGCAGGAGATTTACTGGTAGGTATTCCAGTAGTATCTCAGGGTGTTCTGGGCTGATCTCTGACACGACTTGTACCGCTTTTGGGGGTCTGACTTTTACCAATCCCCTAGGCCCGCCATGCGATGCTCATAGACGAACGGACCGGACTGTATGGATATTGTCACTGACAGGATCAGTAGGGTGTCAGGCTGAGTTCGCTCATAGACGTCCCTTTTGGTCAATAGTTGGTGGCCCATCACGTATGGCTAATACCTCTGACGTGCTAGTGGTTAAATCCACAGCCATCGTATTGACGAGTCTTTAGAGTACCCCACATTCAGTTGCTCAAGTTTTCGGGCGAAACGCTGTAGAGGTCGTATGGAGATATGGCAGGGTTCGATCAGATACGTGCGGTATTGCACGGATCAGGATCGGACGGATAATACTAGCTGGTTTTGGTTTAAGCCGGATCCTAATATAGTACAGTGTAGATTTTGTCTCATTGCATTTGTATTTCGGTCGGAATACAAATGCGGGTGTGTATACACAGTAGCAGGGTTTTCCTATAATTTATTACGTGACCAGTTTTCTGGAGTTGCCAGTTTGCTTTCCGTTTCGGCCATATTTCTTTGTATCCTTCATTGGCCGAAGATTGGTGGAGGAGGGCTTATTTGCATTTGTGCAAATAAGCAATTTGGAAGGGGGTCTTTGCATATCATTGTATCATGATACTTGCACCATCATTTGACTTCTTTTGACCATGATGGCTTGACTTTTGTTTTCATGATGGTTGATTTGGAGTTATGAACTTGTTTTGTGATCATGGTTGATCATGATAACATTTTCTCTCACTCTTGCATTATGGGTGTGGCCCCCTCATTTTTCTTTGCTCTCCATTCTCATTCCATCCACCATGCATGGCCGGCCAAGCTCATTAGAGGCTGTCCAAATTTCATGTGTGGGGTTTTTGTGCTTTTGCTTTGGTAAAAATCCCACAAGATCAATCTCCAAAAGCTTATATCATTTCCTCCACCAAAAGGCAACCTCCATGAACCCCAAAATGAGATATGGTTCTACATTATATTCTACAGCAAATCTTGGGCACGTCGACTCACCAGCTTCGTGCCCGAGTTGCCTCGGCATAGAGGTGGGAGCCCGTAAAAGAAGCCGGCGACGAGGTGGAGACCGGACATTCCGCGGGAGATCGGGACGACGGCGAGAAGACCGGAGGACACGGATCGTTCGGTATATCTCTCTTCCCCATCTTGTAGTTAGCTAGGACTAGTTAATGGCACGATCCGGGTTTTTAGTGTGCGGTGGTGCCGGTTTGAAAAATTAAAGTTAAGCATCGCTTCCGCATTCCGGCGTCGGATTGACGGCCAGGGCGCCGCCGTGCACTTACAGTGGTATCAGAGCCTCGCCATTAACATAGTCTAGCTTTGTCTAATGTGTTTTGCATTTCCGATCGAACAAATGTTCCAAAACCTTGTTTTCAAAACAACAGTTTTCTGTCGAAATTTTTTTGTCTTGAAAATTTTTTCAGGTAGTCTCAGAATACTGTGCAGGGAAGCATAAGCCTACTGTAAAAATTTGGTCGCGAGATCTCATTATTCGACCGCGGAACCGCGGCCAAACCCATGCTTGGGCCGCGGTTCCGCCGCTGTTTTGAAGGATCAGTGCACTAATTTTTTACAGAGGCCTCCTGACTTGAAAATAGGGCTTTTGGAACATTCTTTTTGGGCCCAGAATTTCTTGATGTGCTACAGTAGTACTTGGGGGCCCACTTGGTAAAATTTGATCGATCGGATATTTTAAACACATTAGTTCACAGTATTTATAGTATATCTGCGACCGTGAATGTCACTTGATCGGTAAATCCAGTCTAACTGCTATAGCCCGGTTAGACAGATTTGCGAACGTGACTTTCACGTTGATGTTCTGTGATTGTGCTGTGATGTTGCGGATCGGTCGGTGGTAGTACAGTTTTGTTGTATTATGTACATTTGATATTGCGGGGCGAGCGTCCGACATGTGGACTGCCGTCACTGCCTGTTTGTATTATTATTTTGAGGCACGACCAGGTTGCGGTCGATGTACCCGTTGTATGTATATTTTACTTTCTGTACTAGGATTGCCCCGCAGAGGGGTGCACGGATAGCCGGGTTCTAGAGGGTAACGGGCCCGCATCTCATGGCATTGAGACGGAGGGGGCTTCACTCTAGAATTGGCGGGCTATTCGCCGCACTCGTAGGGGATACAGGTTGACCCAGGAGGGGTGCCCAAGTTACCGGATTCCGTGAAGTGCTGGGTGGTCCATTCACGTTGCTGAAGAGGGCTGCCTAACTTCAGGTTTTGGCGGCTAACTTGCCGCGCCCGTAGAGGTCTAGGATTTTCATTGCACAGGCTATCCACACGACCAGGGGAACGTCGGGTTTCAGCGGCTCTGTGAAACCCGGGGATCCCAGATATCTGTATTGTTCTGTGATGCTGTACATTTCTGTGATGTTGCATTTTATCATGCCTTGAGCGAAATATTATATATTGATATATATTAGTAGATGTTGTATATGTTTTGCATCCGCGCTAGTCCAGTCCCCGCTCTGTTGTTAGTTAGCTAACCTAACGGGTAATGATGGGACCCAGTGGCGAATGCGGATGGCATATACGTACATCAGTATATTTTCGTTCTTTGTGGTGTGATCAATTGATAGGACTGCATTGATTCGGATCAATGCAAGTTAAAAACAAACCTAATCTGATGTTGTTGGAACACTTTTCAAAAAGCTGTTATTGCAAGGACGTTCACTTTTGTTTTGCACCGTGGTATTTAGTTGGAATATCCCGCTCCTCAGTCGACGAGGCAAGGGCCGAGATCCCTTCACCGGGAGTGACCCCTTGGACAAAAAGTTTGCGTCAGGGCATTAACTTCACTATAGCCGATTACTTTTGCTTTGCACCATGGTATTCAGTTGGAATATCCTGCACCTCATTCTACGGGGAAAGAGCCGAGATCCCTTCACCGGGAGTGACCTCTTTAGCAAAGGTTTTCGTCACTTTATTTTAAAAAGCTATCCGTTCCTTCAACGATATCAAGTTCATTACGTTAAAGGTTTTCGCCAGAAACCATTCGTAGCCCTCCGTCGTTTCATATGGGTAGTCAATAGTATTCAAGCTGTGTTTGTTGGCCAAAGACAAGGCACAGTGTTTGGTAGCTGTTGGGTATTCATATGCAGCATAGATAGATGCGTTGGTTTGGAACAGTCGTACTGCCTTGTTGGCCAAAGTCAAGGGTAGGTACGGGTGGATTCAAATTAACCTGGAGAATGACGGGTAGAACTTGACATGTGACTTATGATTTGTTGGCCAAAGTCAAGGTCATAAGAGCATGGGGTAAAAATCATATCGGGAGTTTCAAAAGAACTGAAACTTGCCAGATATGTGCATACCTTCTGGAGTGTGATAGCGTGAGCGGATTCCGTCACGTTATCATGCGGTGATAGTTGGATCCTGATTCCCGCTGATGAGTTGGTTTACTCCTCGGGTGATCCCGACTAATTCATCTTTTGGGTTTGGAGAAGAATTTGAGGTTACAGTGGGAGGTTTCCAGATTAAATAAATTGGTAACCATTCTGATCTAGGTTAGAGTGCACGCTGAGTGTTTCTTTCTCTCTCTCTTTGGCAGCGACCCATTGACCCGACCCTAAGACTATGACTCAGAGACCAAAATTAACCGAACCTTCTTAACACTGGCTTTTGGATTGTCAGAGTTGCAGACCTCATTGCCACTCCTTCTTTTACCCTTTTCTCCAGGACACCCCGTATTACTACGAACGTCCACTTCCATTGGACCAAACCATCGTATGGTTATATACGAACTCGAAGGGATTTATTCGAGGATGGTTTCCGGTTCTGGAGAAAACGAATAGGACTATTCAGTTATCTTTTCATTTTTCCTTCTCTCAGGTTGCGAGTACCCCTTAGATTAAGGGATAGTACAACTATTACGCAAATTGGATTGTCTTCTTCCAAACCGTAGGTAGGTGCCGACCGGTAGGGAATGAAGAAAACCAATTAGCATAACAATGGTGTGCAGAAGGTATTAAGTTAAGACAAAGAAATGGATTAGTAAGAAGGCAAAGTAAATTGCAACTGATTTCACGACCAAACCAGGTATTTCATTACCACTCCCACTTCACCTTTGTATTTCTCCAGGACACTCCGTATCACTACGAAGATCCACAGTTTATTGGATAATCCATCGTATGGTTATATACGAACTCGAAAGGAACTTGTTCCAGTTCGGGGATGGATTCTGGTTCAGAAGAAATATGGAAAAGGTTTATTCGGTTGTTTTTTATCTTCACCTTCTTTCGCATTGCTAGTGCTCCTAGGATTAGGACAGTACACCCATTATGCTTATTGGATAGTCTTCTTCCAAACCATAGGCTGGTGCCGAACGGTAGGGAAGGAAGAAAACCATTTGGCCTAAGGGGTGTGCAGAAAGTAATGGCTAAAGGCATATAAAGGGATTTGGAGAGGTGGCAAAGAATTATACGGTTACAGTCGTGAATCTGGAAGAGGCATTACTAGGAATATCGGGATACCCCATCGAAACATTTCAATGTTTCAGTTTCACTGTGTACTGTTAAAGGAAAACTGATTTCCTGATTAGATACTTACTCCAGGGTATGTATTTACCAGGTATGATTCTCACATCTGTATGGTTTTACAGATGATGAGTGGGAGTAAGTTATTGGGAATTAGGTTATCTTCCTCATTATATCGGAATTCGTTGTAATTGGTGATATTTGAGGAAATCACCTGGGCTGTTTGCAGGTCGGCAAATATTTGGTTTTGAATATCCGCTGTTGTGCACCAATTTCAAATTGATATATCTGTACGTCTATTTTCATAGAGTGAGATATACCTTTTTGAAATTATGTCTATGACATTTACCTATATCAGTGGATGGTTAGGTAAGGAGCATTAAACAGCGGTGTAATTCTTCTTAACCATAAGTACAGTTTTCAACCTACGGCACACAGTGAATGAGTTATCAGACTCAAGGGACTTATACAGAGTATTGTATGTTGTCCAGTGTCCATCAGGACAGAGGGGTTGGTCCTCGTACTATATTCGGTTTACTTATAACTTCTCTAGTTTTTAGACAAGTGTTTCGTGGAAACACAGGGTCCGAATTTTGAGAAGTTGTAGGTATTTGAATAAAGTAGAGAACCAGATATTGCAAGTATCGAGATTCTTCAAAGTGATAAGAGATGTAAATACTTGAGTATGGTGTTCAGTTGATAGTAATGATTAAGAGAACTTGCTTCTCTTTCAGGTTACTCATAATTGGAAGCATTCCTAAGTTGAGTAACGCTGATCGGCCTCCTTCTATTTAGTTGACATGCACTGGAGACAGCTGCATGATTTGAATATGGTTCAATTAAATCAGTGCCTCTGGTTCTATATTGGATATAGAACAGTTCATATCTTAACGATGTTAAGGTACGGGGAGTTGTCCGGCTTATGATTAAAACCAGACACTGGACAACTCAAGGCACGCTTCTGTAATGGCTGTTTGTGGGTTGACCCAGGCTATGACGAGGGTTTACTTTCTACTATCTGGAAGATCAATAGTGATATTGTTCTAAACTCGCCACAGTTTTAATAAAAATGGATTTTTTCAGAAAACAGTAATGGGAGTATGGTAGAACTGGAAGTGATTCCAGAACCACAAACGGTTACTGGAGATTTGATAGGAACCTAAAGATTCAATCTGGTTTGACATTCCATTGGCCACTCCGCAGATAAGGTGGGTAACTTCAGGCACCCGAGAGGTACTCCGGTAGCCTCAAGGACGGTGACAAGGAAGTTCTTGTTTACCCAGACTTGCCATTGCTGTTGTTCCAGACTGTGAGACCCGGCAGGAGGATGAGTATAGCATCGTTCTAAACTGGTTTTAGAAGTGTACGTGTATATGACTCTGCCAGAGGGTTGTCGTAGTCAGTGGGAGCAGCGGAAGCATGTAAGTCGATGTACAACACCCCAATACTTGTGGGGAGGCGGAATTTTCAAAAACGAACTTGTTTAGTGAACAAACATCGACTAACCGCTTGAATCGAAGCTAAACGATAACTAACTTAAAACATAGAGTTTCTATGCTACTATGTTTAGGGATTATACCTAATGAATCGTGTCCTTCGTCTTTGTGAACTCCTCCTCCTCCTCGGCCTTCTCGAAGTAGTAGACGATCCACCCGAGAGCTTTACTCCAAGCTTAGCCTCTAAACTCGAGGCAACTAACCTTCTTTAAGTGCTAATCAAAGAAGCTAGGTGATATAGAGTGAGGGTTATGGTTTAATTAGTCTAACTAATCCTTGTACTCAACACATGAGAGGGGAGGATTAGGGTTTGAAGAGGGAGAGCTTGAGGAGAGAGAAGGTGAAGATAATAGTGAAGTGAGAAGAATGAGTTATCATAATATATATCAAGCATTTCTTTTTATCAAGAAAAGAAAAGAAATCATTTTACAACCATGCTTGATAAATATCTTTTGGTGATTCATCTCCATGAGTCATTAAGCAATTATGAAGCATTAATGACATGGATGAATCATCCATATGACTCACTAATCTCATTCAATGTATATGCCACCTAAACCTCCTTAGTCACCATCTTCTAGAAGCTTCTCGCGCAATTACGAGAACGCCCCTCCTTTCCGCAAAAATACGGAAAAACTTTAGACTGTATAAATCCTATAACCGGATACCAGTAACTGGCTTAAACCAAAGCCGACTGGTAAAAACTGTCCGAAAGTCGTACGTGCGTAAACACACGTATGCGTCCGAACCCTTGTCGTAAAACCATACGACCTCTATATCGTTTCGCCTGGAGTAGGGAAACTCTCTGTGTGGGACTCTAGAGACTCGACTACTACGCTGGCAGTGGGTTTAACCACAGACCGCAAGCGGCACTAGTTGTACATAACGGTCCCCAGGTACATGTCGATAAGAAGGCCGATGAGGGAACCCTTCCGAACTCCTACTGAGTCTGATGTGACAATATCCATACAGTCTGGTCCATTCGTCTAAGACTATCGCATATCGGACCTAGGGGGTGGCAAGCGTCAGTCCCCTAATAGCTGTATAAGTCGTGTCGGAGGGAAGCCCATTACACCCTGAGAAACTACTGGAACCTACCAGCAAATCTCGCTTGCCCTGGCCAGGGACTTTGCATAATGGCTCTCTGACACAGCGCGATATCAACTCCCAATACCGGGAGAGACGAATCCTGTCTAACCGCCACTGCCTCCAAGTGCTTGGGACTGCACCCAACTGCTACCTGTTTGCACGACTCCTTTGAGCCGTGGTAGGGTAGCAATCTAAGAACAGTAGGACACACTCGAGGCGAAGTAGCAGTGTCAAGTCTGCGGACTATGCTGTACTCATGTCACCTGGGAACTGTTCACTGACGACTGGTATAAAACCAACCAACAGTTCCCTGTGAGTCCTGTCCGGTGTACCCGTAACCTAACGAGCACCTGTATACTATCTCCAGTACGACGTACTGACGGCTGTGGGACAGACCATCTCCCCAACTGGGATGAGAAGCGTACATACTAGTCTAATCCGGAGTATCGATGCTCTATCTCGATAATCCAACGACCAGGGACCTGAATAAGGATGTGCTTGTAGACTACCCAGCCCCCACTAGTGTGACTGCCATCACAACGCTGGTAGTCAAGCAAGATCCTAAGAGCTCTATCAGTACGTATACTCACATATTAAGATAGAAAAACCAAGTAGCATACTACCATATTTAGCAAGACTGTTATATACATGTGAGTATCCCAAGCTTCCATTAAGTAATATACAAACTATTATGATACAGTAATGGCCTTCTAGGGCATAAACACTAGCAATCTCCCACTTGCACTAGGGCCATGTACTGGCATATCGAAGACCAATGATCTCGAGTAGCCTCTCGAACTGAATCTGAGGTAGGGCCTTCGTGAATGGATCAGCAATGTTCTCTTCAGAAGCAACTCTCCGAACCTCGATCTCCTGACGATCAATGATCTCCCTGATCAGGTGATACCGCCTTAAGATGTGTCTGGACTTCTGATGGGACCTTGGTTCCTTCGCTAGAGCTATAGCTCCGTTGTTGTCGCCATACAGAGGTATTAGATCAACTATGGTAGGAACCACCTAAAGTTCTGTTAGGAACTTCTTCATCCAGACTGCTTCTTTTGCGGCATCGCAAGTAGCTATATACTCCGCTTCCATCGTTGAGTCAGCAACGGTGTCCTGCTTGGAGCTCTTCCAGCACACCGCCCCTCCATTGAGGGTAAAGACATAACCCGACATGGACTTGGAATCGTCCTTATCACTCTGGAAGCCGGAATCAGCAAAGGCCTCCAACCTGAGGTCTTTTCTGCCGTAAACCAAGAACATCTCCTTAGTCCTTCTCAGGTACTTGAGAATGTTCTTTACTGCTATCCAGTGTTTCTCCCCTGGGTCTGACTGATACCGGCTTACCACGCTCAGTGCGTAAGCTACATCTGGTCTGGTGCACAACATCGCATACATTATAGAGCCTACCGCAGATGCGTAGGGTATAATAGACATGTGTTCCCTTTCCAAATCAGTCTTGGGAGACATCTCTTTGGAGAGGGTGATTCCGTGACAAGCCTGTAGATTACCGCGCTTAGAATCTTCCATACTGAATCTTTTCAGTACAGTGTCGATATACCTGGACTGCGAAAGTCCCAACATCCTTTTGGATCTATCACGATAGATCCGGATCCCCAGAATGTAAGAGACATCACCCAGGTCTTTCATGGAGAACCTGTGTGACAAGAATCCTTTCACAGATTGTAGCATAGGAATGTCATTTCCTATCAATAGAATGTCATCCACGTACAAGACGAGGAATATGACACTTCTGGCTACAAGTTTACTATATATACACGGTTCATCTGGATTTTTGATAAAGTCATATTCTTTGACTGTCTCATCAAAACAGATGTTCCAACTCCGAGATGCCTGCTTTAGTCCATAAATGGACTTAAGCAGCTTGCATACTTTCCCGCTGCTCCCACTCTGATTGAAACCCTCTGGCTGATCTATATAGACGCACTCTTCTAAATTTCCATTTAGAAAAGCCGTCTTTACGTCCATCTGCCAGATTTCATAATCATGGAAGGCAGCAATAGCAAGAAGGACCCGAATGGATTTGAGCATAGCCACTGGAGAAAAGGTTTCGTCATAGTCCAAACCAGGCCTTTGATGAAAACCCTTTGCAACAAGTCTAGCCTTATAGGTTTCTACCTGTCCATCTACACCAATCTTTTTCTTGAAGATCCATTTGCATCCTATGGGTTTTACCCCATCTGGAGCAAAGTCCAAAGTCCATACTTTGTTGGTGTACATGGACTCCATTTCGGTCCGCATTGCATCTAGCCATCGTACCGAGTCGCCGCTCTGGATGGCCTGCTGGAAGTCAGTAGGTTCATCATCATCTATGATGCAATCCTCTCTATCCCCACTATGAGAAAACCGTAGTATCTCTCACGCGGATGAGACGGCCTACTACTCCTGCGGAGGGGTGCGGGAATGCCCTGTTCTTCTTGAACTATCGGTTCTACCAAACTTTCAGTAGCAGTTTGTGGTTCTGGAATTTCTTCCAGTTCTATTTCGCTCCCACTTATTTCCTTTCCTAGAAACTGATATTCTAGAAAATGGGCATTACGAGAAACAAACACCTTTTGTTCCTCTGCGTAATAGAATAGAAACCCCTTGGAGTTCTTTGGATATCCCACAAACTGACACTTTACTGATCGTGCCTCGAGCTTGTCCATATGCTGCTTTTTAACAAAAGCTGGACATCCCCATAGTATCAGATACTGAAGATAGGGTTTCTTCCCACTCCACATCTGATATGGCGTAGTAGGCACAGTCTTGGTAGGAACCATGTTCAAAAGATATGCCGCTGATCCTAGCGCATAACCCCAGAAAGATCGCGGTAACTCAGCATTACTCATCATGGATCGTACCATATCCAATAGGGTTCGATTCCGTCTCTCCGATACACCATTATGCTGTGGAGTGTATGGAGGAGTAAGCTGAGAGAGAATTCCTTTCTCTTTTAGGTAACCTAGGAACTCGGCACTTAAGTATTCTCCACCTCGATCAGATCTCAGTGTCTTAATACTTTTGCCGGTTTGGTTTTCTACTTCATTCTTATACTCTTGGAATTTCTCAAAAGCCTCGGATTTATGTTTCATCAGATAAATGAATCCGTACCTTGAGTAATCATCCGTGAAAGTAATGAAATAGGAAAAACCACCTCTTGCATGTGTAGACATTGGACCGCATACATCGCTGTGTATGAGTCCTAAGAGCTCGCTCGCTCTTACTCCTTGTCCAGTAAATGGAGTCTTTGTCATCTTTCCTTTGAGACAAGATTGACAAGTGTCATAAGTTTGATATTCGAACGAGTCCAAATATCCTTCTCTATGCAACTTAGTCAACCTTCTCTCATTGATGTGACCCAGTCTACAATGCCATAAGAAAGCTTTATTTAAATCTGGAGACTTTCTTTTTAGTGTGTTCTGGACGTTGAAAATTTGGAGTTGGTTTAAAACATATATACCGTTATTTAGTGTACCTGACCCAATCAAACTATGATTAAGGTGGATGTTGACAACATCTCTTACAAACGTAAAATCATAACCTTTATTTGATAACAAGGAAACTGATATGATATTACACGTTAAGCTTGGTACAAAATAACAGTTATGTAAAACCAAAATGTGTCCACTCGTCAATCCTAGGTGATAATCCCCGACGGAAGCAGCTCCCACGCTAGCTCCGTTAGCAACCTTTAGGGTCATATCACCTTCCTTCAGCACTCTACGGTTTCTCAGTGCCTGCAATGAATTGCAAATATGAGATCCTGATCCGGTATCCAATACCCAGGAAGTAGAGTTGATCGACAGACAATTCTCAATTACAAACACACCTGAAGTCGAAGCCACAGCTTGCTTCGGTTCCTGGTTCTTGGCGTTCCACGCCTTGCAATCCTTCTTCCAGTGCCCTTTCCTGTGACAATGGAAGCACTCATCCTGACCAACTACCGGTACCGTAAACTTTTTCTTTCCCTTCCCTCCCACCTTACTAACACCTCCTCTAGGTCTGGGGACGGCCTTCTTCTTCCTTCCTTTGGCCCTAGCCTTGGACCCGGAAGAAGATGCACCGCCAACAAACATAGCGGGTGTTTCCCTTGCCTTCTGCAAGGTGCCCTCTGCACTCCTTAACATGTTCAGGAGTTCCGGAAGTTCAACTTCTTTTCTTTGAAGGTTGAAGTTCAGGATAAACTGGGCGTAGGTGGGAGGAAGGGACTGGAGAATAAGGTCTGTATAGAGCTCATTATCCAAAGTCGTCCCAAGGTCTGCGAGCTCTTCAATATAGCCGATCATCTTTAGGACATGTTCTCCTACTGATGACCCGACAGCCAACCTCGCTCGAAACAAGTTCTTAGAGGTCTCGTATCTTGCTATACGAGATTGCTCTCCATAAAGTTCCTTTGTATGGAGAAATATGCCATCAAGGCCCATATCCTCGTGCCTCCTCTAATGTTCATTGTCCATTGAGGCAAGCAAGATGCACTTGGCTTTCGCGCAATCAAATCCCAGGTTTTGCGGATTTTCTTATCCGCATTGCTGGATTTGGGACCAGGGACAGCAGGTGCCGTAGCGGTGAGGACGTACCCCAGTTTGTCATAGGTTAAAGCCATTTTGACATTCCGCAGCCAATCTTTATAGTTTGGCCCTGTCAGTATATTTTTCTCTAAAAGTAACTTAATTCCAGTCATTTTCAGGGTCGCTGCAATTAGGAGAGAGAGAAGAAAACTCTTTAGCATGATGCTCTTGCAAGTTTAGAGTGGTTTTTAGTTTATCTAAGCTGGATGGCTCCCACTGTTTCTCGAATCCTTCCTCAAACCATAAAAGAAGAATTAGCCAGGACTATTCTCACCGTACAATACTTGCTTAACCGTTCAGCCAGGCCAGTGTCGATACTTCGAGGGAGGTTTTCCAACGCTTTCGCGAAGTTCCTTAATTAAATAACCTCTTTTCTCTGGGGGCGCAACCCCGCTGACACTTTTCTGGACACCTACTTGGTTTATAGCATTGATCGTTAAGTGACGAATATCCTGATAAGTAGCATATACTCACAGTAGGATCGGGATCCAAATATCATCGTATGATAATGTTGAAAGAATCCTACCAACATTCATCAAACTCCAAATGGTATGCATATCTTTGCAAATTTCAGTTTCTTTAGAAATTCCCGATATATATTTTTGCCCCATGCTCTTATGACCTTGGCGTTGGTCAAAATATCATAAGTCACATGTCAAGTTCTACCCATCATTATCTTGTTAATTTGAACCCATCCGTACATATCCTTGACGTTGGCCAAAATGATCATACGACTGTCCCAAACTAACTCATCTATCTATGCAACAAATGAATACCCAGCAACTACCAAACACTATGCCTTGGCGTTGGTCAAAATACATAGCTTGAATACTACTGAATACCCAGATGAAATGTCGGAGGGCTACGAATGGTTTTGGCGAAACCGTGAATGTAGTGAACTTGATATAACCGAAGGAACCTGATAGCTTTTTAAAAGGAGTGGTTAAAGCTCCGCATTTAAAAAATATCTGTTTTTAAAATTAACCGAGTGGTTTCTTTTAAATTGTTCCAACGATTAAACTTTTGGTTTATTTTCTTTGCATTATAAATAATGCGTCCCATCATTAACCTATCATTGCAGAAAACAACGAAAATACAACGTCCTCTTATGCCATCCGCATTCGCCACGGGGTCCCGTCATCACCCGTTAGGTTACTTAACTAACGACAGAGCGGGGGCTGGGCTAGCGCGGGTGTAAAACATAAGTGACGTCTAAATAGCTATCATATATAGATATTGTACATTCGTCAGACGTAATAATAGGCATTCCAGATCACAGATAAACTTTATTGGATTTGCAAGTAATCCGTGTTTGTTTTGAGCCTGCAACAAAAGACGGATTACACAGTTGTGATGAATAGCCATTACCCCACCCAAGACCCCAACTGGTACGGCAAACTACCCGCCCGGCAGTTTGTGCACCCCACCTTGGGTCTGTCCTAGGAGCAAAAACAGTAAAATGAAATAATACAACGGTGGCTACAACCGCAACCTGGATGTGCCCCGCAAAATAATATTACAACAAATTACATTTATATCAAATGAATTAAATAATAACCCATCACATAACCCCGGCTATACATCACAACAGTCCAACACAGTTCATATCCACAAACAGTAAAAACCATTACAGAAATGTGCAACCCCCTGCCAACCGACATACTAGCAGTTAGGGGAGGTTTACGAACACATTATACAAACACAGATATAATCCAACAAGCAAATACTTTATAATTTCGATTGATTAAACACTTTTAATTTTGCTCCAATACTTCTCTGTAAACCTGAAACCGGAGCAAAAATAAAATATTCCAGAAAATACCAAATATCAGAGAGAAGCAACACAGGAAATTTGGGTTCCTGAATCGCCAACTCGGCGGCGGAAGCGCGGCGGATCGGTGCGATCCGCCGCGGTTCCGCGGCGCTTTAGGTGATTCAGGGGCCTAAATTTCTTGGGTGTTCTTCTACTGTCCTTTTAAGCTTTCTGAACCTCCCTGAAAAATTTTAGCACTTCATTTAAAATTCGACAGAAACTTGTGATTTCGGAGTTTTCCGGTTTCGTTTTTTCCGTTCGAAATTCATACAAATTTGCAAGTAAGTTATTTATTGTTTAGCGAGGCTCTGATACCACTGTAAGTCGATGTACAACACCCCAATACTTCTGGGGAGGCGGAATTTTCAAAAACGAACTTGTTTAGTGAACAAACATCGACTAACCGCTTGAATCGAAGCTAAACGATAACTAACTTAAAACATAGAGTTTCTATGCTACTATGTTTAGGGATTATACCTAACGAATCGTGTCCTTCGTCTTTGTGAACTCCTCCTCCTCCTTGGCCTTCTCGAAGTAGTAGACGATCCACCCAAGAGCTTTACTCCAAGCTTAGCCTCTAAACTCGAGGCAACTAACCTTCTTTAAGTGCTAATCAAAGAAGCTAGGTGATATAGAGTGAGGGTTATGGTTTAATTAGTCTAACTAATCCTTGTACTCAACACATGAGAGGGGAGGATTAGGGTTTGAAGAGGGAGAGCTTGAGGAGAGAGAAGGTGAAGATAATAGTAAAGTGAGAAGAATGAGTTATCATAATATATATCAAGCATTTCTTTTTATCAAGAAAAGAAAAGAAATCAACCATGCTTGATAAATATCTTGTGGTGATTCATCTCCATGAGTCATTAAGCAATTATGAAGGATTAATGACATGGATGAACCATCCATATGACTCACTAATCTCATTCAATGTATATGCCACCTAAACCTCCTTAGTCACCATCTTCTAGAAGCTTCTCGCGCAATTACGAGAACGCCCCTCCTTTCCGCAAAAATACGGAAAAACTTTAGACTGTATAAATCCTATAACCGGATACCAGTAACTGGCTTAAACCAAAGCCGACTGGTAAAAACTGCCCGAAAGTCGTACGTGCGTAAACACACGTATGCGTCCGAACCCTTGTCGTAAAACCATACGACCTCTATATCGTTTCGCCTGGAGTAGGGAAACTCTCTGTATGGGACTCTAGAGACTCGACTACTACGCTGGCAGTGGGTTTAACCACAGACCGCAAGCGGCACTAGCTGTACGTAACGGTCCCCAGGTAGATGTCGATAAGAAGGCCGATGAGGGAACCCATCCGAACTCCTACTGAGTCTGATGTGACAATCTCCATACAGTCCGGTCCGTTCGTCTAAGACTATCGCATATCGGGCCTAGGGGGCGGCAAGCGTCAGTCCCCTAATAGCGGTATAAGTCGTGTCGGAGGGAAGCCCATTACACCCTGAGAAAATACTGGAACCTACCGGCAAATCTCGCTTGCCCTGGCCAGGGACTTTGCGTAATGGCTCTCTGACACAGCGCGATATCAACTCCCAAGACCGGGAGAGACGAATCCTGTCTAACCGCCACTGCCTCCAAGTGCTCGGGACTGCACCCAACTGCTACCTGTTTGCACGACTCCTTTGAGCCGTGGCAGGGTAGCAATCTAAGAACAGTGGGACACACTCGAGGCGAAGTAGCAGTGTCAAGTCTGCGGACTATGCTGTACTCATGTCACCTGGGAACTGTTCATTGATGACTGGTATAAAACCAACCAACAGTTCCCTGTGAGTCCTGTCCGGTGTACCCGTAACCTAACGAGCACCTATATACTATCTCCAGTACGACATACTGACGGCTGTAGGACAGACCATCTCCCCAACTGGGATGAGAAGCGTACACACTAGTCTACTCCAGAGTATCGATGCTCTGTCTCGATAATCCAACGACCAGGGACCTGAATAAGGATGTGCTTGTAGACTACCCAGCCACCACTAGTGTGACTGCCATCACAACGCTGGTAGTCAAGCAAGATCCTAAGAGCTCTATCAATATGTGTACTCACATATTAAGATAGAAAAACCAAGTAGCATACTACCATGTTTAGCAAGACTGTTATATACATGTGAATATCCCAAGCTTCCATTAAGTAATATACAAACTAGTATGATACAGTAATGGCCTTCTAGGGCATAAACACTAATAAAGCATTGGTGGACAGGTGGCTTATGTCTATTTATAGACTAAAGCAGATATAGCGGAGATAGATCATCTATTTCTGACGTGATAGTCATAGGTTTGACTTCATCGGAATAGGGGATGGATCTGTTGAGAAGGTAGTAGGGTGCGATGTCATGGTATTTGGATGACATACACAGAATAGGAAGTGATATTCCTATACTACGATCGGTTATACTTTGGTCGTCACACAGTGGTTTCTCCACATGGGACTTAGACATTACATCAGACATACTGGTTACTAGATCTATGGTATTAGATCTAGATTTGGGTGGTTTCCCAATCTGGGTACTTAGACAGCATTCTAAGAGTATTTAGAATGGACGACTCCTGGCACGGTAGTGTACCTGCAGGAGATGGAGTCACCCTCTCTAACGGTGTCTTACAGACTAAAGGGGAGAGGGATGTGCATGATTGGCAGATCACTTGCTCAGGCAATTGAGTCAATCATGAAATGTCAAGTACCACACCAGATGTTGCTCTTGCACTAGATGCAATAAGTTGACATTGATCCAATCCTGGAGAAACAGTCGGAAGCAGTTTTAGAACATAAGTGGATGTTCTAGGGATATGATAACGACAGCCTCATTCGGGAGACAGTTATCATTCCAGGCTTCCAAGGTGACCTGGACGACAAGGAGGTTGTCAGAGTTATAGTTTTTCCTTCTGATGAGGGGCACTATTTTGGACAGGTGGTCCAAGGCAATACTGAGGGTGGCATGGCGCAGGATACTGATTAAGTTCAGTTGACGATACAGTCTAAGAAGTTTGGATTTGGAGTTCATTTATGAGCTAGGTCCCATCAGACATCCAGACACATTCTATGACAGGTATTGCTCATTTCGGGAGATGGCTTTCTCCACGAACTTGAGATATAGAGAGACATAGAAAGAAACATCAAAGCGGATCCATTCACTGAGGCTATTCCTCGAACGCAATAGTTTCGCAAACGAGCTTTATGAGACTGACAAGTAGAGGAGTTGGGTGTTCGGTATCACACGAGCTGTGAGTATGCGACATCGCAATAATTAGCCTTGAGTGCAAGTGGGAGATTGTTGGAGATAGGGCCCTCAGAGTCAATTATTGGATCATAGGCACATGATTGCAATGATTTGGGGAGGACCTATCCCGGTAGGACAGTCTTACTCGAGATGATAGTATGCTATCTGGTTTATCTTTATCATCGTGTACTGCTTTAGGTGACCAGACAGGTCGCTATTACACGTTGATAGAGCCCCTAGGATTCTTGCTTGACTGCCAGCAGTATGAGGGCGATCATATACGTGGGAGCTGGTAGTCTATAAGCACATCCTTAAAAGGTCCCTAGTCGTGGGAGTTTCGAGACAGGGCATCGATACTCCAGAGTAGACTAGTGTATACAGTCGAGACCACGACGAAGGGCGGTGGCCGGTCTCACAAGCCACTGGTGTCAGTTGGTTCACCTAAGATGTATACAGGTGCTCATTGGGTTATGAGTACACCGGACAGGACTCGCCGGGAACATGCTAGTTGGTCTTATACCTGACGTCAGATAGCAGTTCCCTGGTGACATGTGTACAGGTTAGTTCATCGACCTGGGATCGTCATTTGTCTCGTGTGTGTTCCCACTGTACTTTGATTACTACCCTACCACGCTCAAAGGAGACGTGCAAACAGGTTTTAGTTGGGTACAGTCCCGATCCACATGGAGGCAGTGAGCGGATCTTCGGGGGTTCGTCTCTCCCGGTATTAGGGGCGAGGTCGCGCTGTGTCTAGGAGAGCCAGAACATGAAAAGTCCTTGGCCAAGGCAGGAGATTTACTGGTAGGTATTCTAGTAGTATCTCATGGTGTTCTGGGCCGATCTCCGACATGACTTGTACCGCTTTTGGGGGTCTGACTTTTACAAACCCCCTAGGCCCGCCATGCGATGCTCATAGACGAACGGACCGGACTGTACGGATATTGTCACTGACAGGCTCAGTAGGGTGTTAGGCTGAGTTCGCTCACAGACGTCCCTTTTGGTCAATAGCTGGTGGCCCGTCATGTATGGTAATACCTCTGACGTGCTAGTGGTTAAATCCACAGCCATAGTATTGACGAGTGTAACGCCTCGAAAAGTCGTTTTGGTGTTTTCCTGAAAATCGGTGAAAATTCGGTATTTTTCCGAAAACCGTCTTTTTTGTTATTTTGCAGTTTAGGACTAATTATACCTAATTTGGATAGGAATTTTCTTGTTTTTAATAGAAAATGAGTTACTTATGAATATCTGGTCATTTAAAAAATTTCCCTAATTTTTCAATTTTTAATATTATTTTAAGCCGGTAAGAAAATACATTAAATTAGCGATAAATACAATTTAAATGGGCTAAATTTAAGCTTTAAAATCATGTTAATTAAAATCTAGTTGTAACATAAAATTTTAGTATTTTATTTCATGTTTTAACTAATTTTTATTATGGAAAACGAAATTTATTGAATTTTAAGCTAAAACTTGCAATTTTGGACTTGTGGGGGGTCTTTTTGCATAAAACCTTTTTGTATCCACTCACACTCACCCCCACTCCCTCTAGGCCGGCCCCACCATGATCAGGTCCAGAAATTTGCTTGCCTCACTTTGACTTTATTCATGTGATGAAATGAATTATTTGCGATATCTAGATTATATTGTTGGCATATCCTATGACATTTAGGATGCGTGAGTGCGGATTTTTGAGTAATCGGGTTTTAGTTTTGCCGGGCGACCAAATCGACGATTTTTGCAGTTTTTGCGATTTTCGCGTGTGTTCCGCGCACCTTGTGCACGTTGTACCTAGCTTGTGAACGTTAGTATTTTCGTTTGGGTTTTGCGTCGTTCTTGATATGTAACCTTATGTTTGGTATTGATGTAAATTCCAGGTTCGGTCGCGGAGACGTCAGACGCGGCACGAAAGGGGAAAGCGGTGATTGGACGTGACTAGCTAGGGATTCCGGTGAGTAGATGTAACATCTACGGGGGACTATCGTTGGATGGCGCAAGCCGCCCGATAGTTTTAGTAACTTAAAAGATTCTTAGTGATGTTAGTAATTAGGGATGTAATACTTATATGATTATTTGCTGCATCCATACCTTATATTGACATACATATGCGAACCCATTTTATAGGACACCTGCACCATTGCCAGGGTTTTTATATGCAGCACGAGCACTATTCATGCTTACACACACGCCCTGGTAATTGCCATGCCACCACACTAGATAACCTATAATTTGAAACCTTTTACTAATTGATGCTTAAACCTGTGCTATTACCTTTAATTCCTTAAAATGAAATCGTAGGATTGCTATTCATGTGCATGTACCTCATCATATTATTTGTTCTTGCCTAGTCTATTAATCATACATCGTAGCTTAATTATTGATACCATATGCATTCATCACCATTGATATATGCACTTATGAGGATTTCTTGAGATTTTATGATATTTCTGGATTTCGGGGGAAAGCCGAAAAATTTCTAAACTTATTATGTTTTTAAAATATGTAATTGCGGTTTTCTAGTGATGTAAAGTGTCATCCACCATGAGTTTGCTGTGGTTTTCATGATCCGTGTTGAGGAGTGGAGGAACCGCCACGGGTACATGGTGGGCCCGGTAAGGTACCCGGGGCAAGAGGAATGTGGTGTTGACGTTGAGCCTGGCAGGGGATGGATTACCTATCGGTGACTGTTTGGGACAGCGGATATCCAGAGGATACCGACCGTGGCCGCGAGACGATGAGATATTGATATTTGAGATGGGTCAGCCGGACGGCTGAGGCCAGAGATACATTGATATGAGATTTGAGACAGTTTTGAGGTGTCGATGCTGGACACAGATTCTTGTTGATTCTATTGGTATTGTGCTGGTATTTCAAAAGAGATTCCTAAAGGAAGAACATGATTCTTATACTTACACATTCAGATCATGAGTTGATTCGCATTGCATTCATACCTGCTAGTATATTCATATTGCATACATACCTGCTATTATGTCCTGCCTTACCTGTATTTATGATGCTAGGATGCTTGTGTGCATGCATTCGATAGCCTATGTAGATGTTATTTATTACTCACGAGTTGGCAACTCACCCCCGTTGTGCCACAGCCTTTTTCAGGTCCGCTCCGTCAGTACAGTAGCGGCGGGCGCACTTGCTTCTTTTGCCTGGACTTGAGGTTTTGCTCTTAGGTGGGTTATATTATTATTTTTGCACCACCTTGTATATTCTTTGTATCTAGAGTACTCCATCTACTGTATCTACCAGTATTGTTGTATATTGACCTAGAGATGAGACTGTGAGATTTATGGACTTTTTATGCTGTATTTTGGGGTCGAGCTCACTTGAGTCGACATGCAGTTTTTCTCATGCTTCTTTATGATTATTTTGCATGATGTTGTTTTATATTGCGTGGGATTTGTGACTGCCTTGTGGCGAAGAGCTAGCTCCCGCTTAGGGATGCCTTATTTGTTGGATTCATATATATTCTTGTTGTACCCATTTTGGGGGCCAGTATTTACAAAGGAGACTCTGCCAAAATTTTCGGAAAAATTTGTATTGTTTATAAAAAGGTTTTTATATGACTTATTTGATAAACTCGTTTTCAATTGATTGGGTTCTCTTCACTCTTTTGCTTATTTGGTTTTGGTTTTCTGGGCTTTGGCTTACTTATTTTACGGACGTCTTGAGATGTTTCGTAAACTTAAGTACCAGTCACGTTCCGTACCCTGCGGGTCGTGACAAAGTTGGTATCAGAGCGATAGGTTTTACCTTTTTGAGTGTAGGATGACCCTTGGTAGATGGAGTAAGTGACTTAAGTAGGGTAACGTAGCGTGTGTATGTCCGCGGCATACTTGCGATACGGTACTCCGCCTAAGTGACTTTAGGATATACTTGCTTGAAAATTCCTTCTTCAATTCCGTGTATCCCATGATCCTATTGCACTGTTCTTACTATCCGTTTTCCTGTAACAGCCACTATGCCGCCGAAGGCAACGAGGGCACAGAGGGCTGCCGCCCGAGACGAGATTCGAGCTGGCTCGTCCGAGACTAGGACTGAGCAGGGTGGTATGCCTACGCCGCAGGGACAGACCGATCCACCTTCCCCAGGCCGTATGGATAGGCTCGAGACTGGTATGGAGGAGTTGCGACAGATGATGGGGGGGATGCAGGAGCTACGTCAGATGGTAGGATCCCTAGTTGCAGCCAGTCGTACACCGAGGCCGGATGACGTACCTACTACATCACAGACGATCATGATACCTGCTCCTACTACTACCCCCGTGGCCATCCCGGTTTCACTACAGGATTTCATGAGGTTGAGACCTCCAGTATTCACCGGCACCGAGGCAGCGGAGGACCCACAGACGTTCCTTGACAGTTTAGCCAGGATCTGCCGTTCACTGAGATGTTCGGATGATCGATGGGTAGAGCTTGCGAGTTTCCGACTAGAAGGTCTCGCGCAGACATGTTGGGAGTCAGTCTTGAGAGGTCGAGCTGCAGGTCTACCGCCTATGACTTGGGCCGAATTTACAGCGGTCTTTCTAGCTCGTTTCCTCCCAGAGAGCGTTCGTGACGCCAGAGCTCGCAGCTTCGAGGCCTTAGTCAAGACACCTGGGATGACGGTGTCTGAGTATGACATCCAGTTTACACAGTTATCCCGATATGCTCCGTATTTGGTGGATACCGAAGAGAAGATGGTGAAGAGGTTCGTACAGGGACTTGATGTAAGTCCATGCTTCCTCTCCCGGTACTTTCGGGAATGCGGAGTTTTGGTAAAAAACGATTTTTATGGAGGTGGTAACATGGACCTAAAACCCGGATCTTGGTTAAACATCTATCTAACAACCTAACTACGAGTTTCTAGCTACTCGGTTAGGGGGTTATACCTTGCTTGTCTTGAACTCCTTCGTCTTCAAACTCCGATGGTGGTCCGGATTGGCTTCTTCCCGTCGTCTCCGTACGCCGAAGATAGATCCACCTGAAAGCTCCAACCTTTGGCTCCTTCTTCGTTCTTTGAAGAAACTAGTTCACTCGGTTTGCTAAACCTTGTGAACTAGAATGAGTAGAGAAGAGTTTGTGTGGGATTTTATCTATGGTTCTTGATTCTCAACTCATGAGACAAGAGAACCATAGATTAAAGAGAGGGAAAGAGAGCAAGAGGGTGAGAGCAAAGCAAGAGAGCTCAAGAACAAGAGAGAGAATGAGCAAGAAAGAATGAGCAACTCTTTTGTCTCTCACCCTCTCATAATCCAAAGTCATGATAACTCATCATATCAAATAAGTCTTATGTGATGGTTGAAGCAGCCATAACCATATCATTTCATGCACTCATTTTACACAAATGAGCAAGCAAGCAAAAGTCTTTGCCATGAAATGATGGCTATGGTTATCATGATGGTCAACTAGTCAAGCCTAGTCAACCGGTCAACAAAGTCAACAAGTCAACAACCATGTCACCATAATACTTAATTAATATAATAGTTAATCACATATCATATTCTCATTAGGGTTGAACAAAAAGTCAAATAGTCAACGGTCAACTGTCAACAACCCTAATGAGAATCCGCTGCCTCTGTCTCCCTGTCAACTGTGCATACGCACCCGCATCCGCGTTCCGAGGAACACGAATGCACACTGGATAAATCCAATCCCAAAAGGTACACTAGGATCTGGCTTAAACCAAAGCCCGCTAGTGTAAACTGTCCGGACACTGTACGTGCACAAGTGCACGGATGTGACCGAACCCTGTCGCAAAACCATGCGACCTGTCGCAATACCATGCGACCTCTATTCTTTTGCCTAAAGGCGAAAAGCTTTCTGTGTGGGACTCTAAAGACTCGACACTACGCTGGCAGTGGGTTTAACCACAGACCGCAAGCGGCACTAGCTGTGCGTAACGGTCCCCAGGTAATGCCGAAAAGAAGACCGACGAGGCGAAACCCATCTGAACTCCTACTGAGCCTGAGTGTGACATTCTCCGTACAGTCCGGTCTGTTCGTCTGATACATCGCATGGCGGGCCTAGGGGGCGGTAAACGTCAGTCCCCCAATAGCGGTACAAGTCGTGCCGGAGCGAAGCCCAAAACACCCTGAGATAACACTGGAAACCTACCAGTATATCTCGTTTGCCCTGGCCAGGGACTACTCGTGTAATGGCTCTCCTAGACACAGCGCGATGTCAACCCCCAATACCGGGAGAGACGAATCCTGTCTAACCGTCACTGCCTCCAAGTGCTTCGGGACTGCACCCAACCACTACCTGTTTGCACGACTCCTTTGAGCCGTGGTAGGGTAGTGATCAAAGTACAGTGGGAACACACTCGAGGCGAAGTGACAGTGTCAAGTCAGCGGACTAAGCTGTACTCATGTCACCTGGGAACTGATAACTGACGATAGGCATAATACCAACTAGTCAGTTCCCGACGAGTCCTGTCCAGTGTACCCGTAACCTAACGAGCACCCGCATACTATCTCAAGTACGACGTACTGACGGCTGTAGGACAGACCGTCTCCCACACTGGGATGAGAAGCGCATGCGCTGGTCTACTCCGGAGTATCGATGCCCTGTCTCGATAGTCCTGCGACCAGGGACCTGCATAAGGATGTGCTTATAGATTACCCAGCCCCACTAGTGTGACGGCCATCACATCGCTGGTAATCAAGCAAAGATCCTAAGCGCTCCACTAATGTGTATAGGCGATATACAAAAATAAACACATGTACACATTGAAGTAGAAACAAACCAAGTAGCATACTACTATTTTGAGCAAGATTGTATATACAAGGTGAATATCCCAAGCTTCCATTAAGTAATATACAAACTAGTATAATACAGTAATGGCCTCTAGGGCATATACACTAACAATCTCCCACTTGCACTAAGGCCATGTACTGGCGTATCGAAGACCTATCATCTCAATCAGCCGCTCGAACTGAGTCTGGGGAAGGGCCTTGGTGAATGGATCTGCAGTGTTATCTTCTGAAGCGACTCTCCGAACCTCAATCTCCTGGCGATCTACGATCTCCCTGATCAGGTGATACCGCCTCAAGATGTGCCTGGATCTCTGATGGAACCTGGGTTCCTTTGCTAAAGCTATAGCCCCGTTGTTGTCGCAATACAGAGGTATTGGATCAACAATGGACGGAACCACCTGAAGTTCTTTCAAGAACTTCCTCATCCAGACAGCTTCTTTTGCGGCATCAGATGCAGCGATGTATTCCGCTTCCATCGTCGAGTCTGCAACGGTTTCTTGTTTGGAACTCTTCCAACACACCGCCCCTCCATTGAGGGTAAAGACAAAACCCGACATGGACTTGGAATCATCCTTGTCACTCTGGAAGCTGGAGTCAGCAAAGGCCTCGATCTGGAGGTCTTTTCCGCCATACACCAAGAACATCTCCTTAGTCCTTCTCAGGTACTTGAGAATGTTCTTTACCGCTATCCAGTGTTTCTCCCCAGGGTTTGACTGATACCGGCTTACCACACTAAGTGCATAAGCTACATCCGGTCTGGTACACAACATCGCATACATTATAGAGCCTATCGCAGAAGCGTAGGGTATAATAGACATGCGATCCCTCTCCAAATCAGTCTTGGGAGACATCTCTTTAGAGAGGGTGATCCCGTGACAAGCCGGTAGGTTACCGCGCTTGGAATCTTCCATACTGAATCTTTTCAGTACGGTGTCGATGTACCTGCACTGAGAAAGTCCCAATATCCTCTTGGATCTGTCACGGTAGATCCGGATACCCAGAATGTATGAGGCATCACCCAGGTCTTTCATGGAGAACCTGTGTGACAAGAACCCCTTGACAGATTGTAGCATAGGAATGTTATTTCCTATTAAGAGAATGTCATCCACGTATAAAACGAGGAATACTACAGTTCTCGCTACAAATCTACTATAGATGCATGGTTCATCTGGATTTTTGATAAAGCCAAATTCTTTGACCGTCTCATCAAAGCAGATGTTCCAACTCCGCGATGCCTGCTTTAGTCCATAGATGGACTTAAGCAACTTGCACACCTTTCCGCTGCTCCCACTCTGAATGAAACCCTCTGGCTAGTCCATATAGACACACTCCTCTAAATTTCCATTTAGAAAAGCTGTCTTTACGTCCATCTGCCAAATCTCATAATCGTGGAAGGCAGCAATGGCAAGAAGGATCCGAATGGATTTCAGCATGGCTACTGGAGAAAAGGTTTCGTCATAGTCCAAGCCAGGTCTTTGACGAAAACCCTTTGCTACCAGCCTAGCTTTATAGGTCTCAACCTGTCCATCTACACCAATCTTCCTTTTGAAGATCCACTTGCATCCTACGGGTTTTACCCCGTCTGGAGCAATGTCCAACGTCCATACCTTGTTGGTGTACATGGACTCCATTTCGGTCCGCATTGCATCCAGCCATTTCACTAAGTCAACGCTCTGAACGGCCTGCTGGAAGCTAGTAGGCTCTGTTGGAGATAGTGCCCTCAGAGTCAATTATTGGATCACAGGCACGTGATTGCAATGATTGAGGGAGGACCTATCCCGGTACGACAGTCTTACTCGAGATGATAGTTTGCTATCTGGTTTACCTTTATCATCGTGTACTGCTTTAGGTGACCTGACAGGTCGCTATTGCACGTTGATAGAGCCCCTAGGATTCTTGCTTGACTGCCGGCAGTATGAGGGCGATCATATACGTGAGAGCTGGGGTCTACAAGCATATCCTTAAATGGTCCCTAGTCGTGGGAGTTTCGAGACAGGGCATCGATTCTCCAGAGTAGACTAGTGTATACAGTCGAGACCCCGACGAGGGGCGGTGGCCGGTCTCGCAAGCCACTGGTGTCAGTTGGATCACCTAAGATGTATACAGGTGCTCATTGGGTTATGAGTACACCGGACAGGACTCGCCGGGAACATGCTAGTTGGTCTTATACCTGATGTCGGATAGCAGTTCCCAAGTGACATGTGTACAGGTTAGTTCATCGACCTGGGGATCGTCATTTGTCTCGTGTGAGTTCCCACTGTGCTTTGATTACTACCCTACCACGGCTCAAAGGAGTCGTGCAAACAGGTTTTAGTTGGGTACAGTCCCGAGCCATATGGAGGCAGTGAGCGGATCTTCGGGGGTTCGTCTCTCCCGGTATTGGGGGTGAGGTCGCGCTGTGTCTAGGAGAGCCATTACACGAAGTCCTTGGCCAAGGCAGGAGATTTACTGGTAGGTATTCCAGTAGTATCTCAGGGTGTTCTGGGCTACACTCCGACACGACTTGTACCGCTTTTGGGGGTCTGACTTTTACCCACCCCCTAGGCCCGACATGCGATGCTCATAGACGAACGGACCGGACTGTACGGATATTGTCACTGACAGGCTCAGTAGGGTGTCAGGATGAGTTCGCTCATCGACGTCCCTTTTAGTCAATAGCTGGTGGCCCGTTACGTATTGGCTTATACCTCTGACGTGCTAGTGGTTAAATCCACAACCATAGTATTGACGAGTCTTTAGAGTCCACCACACTTTCTGTTACTCGGGCTTTCGAGCGAAACGCTGTAGAGGCCGTATGGAGATATGGCAGGGTCCGATCAGATACGTGCGGTATTGCACGGATCAGAATCGGACGGTTTGTACTAGAGGCCGTATAGTTATATGGCAGTGTTCGATCTGATACGTGCGGTATTGCACGGATCAGGATCGGACGAACATTACTAGCCGGTTTTGGTTTAAGCCGGATCCTAGTTTAGTACAGTATAGATTTTGTCTCTTTGCATTTGTATCGGGACAGAATACAGATGCGGGTGTGTATGCACAGTATCGGGGTTTTCCTGTAATTTATTACGGGACCAGTTTTCTGGAGTTGCCAGTTTGCATTCCGTTCCGGTCGGTTTTCCTTTGTTCTTTCCCGGCCGGACTTTTCCGATGGAGGGGGTTATTTGCAATTTTGCAAATAACACTTTGTGGTGGGTTTTATTGCAAAAGTATTGATTATGATATCTTTCATCCATCACTTGCATTAATTAAGACATGAAAGGGTATGGGTTGGATTTAAATGAAGCATGGTTGATGTTTGTTTGTGGTCACCTCTTGATTTATCCTACCATCACCTCCCTTCATGCTACTTATTCTTTGCTCCACCATTCTCACAAATGCTTGGCCGGCCACAATTTTGGAAGGGCGAGGAAAAATGAGAGTGTTTCATTTGAGTGTGGCATTCATTCTTGATCTCATTTCATGCTAGAAAAATGAAAGCACCATTTTTCTTATCTTGATTCCTCCATCATCTTCAAAGGCAACATAACCCCAAAGAGACAAAGCACTACACAATCTACAGCAATTCTTGGGCATGTCGACTTGCCAGCTTCATGCCCGAGTTGCCTCGGTATAGAGGCGGGAGCCCGTAAAAGATGCAGGCGTTGTGGTGCCCTTCCGGCAAGGAGGCGACGACCGGAGTTTCCGCAGGAGATCGGGACGATGACGAGAAGACCGGAGGACTCGGATCACTCGGTATATCTCTTCCCCATCTTGTAGTTAGCTAGACCTAGTTTAATGGCCCGATCCGGGGTTTAGTGCGCGGTGGTGCCGGTTTGCAAAGTTCGCAAAAATTAAAGTTTATCACCGTTTCCGCATTTGGCCGTCGGATTGACGGCTGGGACGCCGCCGTGCACTTACAGTGGTATCAGAGACTCGCCATTAACTTCGTCTAGCTTCGTTTGATGTGTTTGCATTTCCGATCGACCAAAATTCCAAAACTTGCATTTTTCCTTCACATCAGTTTCTGTCGAAATTTTTTGAAGTCTAAAAATTTTTTAGGTTGTCTCAGAATGATGTGCAGGGAGTTCTAAGAACTCTGGGAAAATTTGAGACAATGATCCCTCAGCTCGAGCGCGGAACCGCGGCAAAACCCCCCTTGTTGCCGCGGTTCCGCCGCGGGTTGGTGGGATCAATGCTTCGAAATTCTCCAGTGGGCTTCTGGGCTTAATTATGGGTTTTGGAATATTAATATTGGGCCCAGATTTTCTGTGAGTGCTACAGTATTGCTTGGGGGCCCACTTGTTAATTTTTTATCGATCGGATATTTTAAACACATTTTTCACAGTATTTACATTATATCTGCGACCGTGAATGTCACTCGATCGGTAAATCCGGTCTAACTGCTATAGCCCGGTTAGACGGATTTGCGAACGTGACCTTCACGTTGATGTTCTATGTATTTGCTGTGTTGTTGCGGATCGGTCGTGGGGGATAGCCTGGATGCAATGCTAGTACAGTTTTGTTGTATTATGTACATTTGATATTGCGGGGCGAGCGTCCGACATGTGGACTGCCGTCACTGCCTGTTTGTATTATTCTTTTGGGGCACGACCTGGTTGCGGTCGATGTACCCGTTGTATGTATATTTTACTTTCTGTACTAGGGTTACCCCGCGGAGGGGTGCACGGATAGCCGGGTTCTAGAAGGCAACGGGCCCGCATCTCAGGGCATTGAGACGGAGGGGGCTTCAGTCTGGAATTGGCGGGCTATTCGCCGCACTCGTAGGGGGTACAGGTTGACCCAGGAGGGGTGCCCAAGTTGCCGGATTCCGTGAAGTGCTGGGTGGTCCATTCACGGTGCTGAAGGGGGCTGCCTCGCTTCAGGTTTTGGCGGGTGACTTGCCGCGCCCGTAGGGGTCTAGGTTTTCATTGCACAGGCTATCCACACGACCAGGGGAACGTCGGGTTTCAGTAGTGGCTCTGTGAAACCCGGGGATCCCAGATATCTGTATTGTTCTGTGATGCTGTACATTTCTGTGATGTTGCATTTCTTATCACGCCTTGAGCGAATACTATATATTGGTATATATATTAGTAGATGTTGTATATGTTTTTCATCCGCGCTAGTCCAGTCCCCGCTCTGCCGTTAGTTAGCTAACCTAACGGGTGATGACGGGACACAGTGGCGAATGCGGATGGCATATACGTACGTCAGTATATTTTCGTTCTTTGTGGTGTGATCAATTGATGGGACTGCGTTGATTCGGATCAATGCAAGTTAAACAAACCTATTCTGATGTTGTTGGAACACTTTTCAAAAAGCTGTTATTGCAAGGACGTTCACTTTTGTTTTGCATCGTGGTATTCATTTGGAATATCCTGCTCCTCAGTCGACGAGGCAAGGGCCGAGATCCCTTCACCTTGAGTGACCCCTTGGACAGAAGTTTGCGTCAGGGCATTAACTTCACTATAGCCGATTACTTTTGCTTTGCATCGTGGTATTCAGTTGGAATATCCTGCACCCCATTCTACGGGGAAAGAGCCGAGATCCCTTCACCGGGAGTGACCTCTTTAGTAAAGGTTTTCGTCACTATATTTTCTAAAAAGCTATCCGTTCCTTCAACGATATCAAGTTCATTACGTTAAAGGTTTTCGCCAGAAACCATTCGTAGCCCTCCGTCGTTTCATATGGGTAGTCAATAATATTCAAGCTGTGTATGTTGGCCAAAGTCAAGGCACAGTGATTGGTAGCTATTGGGTATTCATATGCAGCATAGATAGATGTGTTGGTTTGGGGCAGTCGTACTACCATTTTGGCCCAAGTCAAGGGTATGTACGGGTGGGCTCAAATTAACCTGGAGAATGACGGGTTGAACTTGACATGTGACTTATGATATGTTGGCCAAAGTCAAGGTCATAAGAGCATGGGGCAGAAATCACATCGGGAGTTTCAAAAGAACTGAAACTTGCCAGATATGCGCATACCTTCTGGAGTGTGATGACGTGAGCGGATTCCGTCACGTTATCATGCGATGAAAGTTGGATCCCGATTCCCACTGATGAGTTGGTTTACTCCTCGGGTGACCCCGACTAATTCTTCTTTTAGGTTTGGAGGAGAATTTGAGGTACAGTGGGAGGTTTCCAGATTAGATAAAGTGATAACCATTCTGATCTAGGGTAGAGTGCACGCTGAGTTTTTCTTTTCTCTCTCTCTCTGGCAGCGACCATTGACCCGACCCCAAGACTATGACTCAGTGACCAAGTTGACCGAACCTTCTTAACACTGGATTTTGGATTGTCAGAGTTGCAGACCTCATTGCCACTCCTACTTTTACCCTTTTCTCCGGGACACCCCGTATTACTACGAACGTCCACTTCCATTGGACAAAACCATCGTATGGATAGATACGAACTCGAAGGAATTATTCGAGGATGGTTTCTGGTTCTGGAGAAAACGGATAGGAATATTCAGTTGTCTTTTCCCTTTCACCTTCTCTCAAGTTGTGAGTACTCCTTGGTTTAGGAGATAGTACACCTATTGCGCAAATTGGATAGTCTTCTTCCAAACCTTAGGCTGGTGCCGACCGGTAGGGAATGAAGAAAACCAATTAGCATAACGATGGTGTGCAGAAGGTAATGAGATTAAGACAAAGCAAGGGATTAGTAAGAGGGCAAAGTAAATTGCGACTGATATTCGCGACCAAACCAAGTATTTCTTCGCCAATCCTAAATCACCTTTGTATTTCTCCAGGACACTCCGTATCACTACGAAGATCCACAGTTTATTGGATACTCCATCGTATGGTTATATACGAACTCGAAAGGAACTTGTTCCAGTTCGGGGATGGATTCTGGTCCAGGAGAAATAGGAATAAGGTTTATTCGGTTGTCTTTTATCTTCACCTTCTCTCGCATTGCGAGTGCTCCTAGGACTAGGACAGTACACCCATTATGCTTATTGGATAGTCTTCTTCCAAACCATAGGCTGGTGCCGAACGGTAGGGAAGGAAGAAAACCAATTGGCCTAAAGGGGTGTGCAGAAGGTAATGACTAAAGACATATAAAGGGATTTGGAGAGGTGGCAAGGAATTATACGGTTATAGTTGTGAATCTGGATAATGGAAGAGGCATTACTAGGAATACCAGGATACCCCATCGAAACATTTCAATGTTTCAGTTCAACTGTGTACTGTTAAAAGAAAACTGTTTTCCCGATTGGATACTTACTCCAGGGTATGTATTTACCAGATATGATTCTCACATCTGTATAGTTTTACAAATGATGAGTGGGAGTAAGTTATTGGGAATTGGGTGATCATCCTCATTATATCGGGATTCGTTGTAATCGGTGATATTTGAGGAGATCACCTGGGTTGTTTGCCGGTCGGCAAATATTTGGTTTTGAATATCCGCTGTTGTGCACCAATTTCAAATTGATATATCTGTATGTCTATTTTTATAGAGTGAGATATACCTTTTGATATTATGTCGATGACATTTACCTATATCAGTGGATGGTTAGGTAAGGAGCATTAAACAACGGTGTAATTCTTCTTAACCATAAGTACAGTTTTCAACTTACGACACACAGTGAAAGAGTTGTTAGACTCAGCGGACTTATACAGAGTATTGTATGTTGTCCAGTGTCCATTAGGACAGAGGGGTTGGTCCTCATACTATATTCTGTTTACTTTTAACTTCTCTAGTTCTTAGACGTGTGTTTCGTAGAAACACAGGGTCTAAGTTTTGAGGAGTTATAGGTATTTGAATAGAGTAGAGAACCAGGTATAGCAAGTATCGGGATTCTTCAAAGTGATCGAAGATGTAGATACTTGTGTATGATATTCAGTTGATAGTAATGATAAAGAGAAATTAATTCTCTTTCAGGTTACTCATAATTGGAAGCATTCCTAAGTTGAATAACGCTGATCGGCCTCTCTCCATTTAGTTGACATGCACTGGAGACAGCTGCATGATTTGAATCTGGTTTAATTAAATCAGTGCCTCTTGTTCTATATTGGATATAGTACAGTTCATATCTTAACATTGTTAAGGTACGGGGAGTTGTCCGGCTTATGATTAAAACCAGACTCTGGATAACTCAAGGCACGTTTCTGTAATGGCTGTTTGTGGGTTGACCCAGGCTATGACGAGGGTTGATTTTCTACCATCTGGATGAACAATAGCGATATTGTTCTAGACTCGCCACAGTTTTATTAAAGATGGATTTTTTCAGAAAACAGTAGTGGGAGTATGGTAGAACTGGAAGTGACTCCAGAACCGCAAACGATTACTGAAGATTTGATAAGGAACCTAAAGATTCAATCTGATTTGACATTCCATTGGCCACTCCGCAGATAAGGTGGGTAACTTCAGGCACCCGAGAGGTACTCCGGTAGCCTCAAGGACGGTGACAGGGAAGTTCTTGTTTACCCACACATGCCATTGTTGTTGTTCCAGGCGGCGAGACCCGGCAGGAGGATGAGTATAGCGTCGTTCTAAACTAGCTTTAGAAGTGCACGTCTATATGACTCTGCCAGAGGGTTTTCGTAGTCAGTGGGAGCAGCGGAAGCATTGGTGGACATCAGGCTTATGTCTATTTTATAGACTTAAGCAGATATAGCGGAGATAGATCATCTATTTCTGATATGACAGTCATGGGTTTGACGTCATCAGAATAGGGGATGGATCTGTTGAGAAGGTAGTAGGGTGTGATGTCATGGTATTTGGATGACATACACAAGGTAGGAAGTGACATTCCTATACTACGATCAGTTATACTTGGGCCGTCACACAGTGGTTTCTTCACAAAGGAAATGGATTTTGTATAAGACATACTGGTTACTAGATCTATGGTTTTAGATCTAGATTTGGGTAGTTTCCCAATCAGGGTACTTTGACACCATTCTAAGAGTATTTAGAATGGACGACTCCTGGCACGGTAGTGTACCTGCAGGTGATGGAGTCACCCTCTCTAAAGGTGTCTTATAGACTAAAGTAGAGAGGGATATGCATGATTGGCAGATCACTTGCTTAGGCAATTGAGTCAATCATGAGATGTCAAGTACCACACCAGATGTTGTTCTTGCACTAGATGCAATAAGTTGACATTGATCCAATCCTGGAGAAACAGTCGGAAGCAGTTTTAGAACATAAGTGGATGTTCTAGGGATATGATAACGATAGCCTCATTTGGGAGACAGTTATCATTCCAGGCTTCCAAGGTGACATGGACGACAAGGAGGTTGTCAGAGTTATAGTTTTCCTTCTGACGAGGGGCAGTATTTTGGACAGGTGGTCCAAAGAAATACTGAGGGTGGCATGGCGCAGGATACTGATTAAGTTCAGTTGACGATACAGTCTAAGAAGTTTGGATTTGGAGTTCATTTATGAGCTCGGTCCCATCAGACATCCAGACACTCTAAGACAGGTATTGCTCATTTCGGGAGATGGTTTTCTCCGCGAACTTGAGATATAGAGAGACATAGAAAGAAACATCAGAGCGGATCCACTCGCTGTGGCTATTCCTCGAACGCAATAGTCTCGCAAACGAGCTTTGTGAGACTGACTAGTAGAGGAGTTGGGTGTTCGGTATCACACGGGCTGTGAGTATGCGACATCGCAATAATTAGCCTTGAGTGCAAGTGGGAGATTGTTGGAGATAGTGCCCTCAGAGTCAATTATTGGATCATAGGCACGTGATTGCAATGATTGAGGGAGGACCTATCCCGGTACGACAGTCTTACTCGAGATGATAGTTTGCTATCTGGTTTACCTTTATCATCGTGTACTGCTTTAGGTGACCTGACAGGTCGCTATTGCACGTTGATAGAGCCCCTAGGATTCTTGCTTGACTGCCGGCAGTATGAGGGCGATCATATACGTGAGAGCTGGGGTCTACAAGCATATCCTTAAATGGTCCCTAGTCGTGGGAGTTTCGAGACAGGGCATCGATTCTCCAGAGTAGACTAGTGTATACAGTCGAGACCCCGACGAGGGGCGGTGGCCGGTCTCGCAAGCCACTGGTGTCAGTTGGATCACCTAAGATGTATACAGGTGCTCATTGGGTTATGAGTACACCGGACAGGACTTGCCGGGAACATGCTAGTTGGTCTTATACCTGACGTCAGATAGCAGTTCCTAAGTGACATGTGTACAGGTTAGTTCATCGACCTGGGGATCGTCATTTGTCTCGTGTGAGTTCCCACTGTGCTTTGATTACTACCCTACCACGGCTCAAAGGAGTCGTGCAAACAGGTTTTAGTTGGGTACAGTCCCGAGCCACATGGAGGCAGTGAGCGGATCTTCGGGGGTTCGTCTCTCCCGGTATTGGGGGTGAGGTCGCGCTGTGTCTAGGAGAGCCATTACACGAAGTCCTTGGCCAAGGCAGGAGATTTACTGGTAGGTATTCCAGTAGTATCTCAGGGTGTTCTGGGCTACACTCCGACACGACTTGTACCGCTTTTGGGGGTCTGACTTTTACCCACCCCCTAGGCCCGACATGCGATGCTCATAGACGAACGGACCGGACTGTACGGATATTGTCACTGACAGGCTCAGTAGGGTGTCAGGATGAGTTCGCTCATCGACGTCCCTTTTAGTCAATAGCTGGTGGCCCGTTACGTATTGGCTTATACCTCTGACGTGCTAGTGGTTAAATCCACAACCATAGTATTGACGAGTCTTTAGAGTCCACCACACTTTCTGTTACTCGGGCTTTCGGGCGAAACGCTGTAGAGGCCGTATGGAGATATGGCAGGGTCCGATCAGATACATGCGGTATTGCACGGATCAGAATCGGACGGTTTGTACAAGAGGCCGTATAGTTATATGGCAGTGTTCGATCTGATACGTGCGGTATTGCACGGATCAGGATCGGACGAACATTACTAGCCGGTTTTGGTTTAAGCCGGATCCTAGTTTAGTACAGTATAGATTTTGTCTCTTTGCATTTGTATCCGGACAGAATACAGATGCGGGTGTGTATGCACAGTATCGGGGTTTTCCTGTAATTTATTACGGGACCAGTTTTCTGGAGTTGCCAGTTTGCATTCCGTTCCGGCCGGTTTTCCTTTGTTCTTTCCCGGCCGGACTTTTCCGATGGAGGGGGTTATTTGCAATTTTGCAAATAACACTTTGTGGAGGGTTTTATTGCAAAAGTATTGATTATGATATCTTTCATCCATCACTTGCATTAATTAAGACATGAAAGGGTATGGGTTGGATTTAAATGAAGCATGGTTGATGTTTGTTTGTGGTCACCTCTTGATTTATCCTACCATCACCTCCTTTCATGCTACTTATTCTTTGCTCCACCATTCTCACAAATGCTTGGCCGGCCACAATTTTGGAAGGGGGAGGAAAAATGAGAGTGTTTCATTTGAGTGTGGCATTCATTCTTGATCTCATTTCATGCTAGAAAAATGCAAGCACCATTTTTCTTATCTTGATTCCTCCATCATCTTCAAAGACAACATAACCCCAAAGAGACAAAGCACTACACAATCTACAGCAATTCTTGGGCATGTCGACTTGCCAGCTTCATGCCCGAGTTGCCTCGGTATAGAGGCGGGAGCCCGTAAAAGATGCAGGCGTTGTGGTGCCCTTCCGGCAAGGAGGCGACGACCGGAGTTTCCGCAGGAGATTGGGACGATGACGAGAAGACCGGAGGACTCGGATCACTCGGTATATCTCTTCCCCATCTTGTAGTTAGCTAGACCTAGTTTAATGGCCCGATCCGGGGTTTAGTGCGCGGTGGTGCCGGTTTGCAAAGTTCGCAAAAATTAAAGTTTATCACCGTTTCCGCATTTGGCCGTCGGATTGACGGCCGGGGCGCCGCCGTGCACTTACAGGCTCATCATAATCTGTGATGCAATCCTCTCTATTCCCGTCTATGAGAAAACCGTAGTATCTCTCGGGCGGATGAGACTGCCTACTACTCTTGCGGAGCGGCGTAGGAATGTCCTGTTCTTCCGAACCCTCTGGTTCCACTAAACTTTCAGTAATAGTCCGTGGCTCTGGAATTTCTTCCAGTTCTACTGCGCTCCCACTTATCTGGTTTTCCAAAAACTCAGTTTCCAAGAAGTAGGCATGACGAGAAACAAGAACTTTTTGTTCCTCTTCACAGTAGAAGAAATATCCTTTGGAATTCTTTGGATATCCCACAAACTTGCACTGTACTGAGCGTGCCTCGAGCTTGTCCGCATGCTGCTTTTTGACAAAAGCTGGACATCCCCATGTCTTAATGTGCTTAAGATAGGGTCTCTTCCCACACCACATCTCATATGGCGTAGTAGGCACAGTCTTAGTAGGAACTCGGTTCAAAAGATATGCGGCTGATTCTAGCGCATATCCCCAGAATGATCGCGGTAACTCAGCATTACCCATCATGGACCGCACCATATCCAATAGGGTGCGGTTCCGTCTTTCCGATACACCGTTATGTTGCGGAGTGTATGGAGGAGTAAGCTGAGAGAGAATTCCGTTCTCTTTTAAATAGTCCAGGAACTCGGCACTTAAGTATTCTCCACCTCGATCCGATCTTAGAATCTTAATACTTTTGCCGGTCTGTTTCTCTACTTCATTCTTATACTCCTGGAATTTTCCAAAGGCTTCAGACTTATGTTTCATTAAGAAGACATAACCGTACCTTGAGAAGTCATCCGTAAAAGTAATGAAGTAAGAATAGCCGCTTCGCGCATGTGTAGACATTGGACCGCACACGTCACTGTGTACGAGTCCCAAGAGCTCGCTCGCTCTTACTCCATGTCCAGTAAACGGAGTCTTTGTCATCTTTCCTTTGAGACAAGATTGACAAGTGGCATACGATTGATATTCGAACGCATTCAAATATCCTTCTGTATGTAACTTAGTCAACCTTCTCTCATTGATGTGACCCAGTCTACAATGCCACAAGAAAGTCTGATTTATTTCTGGAGACTTTCTTTTGTGTGTATTCTGGACATTGAAAATCTGTGGTTGGTTCAATACGTATATACCATTACTCAATGTACCTGACCCAATCAGAACTTGATTAAGGTGAATGTTTACAACATTACTTACAAACGCAAATTCATAACCTTCTTTAGAAACTAAAGATACAGAAATGATATTACAAGTTGCGTTGGGTACAAAAAAGCAATTACGCAAAACCAAAACATGTCCATCTGACATTCCCAGGTGATAGTCACCCACGGCTTTAGCATCCATGCTAACTCCGTTCGCAACTCTGAGGGTCATGTCACCTGCATTCAAAACCCTACGGTTTCTCAACGCCTGCAAAGAATTACAGATATGAGATCCTGATCCGGTATCCAATACCCAGGAAGTAGAGTTTATTGAAAGACAGTTTTCAATAACATACACACCTGAAGCTGAAGCTGCAACCTGCTTCAATTCCTGTGCTCTGGCCTTCCAGGCCCTGCAATCATTCTTCCAGTGTCCTTTCTTATGACAATAGAAGCATTCTTCCTTATCCACAAGCTTCCCCGCTATCTTTGTTGCTTTAGCTTTTCCCTTCGTATCCACTTTACTAACACCGCCCCTTGGTTTGGCGGGGGCTTTCTTCTTCTTTCCCTTGGCTTTCGCCTTGGACCTAGAAGAAGATGATCCTCCTACAAACAAAGTGGATGTTTCCCTACCTTTCTGTAGGGTGCCCTCTGCGCTCCTCAGCATGTTGAGGAGCTCTGAAAGTTCAACCTCTTTTTCTTGTAAGTTGAAGTTCAGTATAAACTGGGCGTAAGTGGAAGGAAGGGACTGGAGAACTATATCCGTATAGAGTTCACTCTCCAATGTGGTCCCTAGGTCCGCGAGCTCCTCAATGTAGCCGATCATCTTTAGCACGTGCTCGGCTACTGATGATCCGACGGCCATTCTTGCCGAAAATAACTTCTTCGACGCTTCGTATCTTGCGATACGAGATTGCTCTCCATACAGTTCTTTTGTATGGAGAAATATGGATTCAAGGTCCATATTCTCGTGCCTCCTCTGATGTTCGTTGTCTATCGAGGCAAGTACGAGGCACTTGGCCTTCGCGCTATCAATCTCCCAAGTCTTGCGGATTTCCTTATCCGCGACGCTGGAAGTGGGACCAGGGACAGGGGGAGCTTTGGTGGTAAGAAGATACCCCAGCTTGTCGTAAGTGATTGCTATCTTGACATTCCTGAGCCAATCTTTGTAGTTTGGCCCTGTCAGTTTGTTTTTATCTAGGAGTAACTTAAGTCCAATCATGTCGATTTGGTCGCTGCAATTAGGAGAGAGAAGAAGAAACACTCAGCATGATGCTCTTGCAAGTTTAGAGTGGTTTTTAGTTTGTCTAAACAGGATGGCTCCCACTGTTTCTCGAATCCCTCCTCAAACCATAAAGGAAGAATTAGTCGGGATCAATCCCACCGCACAATACTTGCTTAACCGTTCAGCCAGGCCGGTGTCGGTACTTCGAGGGAGGATTTCCAACGCTTTCGCGAAGTTCCTTAATTAAAGAACCACTTTTCCCTGGGGGCGTAGCCCCGCTAACACCTTTCTAGGCACCTACTAGGTTTATAGCATTGATCGTTTAGTGAGAAATTTCCCGAGGAGCAGCATATACTCACAGTAGGATCGGGATCCAAATATCATCGCGTGACGAAACTGAAGGAATCCTACCAGAATCATCACACTCCAAATGGTATGCAAATCTAGCAAGTTTCAGTGCTTATGAAACTCCCGATGTGGATTTTTGCCCCATGCTCTTATGACCTTGACTTTTGCCAACAAATCATAAGTCACATGTCAAGTTCTGCCCGTCGTTCTCCAGGTGAATTTGAATCCACCCGCACCTACCCTTGACTTTGGCCAACAAGGCAGTGCGACTGTTCCAAACCAACGCATCTATCTATGCTGCACATGAATACCCAACAGCTACTAATCACTATGCCTTGACTTTGGCCAACAAACACAGCTTGAATACTATTGACTATTCATGTGAAACGACGGAGGGCTACGAATGGTTTTGGCAAAACCGTGAACGTAGTGAACTTGATATGGTCGATGGAACGAGATAGCTTTTAAAAGGAGTGGCTCAAGCTCCGCATTTAAAAGTTGGTTTTGAAAAGAACCGAGTGGTTTTTCGAAAGTGTTCAAACGACTTTAACTTGGTTTATTATCTTGCATTAGTTCTTTTAATGCGTGATATTCTTGCATTAGTTCTTTTAATGCGTCCCATCATTTTATCCTACCATTGCAGAAAACAACCAAAATATGACGTACGCTTATGCCATTCGCATTCGCCACTGGGCCCCGTCATTACCCGTTAGGTTACTTAACTAACGACAGAGCGGGGGCTGGGCTAGCGCGTCTGTAAAACATAAGCAACGCCTAAATAATATCATATATAGATATACTGCAATGATAAACATTTCAGATCACAGATGAATACATTGGATATACTAGGAATCTGTATTCGTACGAGCCTGTAACGAAAGGCAGATTACACGGTCGCGGTGAATAGCCAAAACCCCACCCAAGACCCTTATGGGTGCGGCAAACTACCCGCCAAGTACCCGAAGCGTAGCAACCTCCCTCATCTCCATGAGTAGGCCACTCGACACTTTGGAATACCCGGTAGTTTGTGCACCCCCTCCATGGGTCTATCCTAGGAGCAAAAAGAGTAAAAAGAAATTATACAATGACGGCTACAAACCCGACCCGGTTGTGCGGCCATACAAATAATTATTACGTCAATTTACAAATTTACATGAATTGAAAGAAAAGAAAAACTCTCGTCCCACAACCCCCGGCTATTCACCCGCGACAATCCAACATATTCATATACACATTCCGGCAACATTACAGATCACAGATTTGTATAACCCCCACTAATCGACATATAGCGATTAGTAGACGTTCAATACAAATATCACATTACAGAAAAACCCGTTAGCTTAAGTCTTTTAGAAGTTCGATCAAAAATACAGATTTTTGGGACCCCAAAATACAATTTTCGTTCTGGAAAATCTGGGTTGAAAATACATGTACCAAAATTCCCAAAATACCCCCAGAAGCACACTGTAGCAAAGAAACACCAGAGAGGGGGCAAGGAGGCCGCGGAACCGCGGCAATAGCAAGCTATTGCTGCGTTTCCGCGGTCGTTTAGGGGAATCTCTTGGTCATTTTTCTACAGTGGCTTTTAAAAACCCTGAGCCGATTTTAGGTGTTAAAATAATCAACTTTTGAATAGTAAAAAAATCGACAGAAACTCGAATTTTTGGGGTTCGTTTTCGGGACTTTTTCTTTGATCGATCTTCTAGTTACTTGCTAACATGTTAGATAGAGTTTAACCTGGCTCTGATACCACTGTAAGTCCATGCTTCCTCTCCCGGTACTTTCGGGAATGCGGAATTTTGGTAAAAAACGATTTTTATGGAGGTGGTAACATGGACCTAAAACCCGGATCTTGGTTAAACATCTATCTAACAACCTAACTACGAGTTTCTAGCTACTCGGTTAGGGGGTTATACCTTGCTTGTCTTGAACTCCTTCGTCTTCAAACTCCGATGGTGGTCCGGATTGGCTTCTTCCCGTCGTCTCAGTACGCCGAAGATATATCCACCTGAAAGCTCCAACCTTTGGCTCCTTCTTCGTTCTTTGAAGAAACTAGTTCACTCGGTTTGCTAAACCTTATGAACTAGAATGAGTAGAGAAGAGTTTGTGTGGGATTTTATCTATGGTTCTTGATTCTCAACTCATGAGACAAGAGAACCATAGATTAAAGAGAGGGAAAAAGGGCAAGAGGGTGAGAGCAAAGCAAGAGAGCTCAAGAACAAGAGAGAGAATGAGCAAGAAAGAATGAGCGACTCTTTTGTCTCTCACCCTCTCACAATCCAAAGTCATGATAACTCATCATATCAAATAAGTCTTATGTGATGGTTGAAGCAACCATAACCATATCATTTCACGCACTCATTTTACACAAATGAGTAAGCAAGCAAAAGCCTTTGCCATGAAATGATGGCTATGGTTATCATGATGGTCAACTAGTCAAGCCTAGTCAACCGGTCAACAAAGTCAACAAGTCAACAAAAGTCAACAAGTCCACAAAGTCAACAAGTCAACAACCATGTCACCATAATACTTAATTAATATAATAGTTAATCACATATCAAATTCTCATTAGGGTTGAACAAAAAGTCAAATAGTCAACGGTCAACTGTCAACAACCCTAATGAGAATCCGCTGCCTCTGTCTCCCTGTCAACTGTGCATACGCACCCGCATCCGCGTTCCGAGGAACATGAATGCACAAAGGATAAATCCAATCCCAAAAGGTACACTAGGATCTGGCTTAAACCAAAGCCCGCTAGTGTAAACTGTCCGGACAATGTACGTGCACAAGTGCACGGATGTGACCGAACCCTGTCGCAAAACCATGCGACCTGTCGCAATACCATGCGACCTCTACTCTTTTGCCTAAAGGCGAAAAGCTTTCTGTGTGGGACTTTAAAGACTCGACACTACGCTGGCAGTGGGTTTAACCACAGACCGCAAGCGGCACTAGCTGTGCGTAACGGTCCCCAGGTAATGCCGACGAAGACCGACGAGGCGAAACCCATCTGAACTCCTACTGAGCCTGAGTGTGACATTCTCTGTACAGTCCGGTCTGTTCGTCTGATACATCGCATGGCGGGCCTAGGGGGCGGTAAACGTCAGTCCCCCAATAGCGGTACAAGTCGTGCCGGAGCGAATCCTAAAACACCCTGAGATAACACTGGAAACCTACCAGTATTTCTCGTTTGCCCTGGCCAGGGACAACTCGTGTAATGGCTCTCCTAGACACAGCGCGATGTCAACCCCCAATACCGGGAGAGACGAATCCTGTCTAACCGTCACTGCCTCCAAGTGCTTCGGGACTGCACCCAACCACTACCTGTTTGCACGACTCCTTTGAGCCGTGGTAGGGTAGTGATCAAAGTACAGTGGGAACACACTCGAGGCGAAGTGACAGTGTCAAGTCAGCGGACTAAGCTGTACTTATGTCACCTGGGAACTGATAACTGACGATAGGCATAATACCAACTAGTCAGTTCCCGACGAGTCCTGTCCAGTGTACCCGTAACCTAACGAGCACCCGCATACTATCTTAAGTACGACGTACTGACGGCTGTGGGACAGACCGTCTCCCACACTGGGATGAGAAGCGAATGCGCTGGTCTACTCCGGAGTATCGATTCCCTGTCTCGATAGTCCTGCGACCAGGGACCTGCATAAGGATGTGCTTATAGATTACCCAGCCCCACTAGTGTGACGGCCATCACATCGCTGGTAATCAAGCAAAGATCCTAAGGGCTCCACTAATGTGTATAGGCGATATACAAAAATAAACACATGTACACATTGAAGTAGAAACAAACCAAGTAGCATACTACTATTTTGAGCAAGATTGTATATACAAGGTGAATATCTCAAGCTTCCATTAAGTAATATACAAACTAGTATGATACAGTAATGGCCTCTAGGGCATATACACTAACACTTGATGCCCAGCTATATCTTGGCATTGGCGCCCCGCACTACGACACTTATTCAGCTGCTATGGATACGGCATTACGGATGGAGGCACGCATATCACAGACTTCGGCCGTTTCTGGGCCGAAGAGGATTCGCACCGATGTACCGTCTCAGAGGCAGCGCGCCAGATTCTTTCCGAGAGAGAGGCCTGGCAGAGGATTTGGATGGGGACAGTTATATGGTTCTTATCCCCAGGGACAGCAGCCGTCGCCAGGGTGTTTTGGGTGCGGGAGTCCGCACCATCTTGTCAGAGATTGTCCGACGAGACGGCAGGAAGCAGCGACAGTTCCGCATGTGACCCTACCACCATCACCACCCCCTCCTCAGAGAGTCCTACTTCCTACCACAGGCGATGCTCCACGCCAGTTAGGTGCACCCAGAGGCCGTGGACGCGGCGGTCCTATTCAGAGAGGACAAGGAGGCAGAGGCCGAGGTCGAGGTCAGCCCGCTATCGTTGGAGGACAGGCCCGAGTATTTGCTTTGACACCGCAGGATGCGCAGGCATCCAATGCCGTTGTGACAGGTACCTTGCCAGTTTGCTCTTTCGACGCACGGGTATTATTTGACCCAGGTTCCATACATTCGTACGTCTCTGCACACTTTGCACCGATGTTGGGCCGTGAGTCGTCGTCGTTAGATCATCCGCTTGTTGTTGTTACCCCGGTGGGCGAGTCGTTTGTCGCTCGTTATGTATTTCGATTGTGTTCCGTTCGTATCGGGGAGAGGGATTCATCGGTTGATTTGATTCTCCTCGATATGTTGGACTTTGATGTGCTTCTGGGCATGGATTGGCTCGCCACTTGTTATGCTTCGGTGGACTGCCGTGAGAAGGCAGTCAGATTTAGCTTTCCGGGAGAGCCAGTCCTTGTTATTCAGGGAGACCGCAGCGTCACCCTTCCCAGCTTGATTTCGTCTCTTCGCGCTTGTCAGCTCTTGCGGAAGGGATGTCAGGGATTCTTAGCGTATATTTGTGATACTCGAGCTGCAGAGGTTCCGTTGGACCGGGTCCCGGTTGTTTGTGAGTTCCCTGATGTTTTCCCTGATGAGCTACCTGGGCTACCGCCTGAGCGCGATGTTGAGTTCTGCATTGATTTGGTTCCCGGCTCGGGGCCTATTTCTATATCGCCTTATCGGATGGCCCCGGCAGAGCTTCGAGAGCTGAAGGATCAGTTGCAGGATTTGTTAGATAAGGGGCTTATTCGACCTAGTGTTTCTCCATGGGGTGCTCCGGTCCTGTTTGTCTAGAAGAAGGATGGAAGTTTGCGCTTATGTATCGACTACCGCCAGCTGAACAAAGTTACCATTCGGAACAGGTATCCGTTGCCACGCATTGATGATTTGTTCGACCAGCTTCAGGGTGCGGGGTATTTTTCGAGGATCGACTTACGATCAGGATACCACCAGCTGCGAGTCCGACAGGAGGATATACCGAAGACAGCCTTCCGTACACGCTATGGCCACTACGAGTTTTTGGTGATGTCGTTCGAACTCACCAACGCCCCAGCAGCATTCATGGATTTGATGAACCGTACATTCAGGCCGTATCTTGACTTGTTCATCATCGTGTTTATCGACGATATCTTGGTGTACTCCCGGAGCAGAGAGGAGCACGAGCAGCACTTGCGGATTACGTTACAGACTCTGAGGGAGCACCAGCTGTTCGCAAAGTTCTCCAAGTGTGCATTCTGGCTGGACAGCGTCGGATTCTTGGGTCACGTGGTTACGAGAGACGGCATATGTGTGAACCCGAAGAAGATTGAGGCTGTTCAGCAGTGGCCCCGACCTACATCGGTTACTGAGATTCATAGTTTTCTAGGCCTGGCAGGCTACTACAGGCGTTTTGTTCAGGACTTCTCCCGTATAACTGCACCTTTGACCGGTTTGACCCAGAAGGGAGTTCCTTTCGTTTGGACAGAGGAGTGCGAGCGCAGTTTTCAGCAGCTACGGACATGTTTGACTACGGCGCCGGTATTATCTTTGCCTTCAGGATCAGGAGGATTCGTGGTTTATTGTGACGCTTCACGGGTGGGGCTAGGGTGCGTATTGATGCAGCATGGCCGGATGATCGCATATGCTTCTCGGCAGTTGAAGATGCATGAACAGAACTACCCCACTCACGATTTGGAGATGGCTGCAGTGGTCTTTGCACTGAAGATTTGGCGACATTACCTGTATGGCGAGTCGTGCCAAATATTCACAGACCATAAGAGCTTAAAGTACATATTTCAGCAGCGAGACCTGAACCTCAGACAGCGTCGTTGGATGGAGTTGGTGAAAGACTACGACTGCGAGATCTTATATCACCCAGGCAAGGCGAATGTAGTGGCAGATGCTTTGAGCAGGAGGCCCGGGGGTAGTCTATCCTATTTGCGCGCAGTGCAGAGGCAGTCGTCAGCAGATTGGCAGATGTTATGCGATAGCCGAGTTGAGTTTGAGTTCACTCAGACAGGGGGACAGCTCGCGCATGTTTGTGCACGCCCATGGTTGCTTGACCGTATATATGAGGCACAGCGCAGTGACGACCGTTGCTCAGAGATCATGGCACAGATGGGACAGGGCAGATTTTCCGAGTTCGTGATTGACGATCAGGGGATTTTACGCTATGGATCTAGACTGTCCGTACCAGATGCTGATGGATTGCGGCGCGACATTCTTGAGGAGGCACACCGATCAGTGTATAGTGTCCACCCCGGTTCCACTAAGATGTACCATGATATGAGAGAGACCTACTGGTGGGACGGGATGAAGAGGGACATTGCGGAGTTTGTATCGAGATGCCTGACTTGTCAGCAAGTCAAGGCCGAGCACCAGAGGCCCGCAGGAGAGCTGCAGCCGTTACCCATTCCGGAGTGGAAATGGGAGCAGATTTCGATGGATTTCGTTGTGGGTCTACCCAGGACCAGTCGAGGGTATGACTCCATCTGGGTGATCGTGGATAGATTGACGAAAGCGGCTCACTTCCTACCAGTGAAGACCACTTTCAGCTTCGCTCAGTATGCTCAGCTCTACATTGATGAGATCGTGCGACTACATGGCGTACCGACTTGTATCGTGTCAGATCGAGGCACCCAGTTCACCAGCCGACTTTGGCAGAGACTTCAGGAGGCTTTGGGCACTCGTTTGAGCTTCAGCACAGCGTTTCATTCGCAGACCGACGGACAGTCAGAGCGGACAATTCAGACTCTCGAGGACATGCTCAGAGCGTGCGTTTTAGACTTGGCGGTAGCTGGGATCGTCATTTACCTCTAGTGGAGTTCTCCTACAACAACAGCTTCCAGGATACTATTCAGATGGCACCTTTCGAGGCATTGTATGGGAGGAGATGCAGATCGCTCGTCTGTTGGACAGAGCTCAGCGAGAGCAGTATTTTGGGGCCGCAGCTTGTTGAGAAGACGACAGCGAAGATACAGCTGATCTGAGATCGGATAAGAGCGGCTCAGAGCAGGTAGAAATCGTATGCGGACAGGCGCCGTCGCAGACTAGAGTTCGCAGTTGGCGATCATGTTTTTCTAAGAGTCTCTATGATGAAGGGCGTGATGCGTTTTGGGCAAAAGGGGAAGCTTAGCCCTAGATTCGTAGGTCCCCTCGAGATCCTCGAGCGTGTCGGCGCTGTTGCGTATCGTTTGGCTCTCCCATCCAGTTTTTCAGATGTTCATCCCGTCTTCCACGTATCGATGCTACGCCGTTATCTTCATGACCCTTCCCACACGATTCAGCATCAGACAGTTCAGCTCGAGCCCGACCTTTCGTTCGCCGTGGAGCCAGTTGAGATTTTGGATCGGCAAATGAAGAAACTTCGATCAAAGGTTCTGCCGTCCGTGAAAGTTCTTTGGCGCAGCCCGAGCAGCGAAGAGATCACTTGGGAGGCCGAGGGAGAGATGCGGAAGAAATTCCCTCATCACTTTGAAGGTACGCGTAGTTATATTTTTAAATTCGTGGACCGAATTTCTTTAAGGAGGGAAGATTGTAATGCCTCGAAAAGTCGTTTTGGTGTTTTCCTGAAAATCGGTGAAAATTCGGTATTTTTCCGAAAACCGTCTTTTTTGTTATTTTGCAGTTTAGGACTAATTATACCTAATTTGGATAGGAATTTGCTTGTTTTTAGTAGAAAATGAGTTACTTATGAAAATCTGGTCGTTTAAAAAAATTTCCTAATTTTTCAATTTTTAATATTATTTTAAGCCGGTAAGAAAATACATTAAATTAGCGATAAATACAATTTAAATGGGCTAAATTTAAGCTTTAAAATCATGTTAATTAAAATCTAGTTGTAACATAAAATTTTAGTATTTTATTTCATGTTTTAACTAATTTTTATTATGGAAAACGAAATTTATTTAATTTTAAGCTAAAACTTGCAAATTTGGACTTGTGGGGGGTCTTTTTGCATAAAACCTTTTTGTATCCACTCACACTCACCCCCACTCCCTCTAGGCCGGCCCCACCATGATCAGGTCCAGAAATTTGCTTGCCTCACTTTGACTTTATTCATGTGATGAAATGAATTATTTGCGATATTTAGATTATATTGTTGGTATATCCTATGACATTTAGGATGCGTGAGTGCGGATTTTTGAGCAATCGGGTTTTAGTTTTGCCGGGCGACCAAATCGACGATTTTTGCAGTTTTTGCGATTTTCGCATGTGTTCCGCGCACCTTGTGCACGTTGTACCTAGCTTGTGAACGTTAGTATTTTCGTTTGGGTTTTGCGTCGTTCTTGATATGTAACCTTATGTTTGGTATTGATGTAAATTCCAGATTCGGTCGCGGAGACGTCAGACGCGGCACGAAAGGGGAAAGCGGTGATTGGACGTGACTAGCTAGGGATTCCGGTGAGTAGATGTAACATCTACGGGTGACTATCGTTGGATGGCACAAGCCGCCCGATAGTTTTAGTAACTTAAAAGATTCTTAGTGATGTTAGTAATTAGGGGTGTAATACTTACATGATTATTTGCTGCATCCATGCCTTATATTGACATACATATGCGAACCCATTTTATAGGACACCTGCACCATTGCCAGGGTTTTTATATGCAGCACGAGCACTATTCATGCTTACACACACGCCCTGGTAATTGCCATGCCACCATACTAGATAACCTATAATTTGAAACCTTTTACTAATTGATGCTTAAACCTGTGCTATTGCCTTTAATTCCTTAAAATGAAATCGTAGGATTTCTATTCATGTGCATGTACCTCATCATATTATTTGTTCATGCCTAGTCTATTAATCATACATCGTAGCTTAATTATTGATACCATATGCATTCATCACCATTGATATATGCACTTATGAGGATTTCTTGAGATTTTATGATATTTCTGGATTTCGGGGGAAAGCCGCAAAATTTCTAAACTTATTATGCTTTCAAAATATGTAATTGCGGTTTTCTAGTGATATAAAGTGTCGTCCACCATGAGTTTGCTGTGGTTTTCGAGATCCGTGTCGAGGAGTGGAGGAACCGTCACGGGTACATGGTGGGCCCGGTAAGGTACCCCGGGGCAAGAGGAATGTGGTGTTGATGTTGAGCCTGGTAGGGGATGGATTACCTACCGGTGACTGTTTAGGACGGCGGATATCCAGAGGATACCGACCGTGGCCGCGAGATGATGAGATATTAATATTTGAGATGGGTCAGCCGGACGGCTGAGGCCAGAGATACATTGATATGAGATTTGAGACAGTTTTGAGGTGTCGATGCTGGACACAGATTCTTGTTGATTCTATTGGTATTGTGCTGGTATTTCAAAAGAGATTCCTAAAGGAAGAACATGATTCTTATACTTACACATTCAGATCATGAGTTGATTCGCATTGCATTCATACCTGCTAGTATATTCATAATGCATACATACCTGCTATTATGTCCTGCCTTACCTGTATTTGTGATGCCAGGATGCTTGTGTGCATGCATTCGATAGCCTGTGTAGATGTTATTTATTACTCACGAGTTGGCAACTCACCCCCGTTGTGCCGCAGCCTTTTTCAGGTCCGCTCCGTCAGTACAGTAGCGGCGGGCGCACTTGCTTCTTTTGCCTGGACTTGAGGTTTTGCTCTTAGATGGGTTATATTATTATTTTTGCACCACCTTGTATATTCTTTGTATCTAGAGTACTCCATCTACTGTATCTACCAGTATTGTTGTATATTGACCTAGAGATGAGACTGTGAGATTTATGGACTTTTTATGCTGTATTTTGGGGTCGAGCTCACTTGATTCGACATGCTGTTTTTCTCATGCTTCTTTATGATTATTTTGCATGATGTTGTTTTATATTGCGTGGGATTTGTGACCGCCTTGTGGCGAAGAGCTAGCTCCCGCTTGGGGATGCCTTATTTGTTGGATTCATATATATTCTTGTTGTACCCATTTTGGGGGCCAGTATTTACAAAGGAGACTCTGCCGAAATTTTCGGAAAATTTTTTATTGTTTTTAATTAGGTTTTTATATGACTTATTTGATAAACTCGTTTTCATTTGATTGGGTTCTCTTCACTCTTTTGCTTATTTAGTTTTGGTTTTCTGGGCTTTGGCTTACTTATTTTACGGACGTCTTGAGACGTTTCGTAAACTTAAGTGCCAGTCACGTTCCGTACCCTGCGGGTCGTGACAACGAGTCTTTAGAGTCCCCCACATTCAGTTGCTCAAGTTTTCGGGCGAAATGCTGAAGAGGCCGTATGGAGATATGGCAGGGTTCGATCAGATACGTGCGGTATTGCACGGATCAGGATCGGACGGATAATACTAGCTGGCTTTGGTTTAAGCCGGATCCTAGTATAGTACAGTGTAGATTTTGTCTCATTGCATTTGTATTTCGGTCGGAATACAAATGCGGGTGCGTATACACAGTAGAGGGGTTTTCCTGTAAATTATTACGGGACCAGTTTTCTGGAGTTGCCAGTTTGCTTTCCGTTTCGGCCATATTTCTTTGTATCCTGCATTGGACGAAGATTGGTGGAGGAGGGCTTATTTGCATTTGTGCAAATAAGCAATTTGGAAGGGGGTCTTTGCATATTATTGTATCATGATACTTGCACCATCATTTGACTTCTTTTGACCATGATGGCTTGACTTTTGTTTTCATGATGGTTGATTTGGAGTGTTGAACTTGTTTTGTGATAATGGTTGATCATGATAACCTTTTCTCTCACTCTTGCATTATGGGTGTGGCTCCCTCATTTTTCTTTGCTCTCCATTCTCATTCCATCCACCATGCATGGCCGACCAAGCTCATTAGGGGCTGTCCAAATTTCATGTGTGGGGTTTTTTGTTCTTTTGCTTTGGTAAAAATCCCACAAGATCAATCTCCAAAAGCTTATATCATTTCCTCCACCAAAAGGCAACCTCCATGAACCCCAAAATGAGACATGGTTCTACATTATATTCTACAGCAAATCTTGGGCACGTTGACTCGCCAGCTTCATGCCCGAGTTGCCTCGACATAGAGGTGGGAGCCCGTAAAAGAAGCCGGCGACGTGGTGCCCTTCCGGCGACGAGGTGGAGACCGTACATTCCGCGGGAGATCGGGACGACGGCGAGAAGACCGGAGGACACGGATCGCTCGGTATATCTCTCTTCCCCATCTTGTAGTTAGCTAGGACTAGTTAATGGCACGATCCGGGTTTTTAGGGCGCGGTGGTGCCGGTTTGAAAAATTAAAGTTAAGCATCGCTTCCACATTCCGGCGTCGGATTGACGGCCGGGGCGCCGCCGTGCACTTACACTTCGTTCTTATATTCTCTGAATTTCTCAAAACCTTCAGACTTATGTTTCAACAGGAATACATGTCCGTATCTTGAGAGATCGTCAGTGAATGTAATGAAGTAGGAAGAACCGTTACTGACTGTTAGTTATATGTATGCCCTAGAGGCCATTACTATACATAGGATGTATATTGTAGTGGATGCTGGGACATATATAGGGAGGACTTTCTTGCTCGACATGATAGTATGCTATCTGGTTGATCTTTACCTTAACGTGTATACTGATTGTCTCTCTGTTACATGTTGGTAAAGCCCTTAGGATGTGTGCTTGACTACCTGGACTATGATGCGGATCATACTAGTGGGGACATGGTGGTCCATAAGTACATCCTTCAAAGTCCCTAGTCATGGGTGTATCGAGACGGGGCATCGATATACCAGAGTAGACTAGCGTATACCTTCTCGACCCATACAGATGGGCGATGGATGATCCCATATCCATTGGTGTTTGACATCAGAGATGATATACGGGTGCTCAGTAGAGACTGGGTACACTGGATGGACTCGCCGAGAACTCCCAGATGGTATTATACCTCACGTCAGATGGCAGTTCTCTGGTGACACTGGTACAGAGTAGTCTGTTGACCCGAGATCGTCATAGAGTCTTGTGTGGTTCCCACTGTGCTTTGATTTCCATCTTACCACGTCCAAGAGGGCATGCAAAACGGTGGTTTTTGGGTACAGTCCCGAGTCACATGGAGGCAATGAGCGATAGGAGGGGATTCGTCTCTCCCGGTATAGGGAGTTGATGTTGCACTGTGTTCGATTGGCTATAACAGGAAGTCCCTGGCCAGGGCTGCTCAGAGAATTGCTGGTAAGTGTTACCAGTAGTTTCTCGACCCGTTATGAGCCTCATATCGACACGACTTATCGAGCTATTGGGGTCTGACGTTTACCACCCCTAGGCAAGATATGCGACATATCAGACGATCAGACCGGACTGTACGGTAGTGTTACTGGTCGGATTCACTGGAGTGTGAGCGGGCTTGCTCGTCGATCTTCAGATCGCTCAATACCCGGGTGGCCGTTACGTTTAGCAGACCGCTTGTGGCTTGTGGGTGTTTGATATGATCATCATCCGCTGCCGGCGTATTGACGAGTCTTTAGAGTCCTACACAGAGGTTTCCTGGCTCAAGCGAAACGAAATAGGAGCGCATATGAGATATATGCGGGACCGAGAATAATGCGAGTATGTGATACCGTATTCCATTCTCGCGATGAATGTATCGAATGGTTGTATGCGATATAACCTAGTTATCGATTCAAGCGTTGATTCGATAAGCCGATACATTGTATACTAGTCGGTTGTGTGCGACATGACCGGATTATTGAATCAAGTGTTGATTTAATGATTTAATGTATAATTATATATTTGATATATTACTTTGCATTAACTAGTATTGGTTCACTTTAAATCGATTTTCTCACTCGGGTGTGCGCATTACATATGCGATATGATTTTGTGCATTTGATTGTATCATGTTTGATGATGCATGATTACTTGGTTAAGTGCAAAGAATTAAACCATGGTTAAAAGAATGGTTAGGGTTTCATTTCCTTTATTTATTCTCATTTATTTATTTGTTTATTCATTTTGGAAAAGAGGAGAAAAGAATGGTGGCTTATTTTGGAGTTTAGTTGAAGCTTCATGAATCTTTGATCAAGTCAACCATTCTTATCTCATCCTTAACCCTAACCATTCCCACTAACCATGATTCATTCTCTACACTTAACTCTAGTTAACATTATGATAAGTTTTGATTTTTCTATGGTTTTTAAATAACTTATCATAATATTCTTCTTCATCTTCTTCATTCTTCAAGTGAAGAAAACCAAGCTCCATCAATGGTGATTGTTGGAAAAGAGTGAGAAATCCAAAACTAAAGTCTACCCACTTCCTATTTCTTCATCCTCTACCTCTTGCCAAGTAGTAGAGTGTGTTTACTTCACAAGTTTCTTGACTTGGTGAAGTTGTGAGCTTTATCTAGCGATGCCTCGACGTAGATCATCTTCGGCATGGACATCGACGACCTAGCTCCCTTTTTCTCCGACGAAGCCGACACTTGAGCCCAGATTTGATTTGGACAGCGGAGAGGACCTCGTTGCGGAGCTATGGAGGTGGAGCACCGGATCTACAAAGGTTGTATTTCCGTTAAACTTTTAGTTAAGTGTTAACTAGTTAGTTTTTCGCCTAGACATCTAGCCGACGATCCGTAGTTTAGGGTTTGTAGGCACCGTAAAATTTCAAATTGGCATGTTCGATGCCTTGTGAGACCTCCTTGGGGTGCCTAGGAATCCTACAGTGGTATCAGAGCCAAGCTAGAGCCTTAGGCGAAGTCCAGATGGAAATTGAAGTCCGAACGAACCCGAAACCCCGAACCAATATTGCTCTCTATCCAATTTTTTAAAACAGGGATTTTTCAGTATTAAAAATATCCAGAAAAACATGCAGGAAAATCTAAGAGTAACTGTGCAATTCGTAACCCTAATTCCATTAAAGCGCCGCGCTTCCGCGGCACGAGCACGGCTCGTGCGGCGGAAACGCGGCCGTTTTGTCGTTTTGTGAGACGAAGTTTACACAGTAACTCCTAGTTTCCAGTGTTGGTCTTCCTGGGTATTTTTAATATTTTTTCAAGAGTTGAATTTTTCTGAGTTGATTTGGGGATTCGGTATTTCGATCGGGGTATCAAATTTTGTCTGTGTGGCTTTCCGGATAAATTTTAGAATATGTTAAAAAGTTCGACCGGATATAAATACCCAATTTTCCCCTGTCGGGAAATTTCCAAGTGTTGGATTTTTCCGAAGTTTAATGACGTTCTAAGTAGTGCAAGTAACACGATGGTCCCTCTAGAAGACAACAAACCTTAACTCGATTATGTGACCGTCTTGAACTGCCCTTTGAACCTTCGGGTTTGGGGCAGTACGGCGTGCCACATGTGAGGCGTTGGCTTGACCCTTCTACGGCTGGACCGTTGGTACTGAGGTACGAACTGAATGTTGTTAGACTAGTTTCATGTGTTGATCTGTATCGGGAAAACTTGGGTGTTAGAATGTTCGATCGGAAAGTTTAACATTTTCTATTTATCTGGAATGGGGTACAATAATTGGAATTCACAATAGTTATGAGATAACTAAATGAATGTTATAAACATAGCAGTTTAGTCTCACTTGATCGGTTGCCACGGAATTTTGATGTGATCAAAAGTCCGTCGCAATCACGTAGCGTACGCGGATACTCGCCGGGTAAACTTAATAGACAGCCTCACTCCATAGCCCCGACCAAGTGACTGTAGGAGAACCCCGTCGCCGAAAGCATCCGTTCGGGTGCTCCCGGCAGCGGTGTTCCGCCTTGGTGCACTTCGTCGACGGTATCGGGGGTGCGCCCGCCTACTAAAGTTTGCGACGAGCATTCGATCAAAATGTCGGGAATCCTGTTGAATTGCCCGACTTGATATTGAAAAGTGTTTTCGATAAAGAGACTAAAATGCGGGGTTTATAATTGTTAGGCATGCGATGTCTAAGTAATTCATTTGGTCAGGCATGCGATGTCTGAGGTGGTTGCGGATTCCAACTGTTGTAGTTTTACATTTTCTTTTCTGTGACCGTAAGTGTAATATGTGATATCGCCGGTTTCGTTGCTATATGTCAACGACAATTGGGATGCGCATATTTACTTACGTTGATGACATGTGATGTTATGTGTTGCTGGATATGTTATATTGGATCGTCGTGTTTGAATAGCCGGGGGTTTTTATGTGAGATGAGTGTTTTTCATTTTCATTCATGTAAAAACTTGTATGTAATATTCTTTTATTGGGGCGCTTCCAGGTTGCGGAAGTTGTCACCGTTGATGTATATTATTTACTTTTCTGCACTAGGATAGACCCAAGGAGGGGAGCACAAGTAACCGGGTTCTGGGGTCCAGTGGAAGACCAACTCGAGGAGTCGAGTCCGGGTCTCCTAACCCTAGAATTGGTAGGGTTGCTTGCCGCTCTCGTAGGGGTCTAGGGGTGTGGGTTTGGCTATTCATCACGACCGTGGAATCCGTGTTTTATACTGGCTCGTATTGAAAACACGGACGTCCTAGTATATCCAATATTTCATATGATTCTTCTGCTGCGATATCTGTGATGTGACCATGTGATGTTCTGTGATAGATACAGTATATAGTATATATGATATATTATATAGACGTTACTTATGTTTTACACTCGCGCTAGCCCTGCCCCGCTCTGCCGTTAGTTACCTAACCTAACGGTGCACGAGGGGACATCGAGGCGAATGCGGATGGCATAAGTGTACGTCGTATTTATCTGTGATGTTTAGGTACATAATTGATGGGACTTCATTAATGTGATTAATGAAATAAAAGAAACCTAAGATGTTGTAGAATCGAATTTCAAAATAAAACAGGTAGCTACAGTTCTTGCTTTGCACAGAGGTATATGTGATATATCCTGCACCTTATTCGATGAGGAAAGGACCGAGATCCCTTCACCGGGAGTGACTCCTTTAGCAATAACTGGCAGATGATACACACTCGGTTTGTCTTTTGATTGCTTTTAAGTGTTTTTGCTTTGCACAGCGATATATATGATATATCCCGCACCTCATTCGACGAGGAAAGGACCGACGATCCCTTCACCGGGAGTAACTCCTTTAGCAAAACTAGAAAAGCCTCAAAAACACTCCATTTCAAAACTTCATTTGATTCTACAACGATATCAAGTTCATTACGCAATAGGTTTTCATAAAAACCTGTCGTAGCCCTCCGTCATTTCAGATAAGTAGTAGTTAGTATTCGTGCTGCGTTTGTTGGCCTTTGTCAAGGCGCAGTGTGCGGTAGCTAACTGGTGCTTATCTGCTTATGCATATGATGCAGATTGAGTTAGGGTAGTCGTGCGACCTTGTTGGCCTTTGTCAAGGGCCGTGCAGGTGGGTTTAATTCAATCAGGAAATGACGGGTTGAACTTGACTAGCATCCTATGGTTTGTTGGCCTTTGTCAAGGTCATAGGAGGTTAGGGGCAAAATATTATCGGGAATTTCAAGTGTTGAAATTTGCAATGAGATTGCATACCTTCTATGAGATAGTTGGATCCCGATACCCGCTGCGAGTAAGTGTTACTCCTGGGAGAGTTTTATACATTACAATTAGCCGAACAAGTAGGTGTCTAGAAAGGTGTCAACGGGGTTACGCCTCTGGGAAAACGAGGTTTACATTAATTAGGTTCGTGCGAAAGCACGGGGGACCTCCCTCAAAGTACCGACACTGGCCTGACTGAAAAATTGGCGAACTTGTAGTGTGTAATTAATCCCGGCTAGTCTTTCCTTTTAGGGTTTGAAGGAAGATTTGATAAAAAGCAGTGGGAGCCATCCTGATTAGATCAAATAAAAACCAATCTATTCTTGACAGAGCGCACGCTGAGTGTTTTCTTCTCTCTCTCTCCTGGTAGCGACCATATCACGCCTTAATCAAGATAATAATACGGAATATTGACCGAACCCGCTTGTAATACTGAGCTGGGGAACGTTGGTCCCGCTCCTACTTATAATTGTTATAAGACAGAGCAGGAAATTGGGGAATACCAGATTTCCCGTGCCGCCCAAACGAAGAGAGTGCATGTTGATGCATCATCTTCGGGTTTGTTCATTATACAGAACTGTTTCTCAGTATCCTTTACGTCCTGGGTATATGATACCGGATCAGGATCCTAGATATGTAATCTGTTACATAGGGCTACAGATAGGTAGAGAACTGAGAACGGGTGATAAGTTTCATGACGCAGAAAACGGGGCAAGTGTTGCAGCCAAGTCTGTTGGTCACTGTCACCCTGTATTACCAATACATTGATTCTGAACGAATGTTATTAGATACCGAACCTGATATACAAAATCATATCAGTCTCTTTATTAGTAAAGAAACGATATAATATTGTATTGTTGGATAATGTTTTGAACATTTCCTATATCAAAAGTTGATCGGTTCAGGCACGTTATCTAAAAGCGTTGATGTTCTAAATCAAACTACAGTTCTTATTATATGGAACACACACAAGAGGAAGAGTTCAGAAATGAACGAATCCTACTTGAGGCATTGTAGACTAGGTCATATCAATGCGACCCGACTAGCTGAAGTTACATGTAGATGCATATTTAAATCAGTTTGAATTTACATCTTGTGAAACTTGCCAGTCATGTCACAAAGATAAGATGACCATAGCTCTGTTTACTGGAAACAGAGAAAGAGTTAGTAAACTCTTGGGATGATACATGTTGATGTATGTAGGTCCCCAGTCTACACATGCCAAGACTGGTTCCTTATACTTCATTACGTTCTCTGATAATCTCTCAAGATTCAGTCATATGTTCCTGTTGAAACACAAGTCTGAACCTTTTGAGATATTCATAGAATATAAGTTAGAAGTAGAGAACCAGAATACGGGTATAAGTATTATGCCCTATGATGAGATCAGGAAGGAGAATACTTGTGCATGGAAATCCTGGACTATTCTAAAGGAGAATGAGATTCTCTCTCAGCATTACTCATCTGTATACACCATAGCACGATGGTATATCAGGGCGGAGCACTCACACCCTACTTGATATGGTGTGCTCTATGATGAGTAATACTGAGTTACCTTTTTCCTTTTGGGTGTTATGCACTTGAGAAGTTGCATACCTATTGAATAGGGTTCGAATCAAATCAATGCCTACCACTTCATATATGATATGGAAAGGGAAGAGCCCATGTCTTAAGCTAGTTAAGATTTGGGGTTGTCCGGCCTATGTCTAAAAGCAAAATCCGGACAAGCTCGAGGCAAGATCTGTTTTGTAGAACTGGAAATGTTCCATCTATACAAACTACAGCAGATGATTTGATAGAACCAAAGGATTCAGTAGATTCCAATGAACCTCAGCCTCTCCGCCGATCTAGTAGGGTTTCTCACCCACCTGAGAGATACTGCGGTTTCTCTATGACAGTGGGAGCGAGAATTGCATTATGAGATGATGACCCAACTAGCTTCGAGCTGGCCATCGAGAGTAAGACTCTGTAAGAATGGCTGGATGTTTAGCGACCTGAGATGGAATCCATGTACACCAATAAAGTATGGACTTTGGTTGCTATATCTGAAGGGTTAAATCCCCATCAGGAGCAAGTATATCTTGAGAAGATTACTTGGTGTAGATGGAAAAGTTGAGACTTTCAAAGCTAGACTTGTTAAAGGTTTGCATAATTGACCAGATATGGATCATAATAAAACCTTTTTCTAAGGAGCTATGGTTAAGTCCATCCAGATCCTACTTGCCACGGCTACATACCATAACTACGATCTCTGGTGGTTGGGTGTCTTGACTGCTTTTCTAAATGATGATTTGGAAGAGAGCGTCTATAAGTACACAGCCAGAGGGCTTCGTAGACAGTGGGAGCAGCGGAAACGTGTGCAAGATGCTTTATAGGATAAAGCAGGCATCGCGGAGTTGGAACGTCTGTTTTGATGAAGTAGTCAAAGAGTTTGACATCATCAAAATGGTAGATGAACCTTGTATAAACAAAAAGGTAGTAGAGAGTATGGTGACGATCCTCGTAGAGTACGTGGATGACATACTCTTGATAGGGAAGTAGTTTCCTATGCTACGCTCGGTCAATCTCCGCTTATCACAAAGATTCTCCATATAGGATTAAAGTGATACCTACTAAATCCTGGATTTTGGATCTATGAGATAGATCTAAATGGATGTTAGGATACTCAATAGATGTAGTGAGATGGTGTCAATCGATCCTGAGGAGAATCGCTGGAAGGGTTCCAGTGTGATAAAGACGACTGAATGTCAGTCGCAGGCATTGCCTTTACCCTCAGTAAAAGGACGGTATGTTGGAAGAGTTCTAAGCTAGATACCGTGGCATACTAGACGATGAAGGCACGATACATCGCTACTTAAGATGCTACCAAAGAGGCTGTTTGGGTATATATTGGTTCATAAGATGAACCATGTTCCTCCCATTGTGTGACAATGGAGTTGTAGCATATGCCAAAGAACGCCGGTCCCATCAGTGATCCAGACATATTCTAAGGCAGCATCACCTGATCATGGAGATGGTTGATCTCCAGGGAGATCGAGGTTTAGAGAGTAGACTCAGAGGACAACACAGCGGATCCACTCACAAAGGCCTGTTCCCAGAGAGAGACACTTTTATGGGATGGTTGAGTATGAGATACTGCAACCACTGCTATCAGATGGCCCTAGTGCAAGTGGGAGATTGTTAGTTATATGTATGCCCTAGAGGCCATTACTATACATAGGATGTATATTGTAGTGGATGCTGGGACATATATAGGGAGGACTTTCTTGCTCGACATGATAGTATGCTATCTGGTTGATCTTTACCTTAACGTGTATACTGATTGTCTCTCTGTTACATGTTGGTAAAGCCCTTAGGATGTGTGCTTGACTACCTGGACTATGATGCGGATCATACTAGTGGGGACATGGTGGTCCATAAGTACATCCTTCAAAGTCCCTAGTCATGGGTGTATCGAGACGGGGCATCGATATACCAGAGTAGACTAGCGTATACCTTCTCGACCCATACAGATGGACGATGGATGATCCCATATCCATTGGTGTTTGACATCAGAGATGATATACGGGTGCTCAGTAGAGACTGGGTACACTGGATGGACTCGCCGAGAACTCCCAGATGGTATTATACCTCACGTCAGATGGCAGTTCTCTGGTGACACTGGTACAGAGTAGTCTGTTGACCCGAGATCGTCATAGAGTCTTGTGTGGTTCCCACTGTGCTTTGATTTCCATCTTACCACGTCCAAGAGGGCATGCAAAACGGTGGTTTTTGGGTACAGTCCCGAGTCACATGGAGGCAATGAGCGATAGGAGGGGATTCGTCTCTCCCGGTATAGGGAGTTGATGTTGCACTGTGTTCGATTGGCTATAACAGGAAGTCCCTGGCCAGGGCTGCTCAGAGAATTGCTGGTAAGTGTTACCAGTAGTTTCTCGACCCGTTATGAGCCTCATATCGACACGACTTATCGAGCTATTGGGGTCTGACGTTTACCACCCCTAGGCAAGATATGCGACATATCAGACGATCAGACCGGACTGTACGGTAGTGTTACTGGTCGGATTCACTGGAGTGTGAGCGGGCTTGCTCGTCGATCTTCAGATCGCTCAATACCCGGGTGGCCGTTACGTTTAGCAGACCGCTTGTGGCTTGTGGGTGTTTGATATGATCATCATCCGCTGCCGGCGTATTGACGAGTCTTTAGAGTCCTACACAGAGGTTTCCTGGCTCAAGCGAAACGAAATAGGAGCGCATATGAGATATATGCGGGACCGAGAATAATGCGAGTATGTGATACCGTATTCCATTCTCGCGATGAATGTATCGAATGGTTGTATGCGATATAACCTAGTTATCGATTCAAGCGTTGATTCGATAAGCCGATACATTGTATACTAGTCGGTTGTGTGCGACATGACCGGATTATTGAATCAAGTGTTGATTTAATGATTTAATGTATAATTATATATTTGATATATTACTTTGCATTAACTAGTATTGGTTCACTTTAAATGGATTTTCTCACTCGGGTGTGCGCATTACATATGCGATATGATTTTGTGCATTTGATTGTATCATGTTTGATGATGCATGATTACTTGGTTAAGTGCAAAGAATTAAACCATGGTTAAAAGAATGGTTAGGGTTTCATTTCCTTTATTTATTCTCATTTATTTATTTGTTTATTCATTTTGGAAAAGAGGAGAAAAGAATGGTGGCTTATTTTGGAGTTTAGTTGAAGCTTCATGAATCTTTGATCAAGTCAACCATTCTTATCTCATCCTTAACCCTAACCATTCCCACTAACCATGATTCATTCTCTACACTTAACTCTAGTTAACATTATGATAAGTTTTGATTTTTCTATGGTTTTTAAATAACTTATCATAATATTCTTCTTCATCTTCTTCATTCTTCAAGTGAAGAAAACCAAGCTCCATCAATGGTGATTGTTGGAAAAGAGTGAGAAATCCAAAACTAAAGTCTACCCACATCCTATTTCTTCATCCTCTACCTCTTGCCAAGTAGTAGAGTGTGTTTACTTCACAAGTTTCTTGACTTGGTGAAGTTGTGAGCTTGATCTAGCGATGCCTCGACGTAGATCATCTTCGGCATGGACATCGACGACCTAGCTCCCTTTTTCTCCGACGAAGCCGACACTTGAGCCCGGATTTGATTTGGACAGCGGAGAGGACCTCGTTGCGGAGCTATGGAGGTGGAGCACCGGATCTACAAAGGTTGTATTTCCGTTAAACTTTTAGTTAAGTGTTAACTAGTTAGTTTTTCGCCTAGACATCTAGCCGACGATCCGTAGTTTAGGGTTTGTAGGCACCGTAAAATTTCAAATTGGCATGTTCGATGCCGTGTGAGACCTCCTTGGGGTGCCTAGGAACCCTACACTGACATGTGTAGACATGGGACCACATACATCACTATGTATAAATCCCAAGAGTTCTTTAACTCTTTCTCCGTGTCCACTAAACGGAGTTTTGGTCATCTTGCTTTTGAGACATGACCGGCAAGTGTCATACGATGAAAATCCGAACGGATTCAAATATCCATCCTTATGTAACTTAGCTTGCCGTGTCGCATTGATATGACCTAGTCTACAATGCCACAAGAAGGATTCGTTCATTTCTGAACTCTTCCGCTTGTGTGTGTTTTGTACATTAAGTATTGTAGTTTGGTTAAGAAAGTATATTCCATTATTTAACGATCCTGATCCAATCAACTTTTGATTTAGGAATATGTTCATAACATTATCCTGTACTACAAAACTATATCCATCTTTACTCAATAAAGAAACTGATATAAGATTACATATCAGGGTCGGAATGTAATAGCATTCGTTCGGAACCAATGTATTACCATTTGGTAACACAAGGTGATATTCGCCAACTGCTTTGGCTGCAACATTTGCACCATTCCTTACTCTTACGGAATGATCACCCTCTCCCAATTCCCTACCTTTTCGTAGCCCATGTAATATATTACATATATGGGATCCCGATCCGGTATCTAATACTCAGGACGTAGAGTGAACTGAGAAACATTTCTCGATAAGTAATACACCTGAAGAAGATGCATCAACATGCTTATTCTTCGTTTGGGTGGCGTGAGAATCCAGACATTCTACTATTCCCTGCTCGGACTTATAACAATTATAAGTTGGAGCGGGACCACGTTCCCCTGCTCAATATAATAAGCGGGTTTAGTCAATACATCCATGTTATTATCTTGATTAAAGCCTGACATGGTCGCTACCTTGAGAGAGAGAAGAAAACACTTTAGCGTATGCTCTTGCAAGATTAGATTGGTTATTTTCTTATCTAATCAGGATGGCTCCCACTGCTTTTTATCAAATCTTCCTTCAAACCCTAAAAGGTAATATTAGCCGGGATTAATTACACTTTACAAGTTCGCCAATATTACAGCCAGGCCAGTGTTGGTACTTTGAGGGAGGTTCCCCGTGCTTTCATATGGACCTAATTAAAATAAATCTCGTTTTCCCAGAGGCATAACCCCGTAAACACCTTTCCAGTCACCTACTTGATCGGCTAATTGTCCTGTGTGAAACTCTCTCAGGAGTAACTCTTACTTACAGTGGGTATCGGGATCCAACTATCTCATAGGAGGTATGCAATCTCATTGCAAATTTCAACTCTTGAAATTCCCGATAATACTTTTACCCCTAACGTGCTATGACCTTGACGAATGCCAACAAACATAGTCCGCTAGTCAAGTTCAACCCGTACATTTCTTGATCGAATTAAACCCACCCGCACGACCCTTGATGAAAGCCAACAAAGCCGTACGACTACCTTCACCCAATCGCATCATATGCTGCAGATAAGCAATAGTTAGCTACCGCACACTACGCCTTGACGAAAGCCAACAAACGCAGCACGAATACTAAGTATTACTTATCTGAAATGTCGGAGGGCTATGCAGGTTTTTCAGAAAACCATGAGTGTAATGAACTTGATATCGTTGTAGAAGCAGGTGATTTTGAAAAAGGAGTGTTTTTGAGGCTTTTCTAGTTTCGCTAAAGAGGTCACTCCCGGTGAAGGGATCTCGGCTCTTTCCTTATCGAATAAGGTGCAGGATATTTCATAAATACTGCGGTGCAAAGCAAGAACTATAGAAGCAATCAAGAACTAAATCGTGAGTTTATAGCATCTGCCAGTTTTGCTAAAGAGGTCACTCCCGGTGAAGGGATCTCGTCTCTTTCCTCATCGAATAAGGTGCAGAGTATATCACATATACCACTATGCAAAGCAAAAACTGTAGCTACCCTTTTTGAATATTTGATTCTACAACATCTTTTATGTTTCTTTTCTTTTATTAATCTCATTAATAAATCCCATCATTTATGCTTCCTAAGCATCACAAAAGAAACGAAAATATAACGTACGCTTATGCCATCCGCATTCGCCACAATGTTCCGTTATGCACCGTTAGGTTACTTAACTAACGGCATAGCCGGACGAGACTATCGCGGGTGTAAAACATAAGCAACATTTATTATATATCATATATACAATAATAAAGCATTCGTCTCACGGATATAAAATAATCACATCACAATATATCAGCAGCAGAAGAAACATATGAAATATTGGATATACTAGGAGGTCCGTGTTTTATTTCGAACTTGTATAAAACACGGATTCCACGGTTGCGATGAATAGCCAAATCCACATCTCTAGACCCCTACGAGAGCGACAAGTAACACTGTCAATTCTAGGGTTAGGAGACCCGGTCTCAACTCCTCGAGATGGCCTCCCACTGGACCCTAGAACCTGGTTACTTGTGCTCCCCGCCTTGGGTCTATCCTAATACGAAAAAGTTAATAATATACAATGGTGACATCATCTTCAACCCAGAAGTGCCCCAATAAAAGAATATTATATACAATTGAATTTTACATGAATGAAAATCAAAACCCTCATCTCATATAAAACCCCCGGCTATTCAAAACACGACGATCCAATACAACATATCACAGCAACACATAATATCTCATATCATCAACGTAAGCAAATATGCGTATCCCGATTGTCGTTGATGTATAGCAACGAAGCTGGCGATACACCACATACTACGCTTACGGTCGCAGAAAAGAAAGCGTAAAACTACAACATTTGGAATCCATAATCTCCTTAGACATCGTCAACCCGAAATATCACATATTACGGATTTCATGCCTAACTATATGAATTCAACATATTGTATCACAATCACAGAATTTCATGAGGATGTTTAACGTTTCGATCGAATCAACATACACTCACAAATTACCCCCATGAGCTCAACACTTGAGCAAAGTCGAAACATTGAAAAACTGTGCCACAGTGTCTATAGACCAGCCGTAAAAGGAGTTAACCAACGCCTCACCTATGACACCACGGAACTACGGCAAACCCGAAGGTTCGAACGCAGTTCCATGGGCATAGAATCGAGTTAAGGTTATTATAGTCTTCTAGGGGGTCCATAAGGGTACTTGCACGATTTAACGAATATAATCAACTTCGGAAAATTACAACACTTGGAAATTTCAGCGGGGTACAAAATGTGGTGTGTGAAGTTCGGTCGAACTGCTAAAAATAGTCAAGGTTACCAATACAGTGTTAAGTTATACGACTACGAATTAGCCAAAGTTCAAACTAATCATCACATGAAAAATGGGCTAAATAAATAATACTAGGAAACCCAAAAAGGAGACATGAGAGCATAAGGGAAATACGATGAGGAGAGGGGGCAGAGGGGCCGGCCAGGCCAGAAAATTTGGCTTGGGGATCGGCCCAAAACCGAGCCCCTCCCTCCGTATTTCCCCCATGTTCATCTTTTGGCCCAGAGACCATTCTGCACTTGTTTGAAAAAATTTTAAAGGACTTTTTGTAAAATTTCCAGAGAGCAAGAATGGGGTTCCTAATACCGTATTTCGAAGTGATTTTCATTTTTGTAATTGTTATAACACCGTACTTAGAATTTTAGTTTTGCTCTGATACCACTGTTGGGCTTCCCTTGCACCTATTCTAGGGTTTGGTAGCATCAATCATGCAACTTTAAAATTTAGAGAGGTGCAAAGTAAGCAAACAAAGAATCATGCATGTTTGTATCACATACAAATAAGTAAAAGAAATGAGGATTACAACCTTTGTAGTCCATTCCTTCGCTTCATAAGCTCCGTGTTGAGATCCCTTCGATGCGACCATCAAGAACTCCGACTCTCCTGTGGTTCTAAGAGGTGAATGATGCATCTTGCTTGAAGTCTTCATGATCTAAGATGATCTACCTTTAAGAATCTCTAACCCAAGCTTACACTCCACTAAACAACTTATTAGAGAAGTGAACACCCTAATTTAAGTGGCTAGAATATATGAGGATGATGAAGTTGGAATTTTGCTCTCTTTTGTTTTTAATTTCTCACTCAATATCATCACAAATGAAAATCTAGTGAAGCTTTTCTTCAAGAAGCAAGAAGCAGCAGCAAAAGCTTTTGTGATGAATAATGAATTATTGTTGTGGTTACTTATTCAACCATGAGTTAAGCGTGAAGGGTTTTAACTCATGTAGAGAATAAACTAGAGTTAACGGTTTGGATTGGGTTAACAAATATCTACACAAAATATCAAAGGATGAAGACAAAAGGAAAGCTTCATGAAAAGCTAACCTAAAAGCTAACCCTAATCCAAACCCTAACTAGGTTTAATCTCTAAATCATTATTGCATTTGTAACCCTAACTTGTTACAATATTCTATATCACATATACAATATATTTTGTAACAAAAAGAAAATAATACAATTAACATATATCACATATACATCAATGTATTATCCAGTGAGAAAATAAATCAATAAAGCGAGCTTATATTAGTTAACGTAATGTAATATATCATATATATAATTATACATTAAATCGTCGAATCAACTCTTGATCCGACAATCCGGCTATGTTGCATATAACCAACTAATATAACATGTACCATTTAATTGAATCAACACTTGATCCGATGACCCGGCTATATCACATATACCCGCCCGATATCTCATATCGCGGAATAGAATACGGTATCTCATATTATATTATTCTTGGTCCCGCACATATCAGATATGTGCTCCTACTTCATTTTGACTGAGCCAGGAAGCCTCTGTGTAGGACTTTAAAGAATCGTCAATACACCGGTAGTAGGTGATGATCATATCAAACACCCACAAGCTGCAAGCGGTCAGCTAAACGTAACAGCCACCCAGGTATTGAGCGATTAGAAGATCAACAAGCAAGCCTGCACATTCTCCTGTGAATCCAATCATTAACACTACCGTACAGTCCGGTCTCTTCGTCTGATATGTCGCATATCAAGTCTAGGGGTGGTAAACGTCAGACCCCAGTAACCGATAAGTCGTGTCGATGTGAGGCTCATAACAGGTCGAGAAATTATTGATAACTCTTACCAGTAGCACTCCATATCAGCCCTGGCCAGGGACTTCCAGTTATAGCCAATCGAACACAACACAACATCAGCTCCCTATACCTGGAGAGACGAAACCCTTCCTATCGCTCATTGCCTCTATGAGATTCGGGACTGTACCCAAAAGCCACTGTTTTGCACGCCCTCTTGGACGTGGTAAGGTGGAAATCAAAGCACGGTGGGAATCACACAAGACTCTATCACGATCTCGGGTCTACAGACTAACCTGTACCAGTGTCACCGGAGAACTGCTATCTGACGATTGGTATAATACCATCTAGGAGTTCTCGGCGAGTCCGTTCAGTGTACCCAGTCTCCACTAAGCACCCGTACACCATCTTTGATGTCAAACACCGATGGATATGGGATCATCCATCGCCCATCATATGGGTCAAGATGCGTATACGCTAGTTTACTCTGGTGTATCGATGCCCTGTCTCGATACACTCTCGACTAGGAATAGTTATAGGATGTACTCTTCGACTACCGTGGCCCCACTAGTATGATCTCATCATAATCCCAGTAGTCGAGTACATATTGTAAGGGCTTTATCAACATGTGAGAGCAAGACAGTAAACCAATACAAGTCAACATGTTAAGACAAAGTGAAACCAAATAGCATACTATCATGTCGAGCAAGAAAGTCCTCTCTATATATATCCAAGCATCCACTATAATATACATCATATGTACAACAATGGCCTCTAGGGCATATATACAACTAACACAGATACCTGGGTAGCCGTTACGTGCAGCTAGTACCGCTGACGTTCTTGTGGTTAAACCTACTGCCAGCATACTGTCGAGTCTTTAGAGTCCCACACAGAGGGTTTCCCAGCTTCAGGCGAAACGATGTAGAGGTCGTATGGTTTCACGACAGGGTTCGATCACATACGTGTACTTGTGCGCGTGTGATGTTTGAGCGGACAATAGTAGTAGGTTTTGGTTTAAGCTGGATCCTAGTATTTGATTGTTGGATTAGTTTTGTCTCTTTGTATTCGTGTTTCTCGGAACACAGATGCAGGTATGTATATACGGATGAGGGATGTAGAAGGAGACACTTCATTAGGGTTTTGACCATTGACTTGATTAAAACAATTATGAGGTGGAGGAAAGTATTTGTTATTTTTTTAAATGATAATTGTGGCATGGCTCCTTGGATTGACTCTTTGACCTAGATATTTTCTTGTAAGATATTTTTGTGGCACTAGATATTTTTGGATGAGATATTTTCTTGCCTTGCTTGTGGCCATGTCAAGTTAAGCCATTCTATTTTTCTATTACCATTATCAAAAATCATTTCTCTTTCCTCAAGTTCACTCTCTCCTTCTTCCTCTCAAAACCCTAGTGTCTCATGTGTTGAGAATCGAGGGTTAGTGCGACTTAGCTACCCAAAATCACACTCTACTCATTCTATGCTACTTAGTTTAGCACACCAAGTGACCTAGTTGCCTCAACTTGGAGGTTAAGCTCAAGGTTGGAACTCTCGGGTGGATCTTCTTCGACTTCAAGAAGCCAACGAGGAAGCGCTATCCATTTCCACTCCAAGGAGCTCACAAGGTGAAGGAGGACAGCGAGAAGACAAGAAGGACACGATACTACGAGGTATAACATTCATTCGAGTAGTTAAACCTTATATAGATTGCTAGCTAGGGTTTTATGTTCGATCTTTGCTTCAATTTGGTGTTGCGAAGCCCGTAAAAATCACTTTTTGCTAATTCCGCCTCCCTGCGAACACGTGGGGTGCGCGACATCGACTTACAACACTAAAGCAGGAATAGTGGAAATAGATCATCTATTTTTTATGTGACAGTCATAGAGTTTGACTTCGTTAGAATAACAGATGGATCTGGTAAGAAGGTGGTAGGGAGTGATGTCCTGGTATTTGGATGACATGCTGTTGATAGGAAGTGATATTCCTAAACTACGATCGGTTATACTGTGGTAGTCACACGGTGTTTCTCCACATAGGATCTGGATAAAATATCTGGGATTCTGGTTACTAGATCTAAGGTTTTAGATCTAGATTTGGGAAGTGTCCCAATTTGGATTCTTTGACACTATTCTAAAGTGTTTTAGAATGGACGACTCCTGGCGTGGTGGTGTACCCGTAAGTGACGGAGTCACCCTCTCTAAAGAGATGTCTTCTACGCTGATGAGGAAAGGGATTTGCATGATTGACATATCTCTTGCTTAGGCAATTGAGTCAATCATGAAATGTCAAGTACCACACCAGATATTGATTTTGCACTGGCTGCAATAAGCATATATTAATCCAATTCTGGAGAAACGTTTGGAAGCAGTTATGAACATAAGTGGATGTTCTTGGTATATGGTAATGGCGGCCTCCTTCGGGAGGTGGTTATCAATTGAGACTTCCAAGGTGACCTGGATAATAGATTGCCTGTCAGAGTTATAGTTTTCCCTCTTTTTGAGGGGCAGTATGTTGGACATATGGTCCAAGCGGATACTGAGAAAGGCATGGTGCAGGATACTCATTAAATTCAGTGGATAATACAATCTAAGAAGTTTGTTGGATTTAGAGTTCATTTGTGAACTGGGTCCCATCAAATATCCAGACAAATTCAAAGACAGGTATCGCTCATTTCGGGAGATAGTATTTCTCCGCGAAGTTGAGATATAGAGAGATACAGAAAAAAACACTGGACCGGATCCACTCACTGAGGCTATTTCTTGAACGCTATAGTTTCACAGACGGGCTTTGCGAAACTTATTAGTAGAGTAGTTGGGTGTTCAGTATCACACGGGCTGTGAGTATGCGACACTGCAATAATTAGCCTTAAGTGCAAGTGGGAGATTGTTGGCTATAGTTGTTGGGTTATGCAAGCGCCCCGACCATCAATCCATGACCAAATGTGGAACAAAATTTTTTAAAACTTGGCGCTACTACAACCAATTACCCGGATCTACCCATAAGCCCTAGATAACAAAACATGCAGAGGAGTTAGAATGGTTATACCGTATAGATCCGTGTCCTTCGGTCTTCAACCATCATCCCAAGCTCTTATGGGCTTCCATGATCAAGCTTGATCTCTGGTCTCCCTCCATAGAAGATGATCCACCCGAGAGTCTATGCAACGAGCTCCAACGTCATATCCGAGGCAACTAAAACACCTAGATCGCCACTCTAGATACTGTAGATGAAGTAGAGAGTGATGAAGGATTAATTTGTCTCAAGACACCCAAGGATTCTCAACTCATGAGAGGGTTTGGGTGGAGCTAGAGGAAGAAGAAGATGCCATGAGAATGGGGTGTTGAGAGCTACTCAAGAGAGAGAAAAAGAAATGAATAATGGCTTGTGTTTTTTGTTTGTTGTGTGAGTGTGATAAGAAATAATGGAGCCATCACATAAATGTCCATGTCTCCAAAATATCTTAGTCAACAAAAAATATCTCAACTCAACATAATCTCACAACAAACAAAAACCCAAAGTATTCTAGAATAGTAACCATGGGTCACTAATTAGCCATGCTACAAAAATGCAATAAACACCTCATCCTACACCTCACTAACCTTTTAATCCAAAAAGGTCTAAACCATAATGAGGTGTAATCTTCTAAAAGTAATCTTGTAAGAAATTACAAGAATACCCCTCATCTGTATATACATACCCGCATCCGTATTCTGAAGAATACGAATACAAAGAGACGAAAATAATCCAACAATATAATACTAGGATCCGGCTTAAACCAAAGGCCACCAGTATTATCCGTCCGAACATCATCCGTGCACAAGTACACATATATGATCGATCCCTGCTGTAAAACCATGCGGCCTCTACATCGTTTTGCCCGAAGCAGGGAAACCCTCTGTATGGGACTATAAAGACTCATCAATACGCTGGCAGAGGGTTCAACCACAAGCACGTCAGCGGCACTAGCTGTACGTAACGGCTACCCAGGTATTGAGCGAAAGGGAGGCCGACGAGCAAACTCATCCTGAAACCCCTACTGAGCCTGACAGTGACAATATCCATACAGTTCGTTCCGTTCGTCTATGAGTATCGCATTTCGAGTCTAGGGGGTGGATAAAGTCAGACCCTTAATAACACGACATTTAGTGTCGGTATGAAGCCCATCACCACCTGAGAAACTACCGATCCTAGATCAGTAATTCTCGACTAGCTTGGCCAAGAATTTCGGGTGATGGCTGCTCGTGCACAACCGCGACATCAACCCCCAATACCGGGAGAGACAAATCCCCCGACGATCCGCTCACTGCCTCCATGTGGCTCGGGACTGTACCCAACTAAAACCTGTTTGCATGACTCCTTTGAGCAATGGTAGGGTAGTAATCAAAGCACAGTGGGGACTCACACGAGACAAATGACGATCTCAAGTCGATAGACTAACCTGTACACATGTCACCAGGGAATTGCTATAAGGCAATAGGTATAATACCAACTAGCATGTTCCCGGCGAGTCCGTCTGGTGTACTCATAACCCAATGAGCCCCTGTATACATTTTAGGTGAACCAACTAACACCAATGGCTTATGAGACCGGCCACCGCCCCTCGTCGGGGTCTCGATCAGTATACACTAGTCTACTCTTGGAGTATCGATGCCCAGTCTCGAAACTCCCACGACTAGGGACATTTTAAAGATGTGCTTATAGACCACCCAACTCTCACATATATGATTGCCATCATACTGCTGGTAGTTAAGCAAGAATCCTACGGGCTCTATCAACATGTAATAGTTATCTGTAATGTCACTTGAAGCATGTATATGATGATAAAGACAAACCAGATAGCATACTATCATCTCGAGTGAGACTGTTCTACAGGTATGGGCCCTCCCTCAATCATTACAATCACGTGCCTGCGATCCAATAGTTGACTTGAGGGCATTATAGCCAACAATCTCCCACTTGCACTTAATGCTAATTATTACGGTGTCGCATACTCACAGCCCGTGTGATACCGAACACCCAACTTCTCTACTAATCATTTTCACAAAGCTCGTTTGTAAAACTATTGCGTTCGAGAAATAGCCCCAGTGAGTGGATCCGCTCCAATGTTTCTTTCATGTCTCTCTTGATCTCAAGTTCGCGGAGAAAGCCATCTCCCGAAATGAGCAATACCAGTCTTAGAATGTCTGGATATCTGATGGGACCCAGTTCTCAAATTAACTCCAAATCCAGTAAACTTCTTAGAGTCCATTGAATTTAATCAGTATCCTGCACCATGCCTTCCTCAGTATGCGCTTGGACCACCTGTCAAAACTACTGTTGGATATATGTATGCCCTAGAGGCCATTATATGATAGTGGATGTATCGGTATATTATATATATATATATATATATATATATATATATTCAGGGGACATTCTTACTCGACATGATAGTATGCTATCTGGTTGTATTTTATCTTGACATGTTCATTTGATCTTGCATATTACTCATTATGGTACATGTTGATAAAGCCCTTAGGATATTTGCTTGACTACTGTGATTATGATATGGATCATACTAGTGGGAAATGTGTAGCTTATAAGCATATCCTTGAAATATTCCTAGTCGTGGGTGTATCGAGACAGGGTATCGATATTCCAGAGTAGACTAGCGTATACCATTCTTGTCCCATATGATGAGCGATGGATGATCTCATATCCATCTGGTGTGATGACACCAAAGACTGTATACGGGTGCTCAGTGGAGACTGGGTACACTGAACGGACTCGCCGAGAACTCTTATGTGGTATTATATATATCATCGGATAGCAGTTCTCAGGTGACACTGGTACAGGTTAGTCTGTAGAACCGAGATCGTCATAGAGTCTTGTTTGTCCTCCCACTGTACTTTGATCTCCACCCTACTATGGCTCTACTGAGTCGTGCAAACAGATGGATTTTGGGTACAGTCCCGAGGCACATGGAGGCAATGAACGATAGGAGGGGTTTCGTCTCTCCCGGTATTGGGGGTTGATGTTGCGCTATACTCGATTGGCTATAACAGGAAGTCCTTGGCCAGGGCTGATGAGATTTACTGATAAGTGTTATCAGTAGTTTCTCGATCTGTTATGAGCTATATACCGACATGACTTATTGAGTTACTGGGGTCAACGATACCATCCCTAGACTCGATATGCAGCATATCTGACGAAGAGACCGGACTGTACGGTATGTGTTTCCAGTTGGCTCGACGGGAGTTTTGACAGGTTTGCATGTTTTTCTTCTGATTGCTAAATACCTGGGAGCCGTTACGCACAACTAGTGCCGCTGACGGTTTGTGGGTATGTGATATGATCACCGCCTACTGCTAGCGTATTGACGAGTCTAAGAGTCCCATAGAGGGGTTTTCTAGCGCATGCGAAATGATGTGGGGTGCATATGGGATATGCGCGGGAGCTCGATTAAATGCGTGTATATGATACCGTATTTTAAATCGGGCGTTTACTATTGGTCGGGTCGTATTTGATATGACCGGGTTATTAAATCAAGTGTTGATTTAATATTGACTTTTAGCTCATTTATTCAAAACCTTTTCTTATTGGATGTATGCATGAATGTATGTATGTACACATATAATGATGTGAATGCACACATACATGCATGCATGTGTCATGGTTGTTGATATATAGGAGATGGCAAAGCAAGACTCATATGGTAGATAAATATGTATATATATTCATTATTGCGAAAAAGAAAATGATTAAATCATGGTTGAATATTCTTCTTCGCTATTATTTACTTGAACTACGTTTTGACCATGGTTTAATTTCCTTTGTTCTTTAACTCACAAATGAAAAATCTAGATATTTATTAACCATGGTTTTATGTGAGTGTGACTTAAATACATATATTTTCTTTTCTCGTTTATCTTTAGATTTATTATTATCATTATAAAAAAGAGTTCAAGCTAGCCATCTCCTTCTTCTTCCTCCTTCATGCTCTCTTGAGTTTTCAAGTGAGTAAAGAAAAGATAAAGGAAAGGTTTTTAAGTGAGAATACAAACCACATCACCAATCTATACTAGGCTAGCCCATTAGCATAGGTTGTTTGCTCCACTTCCTCATAGATCATGTGAAGCAAGGAGCTTTGAGCTAAGGGACTCCGGGTGGATCGTCGTGGACTTGGAAGGATTCAAGCAAGTCGGTTCAAACCCTAGTTGATCCAAAGAGTTAAAGAGGGAGGTCTACAAAGGTTGTATTTCTCCCCACTTAGTGTTAGACACTACTTTGTATATGATACTATATATGTTGTTACCCTAGTTTTCTAGTTCGATTCATGGTTGGAATTACATAGCACCCCCTAAATTTTTAATATAGCATGTGTGATGCAACCTAAACCCTAGGTATGGTGCTAATGAATCCCTACAGTGGTATCAGAGCCTAGCTAGAACTTTAGAGTAATCTAGACGACGTTAAAAACTTCGAACGAACATCGATTGCTCCGAAAAATTGCTTTCTGGAAATTTTTCAAAATGTTGGAATTTTTTATAATAAAAATATTCAAAAAATCATGTAGGCAATTCTATGGACCCTCTGGAAGAACGATACCCTAACTCGATCAAATGACCGCGGAACCGCGGTCAGAACGCGCTTTTGGCGGCGGTTTCGCGGCGCCATTTATGAGGCACGGGTTGGCCCTTCTACGGTTGGCCCATAGGTACTAGGGCATGTTTCTAGGCATTTTTAATACCGCTCAAGCATTGAGCTTCTCTGTGAATTTTAGGGTAATTGATTAATCAATCGAATGGTTTAACATCGTCTAGTATTTATGAATGTAATACAATAATTGGAATCTACGCTGATTAGTTTTGTGAAAAGTAATTATTTGCGTGTAAATTTAACATTTCGGTCTTGGGCGGAATCGGGAATCTTGTTGAATTACCCGACTTCTTTAGAAAAGGTGTTTTAAATGGTGAGACCTAAATGTGAGATTTGCATCGTTAGGCATGAAATCCAGATTATGTGATATTCCGGATTTATGATGTCTAAAGGCAATGTAGATTCCAAGTATTGTTGTTTGACATTCTATTTCTGCGACCGTAAGTGTAGTATGTGGTGTATCGCCGGTTTCGTTGCTATACATCAACGACAATTGGGGTACGCATACTTGCTTACATTGATGATATGTGATATTATGTGTTACTGAGATATGATGTACAGGATCGTCGTGCATGAATGGCTGAGGGTTTTATGTGAGATGAGAGTTTTCATTTTCATTCATGTAAAATAAATTGTATGTAATATTCTTTTATTTGGGGCACTTCTGGGTTGAGGATGATGTCACTATTGTTTTATATTATTTACTTTTCCGCATTAGGATAGACCCAAGGATGGGAGTACAATGACCGGGTTCTAGGGTTCAGTGGGAGGCCATCTCGAGGAGTCGAGACCGGGTCTCCTAAACTCTAGAATTTGTAGGGTCACTTGCCGCTTTTGTAGGGGTCTAAGGGTGCGGGCTTGGTTATTCATCGCGACCGTGGAATCCATATTTTCTATTGTTAGCTAAATACAAAATACGGACCTCCTAGAATATCCTATATTTTCATATGTGCTTCTGCTGTTGATATTCTGTGATGTGATCACTTTATATGCTGAGACAAATGGTATTATATATATGATATATAATAAACGTTGTGTAGGGTTCCTAGGCACACTAATGAGGTCTCACAAGTGATCAAACATGCCCAATTCATTATTTTACATGTGCCTACAAACCCTAATACGGATCGTTAACAAGATTTATAGGCTATGTGATGCAAGTTAACGACTTAAATATAAAGGAAAGAAGCTACAACCTTTGTAGATCCGGTCCTCCACCTCCAAAGCTCCGCGACGATGTCCCTCCGCTGTCCAAATCGGATCCCGGACTCTAGCATCGACTCTATCGAAGAAATGGGCGGGCTTGGTCGTCGACTTCGATGCCGAAGATGATCTACGTCGAGGCATCACAAGATCAAGCTCCCACTTCACCAAGTCATGAAACTTGTGAAGAAAACATCCTATACTACTTGGCAAGAGGTAGAGGATGAAGAAATAGGAGCTGGGTTCACTTTAGAATTGGATTTCTCACTCATTTTCACTAGTTGCCATTGATGGTGGCTAGGTTTTCTTCTTGTTCAAGATGAAGAAGAAGATGAAGATGAATATGATAAGTTAATAATCATAGAAAAGAAAATAATACTTATCATATACTAACCCTTGGTTAAGTGTAGAGAATGAACTAGGGTTAGTGTAAATGGTTAGGGTTAAGCATGAGACAAGAATGGTGACTTAGTCAATGCTTCATGAATCTTCAACTAAAAACAAACATAGCCACCATTCATTTCTTATCCTTTCCAAAAAATAAATAAATAAATAAATAAGTAAGAAAAAAGAAAACCCTAATCATTAACTTAACCATGGTTTAATTATTTACACTTAACCAAGTAAACATGTATCATCAAACATGATACAATCAAGTGCACAAAAGTATATCACATATACAACTTGTGATATTCAAGTGAGAAAATCCATTTAAAGTGAACCAATACTAGTTAATGCAAAGTAATATATCAAATATATAATTATACATTAAATCATTAAATCAACACTTGATTTAACGATCCGGTCATATCGCATATAACCGACTAGTATCCTATGTATCGGCTTATCGAATCAATCCTTGATTCGACAACTAGGTTATATCGCATATAACCAATCGATACATTCATCGCGAGAATGGAATACGGTATCACATACACGAATTATTCTCGGTCCCGCACATATCTCATATGCGCTCCTATTTCGTTTCGCTTGAGCCAGGAAACCTCTGTGTAGGACTCTAAAGACTCGTCAATACGCCGGCAGCAGGTGATGATCATATCAAACACCCACAAGCCACAAGCGGTCTGCTAAACGTAACAGCCACCCGGGTATTGAGCGATCAGAAGATCGACGAGCAAGCCCGCTCATACTCCTGTGAATCCAACCAGTAACACTTACCGTACAGTCCGGTCTGACCGTCTGATATGTCGCATATCTCGCCTAGGGGTGGTAAACGTCAGACCCCAGTAGCTCGATAAGTCATGCCGACGTGAGGTCCATAACATGTGTGAAACTACTGACAACACTTACCAGTAGATCACTGCAACCCTGGCCAGGGATTTCCTGTTATGGCCAGTCGAGCATAGCGCAACATCAACCCCCAATACCGGGAGAGACGAATCCACTCCTATCGCTCATTGCCTCCATGTGAATCAAGACTGTACCCAAAAACCACCTGTTTACATGACTCAGTAGAGCCGTGGTAGGGTGGAAATCAAAGCACAGTGGGAGACACACAAGACTCTATGACGATCTCGGGTCAACAGACTAAGCTGCACTAGTGTCACCAGAGAACTGCCATCTGACGTAAGGTATAATACCATCTGGGAGTTCTCGGCGAGTCCGTTCAGTGTACCCAGTCTTCACTGAGCACCCGTATACCATCTCTGATGTCAAACACCAATGGATATGGGATCATCCATTGCCCATCATACGGGTCGAGAAGATATACGCTAGTCTACTCTGGAATATCGATGCCCCGTCTCGATATTCCCACGACTAGGAACATTGAAGGATGTACCCATAGACTACCCAGGCCCCACTAGTATGATCCGCATCATAGTCCTGGAAGTCGAGTACACATCCTAAGGGCTTTATCAACATGTAATAGGGAGACAGAAAGTATACATGTTAAGATAAAGAGCAACCAGATAGCGTACTATCATGTCGAGCAAGAAAGTCCTACCTATATATGTCCCAGCATCCACTACAATATACATCCAATGTACAGTAATGGCCTCTAGAGCATACATATAACTAACAATCTCCCACTTGCACTAGGGCCATCTGTAGCAGTAGTTGTAGTATCTAATACTCAACCATCCCATATAAGTCTCTCTTTGGGAAAAAGCCTTTGTGTGTGGATCCGCCGTGTTGTCCTCTGAGTCTACTCTCCTAACCTCGATCATCCTGGAGAACATCTATCTCCATGATCAGGTGATGCTGCCTCAGAATATGTCTGGGTCACTGATGGGACCATGGTTCCTTGGCCAAAGCCACACTTCCATTGTCATACAATGGTAGGAACCTAGTTCATCTTATGAACCAATATACACCCAAACTGCCTCTTTGGTAGTATCTTTAATAGCGATGTTACCAGCCTTTATCGTTTAGTTTGCCACGGTATCTAGCTTGGAACTCTTCCAACATACCGTCCCTTCACAGAGGGTAAAGACAATGCCTGTGACTGACATTCAGTCGTCTTTATCACCCTGGAACCTTTCCAGTGATTCTCCCCAGGATCGATTGATACCATCTCACTACATCTAGTGAGAATCCTAGCATCCAGTTACATCTATCTCATGGATGAAAACTCAGGATTTAGGAGGTATCACTTTGATCCTATTGGAGAATCCTTGTGATAAGCGGAGATTGACCGTGCGTAGCATAGGAAACTCTTTTCCTATCAAGAGTATGTTGTCTACGTACAATACGAGGATGACCACCTTACTATCTACTACCGTTTTGTATACACAAGGTTCATCTACCATTTTGATGAAGTCAAACACTTTGACTACCACATCAAAACAGACGTTCCAACTCCGCGATGCCTGCTTTATTCTATAAAGCAACTTGCACACGTTTCCGCTGCTCCCACTGTTTACGAAGCCCTCTGGCTGTGTTCTTATAGACGTTCTCTTCTAAATCATTATTTAGAAAAGTAGTCATGGCACCAACCACCAGATACGTAGTCATGGTATGTAGCAATGGCAAGTAGGATCTGGATGGACTCAAGCATAGTCCCTAGAAAAATTTTCATCATTATCCACACCTGGTCGATGACGAAAAACTTTAACAAGTCTAGCTTTGAAAGTCTCAACTTTTCCATCTACACCAAGTAATCTTCTCAAGATATACTTGCTCCTGATGGGGATTTAACCCTTCAGATATAGCACCCAAAGTCCATACTTTGTTGGTGTACATGGATTCCATCTCAGATCGCTAAGCATCTAGCCATTCTTACAGAGTCCCTACTCTCGATGACCTGCTCGAATCTAGTTGGGTCATTATCTCATGATGCATTCCTCACTCCCACTGTCATCGAGAAACCGAAGTATCTCTCAGGCGGATGAGGAACCCTACCAGATCGGCAGAGAGGCTGAGGTTCGTCGGGAACTATTGAATCCTTCAGTTCTGTCAAATCATCAGCTGCAGTATTGTATAGCTGGAACCTTTCCAGTTCTACAGATCTGACATTGCCTCGATCTTGTCCGGATTTAGCTTTTGACACAGGCCGGACAATCCCAAATCTTAACTTACTTAAGATATAGACTCTTCCCATACCATATCTTATATGGAGTGGTAGGCACTGATTTGAATCGAACCCAATTCAATAGGTATGCAGCTTCTCAAGTGCATAACTTCCAAAAAGGAAATAGGTAACTCAGTAGTACTCATCATAGAGCACACCTTATCATATAGGGTGTGATTGCTCCACCCCGATATACCATCGTGCTATGGTGTATACGGAGGAGTAATGCTGAGAGAGAATCTCATTCTCCTTTAGAATAGTCCAGGAATTCCGTGCTCAAGTATTCTCCTCCTTGATCTCATCAAAGGACATAATACTTATACCCGTATTGGTTCTCTACTTCTAACTTATATTCTGTGAATATCTCAAAAGGTTCGGACTTGTGTTTTAACAAGAACATATGTCTGAATCTAAAGAGATCATCAGAGAATGTAATGAGGTACAAAGAACCGGTCTTGGCATGTGTAGACAGGGGACCTACATACATCAACATGTATCATCCCAAAAGTTCATTAACTCTTTCTCTGTTTCCAGTAAACGGAGCTATGGTCATCTTATCTTTGTGACATGACCGGCGAGTTTCATAAGATATAAATTCAAACTAATTTAAATATGCATCTTTATGTAACACTAGCTAGTCGGGTCACATTGATCTGACCTAGTCTACAATACCTCAAGAAGGAATCGTTCAATTCTGAACTCTTCCTCTTGTGTGTGTTCCGTATACTAGGAACTGTAGTTTGATTTAGAACGTCAATGCTTTTAGATAACGTGCCTGAACCGATCAACTTTTGATATAGGAAATGTTCAAAACATTATCCATCAATACAAAATTTTATCATTTCTTTACTAATAAAGAGATTGATATGATTTTGTATATCAGGTTCGGTATCTAATAGCATTTGTTCAGAATCAATGTACTGGTAATACAGGGTGACAGTGACCAACAGACTTGGCTGCAACACTTGCCCCGTTTTCTGTCTCATGAAACTTATCACCCGTTCTCAGTTTTTCTACCCTTTTGTAGCCCTGTGTAACAGATTACATATCTGGGATCCTGATCCGGTATCAAATACCCAGGATGCAGAGGATACTGAGATAACAGTTTTTTGTAATGAACACACCCGAAGGAGATGCATCATATGCACTTTCTTCGTTTGGGCGGCATAGGAATTCTGGTATTCCCCTAATTCCTGCTCGGTCTTATAACTATTATAAGATGGAGCGGGACTAACGTTCTCCAGCTCAGTATAACAAGCGGGTTCGGTCAATACATCCATATTATTATCTTGATTAAGGCGTGATATGGTCGCTACCTGGAGAGAGAGAGAAGAAAACACTCTGCGTGCGCTCTTGCAAGATCAGATTGGTTATATATGTTATCTAATCTGGATGGCTCCCACTGTTTTTATCAAATCTTCCTTCAAACCTTAAAAGGAAAGACTAGCTGGGATTAATTACACTCTATAAGTTTGCCAATCTTTCAGCCAGGCCAGTGTCGGTACTTTGAGGGAGGTTCCCCGCGCTTTCGCACGGACCTAATTACAGTAAACCTCGTTTTCCCAGAGGCGTAACCCCGTTGACACCTTTCTAGACACCTACTTGATCGGCTAATTGCAAAGTGCAAAACTCTCCCAGGAGTAACAATTACTCACAGTGGGTATCGGGATCCAACTATCACATAGAAGGTATGCAATCTCATTGCAAATTTCAACACTTGAAACTCCCGATAATGGTTTTTACCCCTAGCACCTATGAACTTGGCTAAGGTCAACAAATCATAGGTACTAGTCAAGTTCTACCCGTCATTTCGTGATTAATTAGACCCACCCATATGACCCTTGGCTAAGGTCAACAAAGCCACATGACTGTCCTAACTAATCGCATCATATGCTGTGTAGGAAGACATCACTTAGCTACCTCACACTACGCCTCGGCTATGGTCGACAAACGTAGCACGAATACTAAGTACTCTACTTCCTAAAATGACGGAGGGTTGCGAATGGTTTTTAAGAAAACCTTTAACGCTTTGAACTTGATCTCGTTGTGGAATCAAATGGTTTTTTAAATGGAATGTTTTTGAGGCTTTTTCTAGTTTTGCTAAAGGGGTCAATCCCGGTGAGGGGATCGTCGGCCCTTTCCTCGTCGAATGAGGTGCGGGATATATCATATATATCACTGTGCAAAGCAGAAACTATAGAAGCAATCAAAAACAAACCGAGTGTGTAGCATCTGCCAGTTATTGCTAAAGGAGTCACTCCCGGTGAAGGGATCTCGGTCCTTTCCTCATCGAATAAGGTGCAGGATGTTCTACAAGGAACACCGCGATGCAAAGCAAGAACTGTAGCTACCTGTTTTTATTTTGAAATTCGATTCCACAACATCAATTAGGTTTATTTTCTTTCATTAATCTCATTAATGAATATCCCATCATTTAAGTCCACCTAAACATCACTGATAAATATAACATACGCTTATGCCATCCGCATTCGCCTCGATGTGCCGTCTGCACCGTTAGGTTAGGTAACTAACGGCAGAGCGAGGCAGGGCTAGCGCGGGTGTAAAACATAAGCAACGTCTATATAATATATCATATATACTATATACTACATCTATCTGAACACATCACATGATCACATCACAGATAACGCAGCAGAAAATATCATATGAAATATTGGATATACTAGGACGTCCGTGTTTTCAATACGAGCCAGTATAAAACATGGATTCCACGGTCGCGATGAATAGCCAAACCCACACCCTAGACCCCTACGAGAGCGGCAAGCAACCCTACCAATTCTAGGGTTAGGAGACCCGAACTCGACTCCTCGAGTTGGTCTCCCACTGGACCCCAGAACCCGGTTACTTGTGCTCCCCTCCTTGGGTCTATCCTAATACGGAAAAGTAAATAATATACATCAACGGTGACATCTTCCGCAACCTGGAACTGCCCCAATAAAAGAATATTACATTCAAGTTTTTACATGAATGAAAATGAAAAACACTCATCTCACATAAAAACCCCCGGCTATTTAAACACGACGATCCAATATAACATATCCAGCAACACATAACATCACATGTCATCAACATAAGTAAATATGCGCATCCCAATTGTCGTTGACATATAGCAACGAAACCGGCGATATCACATATTACACTTACGGTCACAGAAAAGAAAGTGTAAACCTACAACAGTTGGAATCCACAACCGCCTTAGACATCGCATGCCTAAACCAATGAATTCCTTAGGCATCACATGCCTAACAATTATAAACCCCGCATTTTAGTCTCATTATCGAAAACTCTTTTCAATATCAAGTCGGGCAATTCAACAGGATTCCCGACATTCTGATCGAATGCTCGTCGCAAACTTTAGTAGGCAGCTGCACCCCCGACGCCGTCGACGAAGTGCACCAAGGCGGAACACCGCTACCGCGAGCACCCGAACGGATTCTTTCGGCGACGGGGTTCTCCTACAGTCACTTGGTCGGGGCTATGGGGCGAGGCTGTCTATTAAGTTTACCCGGCGAGTATCCGCGTACGCTACGTGATTGCGACGGACTTTTGATCACATCAAAATTCCGTGGCAACCGATCAAGTGAGACTAAACTGCTATGCTTATAACATTCATTCAGTTATCTCATAACTACTTGTGAATTCCAAATATTGTATCACATTCCGGATAAATAGAAAATGTTAAACTTTCCGATCGAACAATCGAACACCCAAGTTTTCCCGATACAGCTCAACACATGAAATAAGTCTAAAAACATTCAGTTCATGCTTCAGTACCAACGGTCCACCCGTTGAAGGGTCAAGCCAACGCCTCACATGTGGCATGCCGTACTGCCCCAAACCCTAAGGTTCAAAGGGCAGTTCAAGACGGTCACATAATCGAGTTAAGGTTTGTTGTCTTCTAGAGGTCCATCGCGTTACTTGCACTACTTAGAACGTCTTTAAACCACGGAAAAATCCAACACTTGGAAATTTTCCGGCAGGGGAAAAAGTGGGTATCTATATCCGGTCGAACTTTTTAACATATTCAAAATTACCCGAAAAAACATACTGACAAAATTAGACAATCTGATCGATACACCGAGGCCTCAATACAACCCAGAAAATTCAACTCTTGAATAAATATTAAAAATTCCCAGAAAAACCAGAAATAAAATATAAGAATGAAGAGACCAAGTTGCTGCGGAACCGCCGCATTAGGCATGCCAATGCCGCGGTTCCGCCGCACTATTATCGATTCATGGGTCCCGTTTTCTACAGTAATTCTTATAATCTTCTACTGAGTTTTCTGCATATTTTTAATTCTCAAAAATCCACGAATTTCAAAAATGTACAGAGAGCATTTTTGGGTTTGGGTTTCGGTTCGATCGGACTTCTAATTCCGTCAACGCATCGCATAAGGCTCTAGCTAGGCTCTGATACCACTGTAGGGTTCCTAGGCACACTAATGAGGTCTCACAAGTGATCAAACATGCCCAATTCATAATTTTACATGTGCCTACAAACCCTAATACGGATCGTTAACTAGATTTATAGGCTATGCGATACAAGTTAACGACTTAAATATAAAGGAAAGAAGCTACAACCTTTGTAGATCCGGTCCTCCACCTCCTATGCTCCGCGACGATGTCCCTCCGCTGTCCAAATCGGATCCCGGACTCTAGCATCGGCTCCATCGAAGAAATGGGCGGGCTTGGTCGTCGGCTTCGATGCCGAAGATGATCTACGTCGAGGCATCACAAGATCAAGCTCCCACTTCACCAAGTCATGAAACTTGTGAAGAAAACATCCTATACTACTTGGCAAGAGGTAGAGGATGAAGAAATAGGAGCTGGGTTCACTTTAGAATTGGATTTCTCACTCATTTTCACTAGTTGCCATTGATGGTGGCTAGGTTTTCTTCTTGTTCAAGATGAAGAAGAAGATGAAGATGAATATGATAAGTTAATAATCATAGAAAAGAAAATAATACTTATCATATACTAACCCTTGGTTAAGTGTAGAGAATGAACTAGGGTTAGTGTAAATGGTTAGGGTTAAGCATGAGACAAGAATGGTGACTTAGTCAATGCTTCATGAATCTTCAACTAAAAACAAACATAGCCACCATTCATTTCTTATCCTTTCCAAAAAATAAATAAATAAATAAGTAAGTAAGAAAAAAGAAAACCCTAATCATTAACTTAACCATGGTTTAATTCTTTACACTTAACCAAGTAAACATGTATCATCAAACATGATACAATCAAGTGCACAAAAGTATATCACATATACAACTTGTGATATTCAAGTGAGAAAATCCATTTAAAGTGAACCAATACTAGTTAATGCAAAGTAATATATCAAATATATAATTATACATTAAATCATTAAATCAACACTTGATTTAACGATCCGGTCATATCGCATATAACCGACTAGTATCCTATGTATCGGCTTATCGAATCAATCCTTGATTCGACAACTAGGTTATATCGCATATAACCAATCGATACATTCATCGCGAGAATGGAATACGGTATCACATACACGAATTATTCTCGGTCCCGCACATATCTCATATGCGCTCCTATTTCGTTTCGCTTGAGCCAGGAAACCTCTGTGTAGGACTCTAAAGACTCGTCAATACGCCGGCAGCAGGTGATGATCATATCAAACACCCACAAGCCGCAAGCGGTCTGCTAAACGTAACGGCCACCCTGGTATTGAGCGATCAGAAGATCGACGATCAAGCCCGCTCATACTCCTGTGAATCCAACCAGTAACACTTACCGTACAGTCCGGTCTGACCGTCTGATATGTCGCATATCTCGCCTAAGGGTGGTAAATGTCAGACCCCAGTAGCTCGATAAGTCATGCCGACGTGAGGTCCATAACATGTGTGAAACTACTGACAACACTTACCAGTAGATCACTGCAACCCTGGCCAGGGATTTCCTGTTATGGCCAGTCGAGCATAGCGCAACATCAACCCCTAATACCGGGAGAGACGAATCCCCTCCTATCGCTCATTGCCTCCATGTGAATCGAGACTGTACCCAAAAACCACCTGTTTGCATGACTCAGTAGAGCCGTGGTAGGGTGGAAATCAAAGCACAGTGGGAGACACACAAGACTCTATGACGATCTCGGGTCAACAGACTAAGCTGCACCAGTGTCACCAGAGAACTGCCATCTGACGTAAGGTATAATACCATCTGGGAGTTCTCGGCGAGTCCGTTCAGTGTACCCAGTCTTCACTGAGCACCCGTATACCATCTCTGATGTCAAACACCAATGGATATGGGATCATCCATTGCCCATCACATGGGTCGAGAAGATATACGCTAGTCTACTCTGGAATATCGATGCCCCGTCTCGATATTCCCACGACTAGGAACATTGAAGGATGTACCCATAGACTACCCAGGCCCCACTAGTATGATCCGCATCATAGTCCTGGAAGTCGAGTACACATCCTAAGGGCTTTATCAACATGTAACAGGGAGACAGAAAGTATACATGTTAAGATAAAGAGCAACCAGATAGCGTACTATCATGTCGAGCAAGAAAGTCCTACCTATATATGTCCCAGCATCCACTACAATATACATCCAATATACAGTAATGGCCTCTAGGGCATACATATAACTAACACGTTGCTTATGTTTTACATCCGCACTAGTCCCGCCCCGCTATGCCGTTAGTTAAGTAACCTAACGGTTCATAACGGGACATTGTGGCGAATGCGGATGGCATAAGCGTACGTTCTATTTTCGTTTATTTTTCTGTGATGGCTTAAATGACGGGACTACATTAATAAGATTAACGTAAAGAAAAATGAATCTAAAAGATGTTGTAGAATCGGATTTGAAACCTACTAGGTTTTTTTATGAGAATGCAAGTTTTCAAAGTGCGGAGCTTAAGCCACTCCTTTTAAAACTATTAGATTCTACAACAATATCAAGTTCAAAACGTTAAAGGTTTTCTTAAAAACTATTCACAACCCTCCGTCATTTTAGAAAGTAGAGTACTTAGTATTCGTGCTACATATGTTGACTATAAGGCGTAGTGTACGGTAGCTAAGTGATGTCTTTCTACACAGCATATGATGCGATTAATCAGGACAGTCACATGATTATGTTGACCATAGCCAAGGGTCATGTGGATGCGTCTAATTAATCATTAAATGACGGGTAGAACTTGACTAGTGCTTATGATATGTTGACCATAGCCAAGGTCATGAGTGCTAGGGGTAAAAACCATATCGGGAGTTTCAAGAGTTGAAATTTTCAATGAGATTGCTTACCTTCTATGTGATAGTGGGATCCCAATTCCACTGTGAGCAAGAGTTGCTCCCAGGAGAGTTTTGCACTTTACAATTAGCTAACCCATTAGGTGTCTAGAAAGGCGTCAACGGGGCTACGCCTCTGGGAAAACGAGGTTTATTTTAATTAGGTCCGTGCGAAAGCACGGGGAACCTCCCTCAAAGTACCGGCACTGGCCTGGCTGAACGGTTAGCGAAGTTGTAGAATATAATTAATCCTGGCTAGTTTTCTTTTTAAGGTTTTAAGGAAAATTTGATAAAAGCAGTGGGAGATATCGATTAGACAAGATAATAACCAATCTGATCTTTGCAAGAGCTTTCGCTGAGTGTATTCTTTTCTCTCTCCTAATGGCAGATAACCATGACTGGACTTAAGCTACTGCTAGAGAAAAATAAGCTAACCGGGCCGAACTATAAAGACTGGCTGAGGAACATTAACATTGCTCTCACATATGATAAAGTATCATATGTCCTCACTGCCTCAGCCCCACCCAGCCCAGGTCCTGAATCTTCTGTTGCGGATAAGGAGATCCACAAAACATGGGATATTGACTGTGCTACTGCCAAATGCCTCGTGCTTGCATCGATGGACAATACACATCAAAAGCAACACGAGCAGATGGATGTTCAATCATCTTTCTCCATACAAAAGAGTTGTATGGGGAGCAATCTCGGACCCTGAGATACGAAGCATCTCGAAAGTTTTTTTAGATGCAGATGGCTCCTGGTACACCAGTAAGCGATTACGTTTTGAAGATGATATCTCTTGTTGAAGAACTTGAGGACCTCGGATGGACAATGGATAACGAACAATATATTGATATTGTTCTTCAGTCTCTTCCCCCTGCCTTTGCTCAATTCATAGTAAATTTCAACATGCATAACATGGAGAAGTCACTACCCGAACTTCTCAATATGTTGAGAAGTGCGGAGAGCACGCTTAAGGCGTAGTCCCCCCTCTGATTGTTGGAATTGCTTCCTCTTCCGTCCCAAAAGCCAAGGCCAAGGGAAGGAATAAGAAGAAATTCACCAAACCAAGAGGTGGAATCAAGAAGGCACCAGGAAGAGACAAATCCAAGGTTGAGAAGACAGGAAAAGGAGAATGTTTTCACTGCAAGAAGACAGGGCACTGGAAGTGAAACTGTACGGAAAACCTTGAACTCAAGAAAAGGAAGCATGGTGATGCTTCAGCTTCAGATGTATTCGTAACTGAAAACTGTTTTTCTATAAACTCTGCTTCCGGGGTATTGAATACCGGTTCGGGTTCTCATATCTGCAATTCTGTGCAGACGTTGAGAAGTAGCATAGTTTTTGAAGAACGGTGATCATACTCTCTGAGTAGGAAATGGTTCCAATGTACATGTAGTTTCAGTGGGAAAGTATCACCTAGGGTTGCCGTCGGGTTGTATATTGGTTTTGAACCCATGTTATTTTGTACCAAGCATGCTTTGTAATATTATATCCATTTCTTTGTTAGACAATGAAGGATATCATTTTGTATTGCAGCACAATGCTATGAACATTAAACTGAATCAAGAGTTGATTGGTTGTGGTACACTTAATAATGGGATATACGTCCTTAATCAAGACACAGTTTTCAACATACAACACACAAATAAAAGAAAATTTTCAGATATAAATGAAGCTTTTCTTTGGCATTGTAGACTTGGTCATATTAATGAAACAAGAGAAAACAAGTTTCATAAGATGGATATTTAAAGCCTTTTGAGTATAAATCTTATGTGACTTGTCAGTCTTTTATCAAAGGCAAAATGACCAAAACTCCGTTTACTGGACACGGAGAAAGAGCTACAGAGCTCTTGGGCCTCATACATAGTGATGTATGTGGGCCAATATCTACACATGCGAGAGGCGGTTTTTCTTACTTCATAACTTTTACTGATGATTTCTCAAGATTCGGTCATGTGTTTTTATTGAAGCATAAGTCTGAAGCTTTCGAGAAATTCAAGGAGTACAAACTTGAAGTAGAAAAACAAACAGGAATGAGCATCAAAATACTTCGATCAGATCGAGGTGGAGAGTATCTTAGTACATAGTATTCAAACTTCCCAAAAGAGAATGGGATTCTCTCTCAGCTCACTCCCCCTCACACACCACAGCACAACGGTGTGTCAGAGTGGCGGAATCGTACCCTATTAGATATGGTACGATCCATGATTAGTGATACTGAGTTACCTCTCTCTTTTTGGGGGCATGCATTGAAGACTGCAGCTTTTCTGTTAACAAAGTTCCAACCAAGACCGTGTCTACCACTCCATATGAGATATGATATGGGAAGAGACCATCCCTTAAACGAGTTAAGATTTGGGGTTGTCCGGCTTTGTTAAAATGCAGAATCCAGACAAACTCGAGACACGATCGGTCAAATGTATATATGTGGGATATCCAAAACATTCGTTTGGATATCTTTTCTACCACAAGGAGGAACAAAAGGTGTTTGTTTCTCAACATGCCACATTTTTAGAAAATTAGATTTTTCCAAATGATACTGATGGTAATGTGGTAGATCTAGAAGAGGTTCTAGAGACACAAGTTACAAATGACGACTTGGTTGAACCTGATGTTGCAACAGAATCTTATGAATCTCAGCCACTCCGTAGATCTGGTAGGACTTCTCGCCCACCGGAGAGATACTATGGTTTTCTCATTGATGGTGATAGAGAAGATTGCATCATGGATGATGATGACCCTAACAGTTTTTAGCAAGCTATCACCAGTGGTGACTCTGTGAAGTGGCTGGATGCCATGACATCCGATATGGAGTCTATGTACACCAACAAATTATGGACTTTGGATGTTGTACCCTCTAGGGTAAAACCCGTAGGGTCCAAATGGATCTTTAAGAGAAAGATCGGTGTAAATGGGCAGGTGGAGACCTATAAGGCAAGGCTTGTGGCGAAAGGATTTCGCCAAAGACCAGGTATGGACTATGACAAAACTTTTTCTCCTGTAGCCATGCTTAAATCCATTCGGATCCTACTTGTTATTGCTGCTCACTAAGACTATAAAATCTGGCAGATGGACGTTAAAACGGCTTTTCTAAATGGTGATTTAGAAGAATGCGTTTATATGGATCAGCCAGAGGGCTTCATTGACAGTGGGAGTAGCGGGAAAGCATGTAGGTTGCATTAATCCATTTATGGATTAAAGCAGGCATCACAGAGTTGGAATATCTGTTTTGATGACGTTATCAAAGAGTTTGATTTCGTCAAAAATCCAGATGAACCTTGTGTTTATAAGAAGATTGTAGGAAGTACTATCACATTCCTCGTATTGTACGTGGATGGCATTCGTCTGATAGGAAACGATGTTCCTATGCTATAATCGGTCAAACTATTCTTATCATAAAGGTTCTCCATGAAGGACCTGGGTGATGCCTCGTACATAATCGGCATGAAGATCTATAGGGATAGATCTAAAAGGTTATTGGGATTGTCCTAAACTAGGTACATTAACACCATCCTAAAGAGATTTAGTATGGAAGACTCCAAGCGGGGTGCCTTACCCGCTAGTCATGGAGTCACTCTCTCCAAGGACTTTTGCCCAAAGACTGATGAAGAGAGAGCTCGCATGAGCATTATACCTTACGCTTCAGCCGTAGGATCTATAATGTATGCGATGATATGTACACACCCTGATGTAGCTTATGCACTGAGTGTAATAAGCATGTATCAATCCAATCCAGGGGAGAATCACTGGACAGCTGTGAAGAACTTTCTTAAGTACTTACGAAGGACTAAATAAATGTTCTTGGTGTATGGTAACGGGGATCTGCAAATGGAGGCCTTTACCGATTCGAGCTTCCAGAGTGATAAATATGATAGCAAATCCATCTCAAAGTTTGTATTTATCCTCAATGGAGGGGTGGTATGTTGGAAGAGTTCCAAATAGGATACCGTTGCAGACTGAACGATGGAAGCTGAGTACATTGCTGTAAATGATGCTGCCAAGGAAGCCATCTGGATGAGGAAGTTCATCTCGGAGTTAGGAGTAGTTCCAACCATTATTGATCCAATGCCACTGTATTGTGATAATAATGGGGCAATGGCGTTGGCCAAAGAGCCCAGGTCCCATCAGCGATCCAGACACATCCTAAGGCGATATCATTTGATCCGGGAGATAGTTGATCGCCGCGAGATCGAGATTCGGAGAGTAGATACAAAGAATAACACCGCGGATCCACTCACCAAAGCCCTTCCTCTGCCGCAGCATAAGCGACTTTTTGAGAAGTTGGGTATGAGATATGCCAATAATTGGCCTTAATGCAAGCGAGAGATTGTTGGATATATGTATGCCCTAGAGGCCATTATATGATAGTGGATGTATAGGTATGTGTATATATATATATTCATGGGACATTCTTGCTCAACATGATAGTATGCTATTTGGTTGTACTTTATCTTGACATGTTCATTTGATCTTGCATATTACAAATTATGGTACATGTTGATAAAGCCCTTAGGATATTTGCTTGACTACTGGGATTATGATGTGGATCATACTAGTGGGGCATATGTAGTTTATAAGAATATCCTTGAAATGTTCCTAGTCGTGGGTGTATCGAGACAGGGCATCGATATTCCAGAGTAGACTAGCGTATACCATTCTTGTCCCATATGATGGGTGATGGATGATCCCATATCCATCTGGTGTGATGACACCAAAGATTGTATACGGGTGCTCAGTGGAGACTGAACGGACTCGCCGAGAACTTCTATGTGGTATTATATTTATCTTCGGACAACAGTTCTCGGGTGACACTGTATAAGTTAGTCTGTAGACCCGAGATCGTCATAGAGTCTTGTGTGTCCTCCCACTGTACTTTGATCTCTACCCTACCACGGCTCTACTGAGTCGTGCAAACAGGTGGATTTTGGGTACAGTCCCGAGGCACATGGAGGCAATGAGCGATAGGAGGGGTTTCGTCTCTTCCGGTATTAGGGGTTGATGTTGCGCTATGCTCGATTGGCTATAACAGGAAGTCCCTGGCCAGGGCTGATGAGATTTACTGATAAGTGTTATTAGTAGTTTGTCGATCTGTTATGAGCCATATACCGACATGACTTATTGAGTTACTGGGGTCGACGATACCATCCCTAGACTCGATATGCAGCATATCTGATGAAGAGACCGGACTGTACGATAAGTGTTGCCAGTTGGCTTGACGGGAGTTTTGACAGGTTCGCTTGTTTTTCTTCTGATCGCTCAATACCCAGGAGCCGTTATGCACAGCTAGAGCCGCTGACGGTTTGTGGGTATATGATATGATCATTGCCTACTGTTAGCATATTGACGAGTCTTAGAGTCCTACAGAGGGGTTTCCTTGCTCTGGCGAAATGATGTGGGGTGCATATGGGATATGCGCGGGAGCTCGATTAAATGCGTGTATATGATACCGTATTTTAAATCGGGCGTTCACTGTTGGTCGGGTCGTATTTGATATGACCGGGTTATTAAATCAAGTGTTGATTTAATATTGACTTTTAGCTCTTTTATTCAAAACCTTTTCTTATTGGATGTATGCATGAATGTATGTATATACACATATGATGATGTGAATGCACACATACATGCATACATGTGTCATGGTTGTTGATACATAGGAGATGGCAATGCAAGACTCACATTGCAGATATATATGTATATATATTTATTATTGAGAAAAAGAAAATGATTAAATCATTGTTGAATATTCTTTTTCACTATTCTTTACTTGACCTAAGTTTTGACCATGGTTTAATTTCCTTTGTTCTTTAACTCACAAATGAAAATATCTAGATATTTATTAACCATGGTTGTATGTGAGTGTGACTCATATACATATATTTTCTTTTCTCATTTATATTTAGATTTATCATTATCATTATCAAAAAGAGCTCAAGCTCGCCATCTCCTTCCTCTTCCTCCTTCATGCTCTCTTGAGTGTTCTAGTGAGTGAAGAAAAGATAACGGAAAGGTTTTTAAGTAAGAATACAAACCACATCACCAATCTATACTAGTCTAGCCCATTAGCATAGGTTGTTTGCTCCACTTCCTCATAGATCAAGTGAAGCTAGGAGCTTTGAGCCAAGGGACACCGGGTGGATCGTCGTGGACTTGGAAGGATTCAAGCAAGCCGGTTCAAACCTTAGTTGATCCAAGGAGACAAAGAGGGAGGTCTACGAAGGTTGTATTTCTCCCCACTTAGTGTTAGACACTACTTTGTATGTGATACTATATGTTGTTATCCTAGTTTTCTAGTTCGATTCATGGTTGGAATTACTTAGCACCCCCTAAATTTTTAATATAGCATGTGTGATGCAACCTAAACCCTAGGTATGGTGCTAATGAATCCTTACAACTACTGCCCCTCAAAAGAGGGAAAACTAAAACTCTGATAGTCGCTCTGTCATCCAGGTCACCTTTGAAGCCTGGAATATTAGTCGTCTCCCGAAAGAGGCTGATGTTACCATATCCCATGAACATCCACTTATGTTCATAAACTGCTTCCCAACGTTTCTCCAGGATTGGATCAATATAAACTTATTGCAGCTAGTGAAAAAACAATATTTGGTGTGGTACTTGACATCTCATGATTGACTCAATTGCCTAAGCAAATGATATGCCACTCAAGCACATCCATCGCCCCTTTAGTCTGTAAAACACCTTTAGAGAGGGTGACTCCATCACCTGCAGGTACACCACCATGCCAGGAGTCGTCCATTCTAAAACACCTTTAGAATAGTGTCAAAGTACCCAAATTGGGAAACTACCCAAATCTAGATCTAAAACCATAGATCTAGTAACCCGAATGCCTGATATAATATTCATATCCTATGTGGAGAAACCACTGTGTGACAACCACAGTATAACCGATTGTAGTATAGGAATTTCACTTCCTACAAAGTGTATGTCATCCAAATACCAGGACATCACACCCTACTACTTTCTTAACAGATCCATCTCCTATTCTAATGATGTCAAAGCCTATGACTGTCACATCAAAAATAGATGATCTATCGCCGCTATACCTGCTTTAGTCTATAAATAGACACAAGCTACTTTTCAACTATGCTTACGCTGCTCCCACTGACTATAACAACCCTATGGCAGAATCATATACATGTGTACTTCTAAAGCTAGTTTAGAACGACGCTATACTCATCCTCCTGCCGGGTCTTATAGTCAAGAACAGCAGTAATGACAAGTCTGTGTAAACAAGAACCTCCCTATCACCGTCTTTGAGGATACCGAAGTACTTCTCTGGCGCCTGATTACCCACCATATCTGCGGAGTGGCTAATGGAATGTCAAACCCAATTGAATCTTTAGGTTCTATTAAATTTTCAGTAATCGTTTGTGGTTATGGAATCACTTCCAGTTCTACCATACTCCCACTACTGTTTTCTGAAAATATCCATTTTTCTAAAACTGTGGCGGGTCAAGAACAATATCACTATTGATTTTCCAGATGGTAAGAAGTTACCCCTCGTCATAGCCCGGGATAACCCACAAACTGCCATTACTGAAACATGCCTTAAGTATGTTCAGTGTCTGGTTGAAAGCATAAGCCGGACAACTCCATATATCTTAACATCGTTAAGATATGAACCATTCTTTATACAATATAGAAACAGAGGCATTAATTTAATTGAAACCAGATTCAGATCATGCAGCTGTCTCCAGTGCAAGTCAACTAAATGGAGAGAGGCCGATCAACATTACTCAACTAGGAGTGCATCCAGATATGAGTAACCTGAAAGAGAAGCAAGTTCTCAAAACCATTACTATCAACTGAATACCAAATACAAGTATCTACATATTCGATCACCTCGAAGAATCCTGATACTTGCAACAAATGGTTCTCTACTTTATTCTTGTACCTATAACTTCTCAAAACATGGACCTTGTATTTCTACGAAATACTTGTCTAAAACTGGAGAAGTCATAAGTAAATAGAATATAGTACGAGCACCAACCCCTCTGTCCTAATGGACACTGGACAACATACAATACTTTGTATAAGTCCCATGAGTTGAGTAACTCAAACCCTGTGCGTCGTAGGTTGAAAACTATACTATGGTTAAGAAGAATTGCACCGTTGTTTAATGCTCCTTACCCAATCATCAACTAATATAGGTAAATGCTATGGACATAATTTCAAAAAGTTATACCTCACTTTATAAAATAAACGTATAGATATTTTAGTTTGAAATTGGTGCATAACAACGGATATTCAAAACCAAATATTTGCCGTCAGGCAAAACCCCAGGCGATTTCCTCAAATATCACCAATTACAACGAATTCCAATATAAAGAGGATATAATCACTTAATTACCAATAACTTGCTCCCACTCATCATCTGTAAACCCATACAGATGTGAGAATCAAACTAGGTAAATACATTCCCTGGAGTAAGAATATAATTGGGAATTCAGTTTTTAATTAACAACGCATAGTGAAACTGAAACATGAAAATGTTTCGAAAGGGTAGCCGGGTATTCCTAGTAATGCATCTTCCATTATCCAGATTCATGACTGTGACCGTATATTTCCTTGCCATCTCTCCAAATCCTTTTATTTGTCTTTACTCATTACCTTCTGTACACCATCTTTAGGCTAAATGGTTTTCTTCCTTCCCTACCATTCGGCACCAGCCTATGGTTTGGAAGAAGACTATCCAATAAGCGTAATAGGTGTACTGTCCTAATCCTAGGACCCCTCACAACCTGAGAGAAGGTAAAGATAAAAGACAATTGAATAAACCTTATTCTATTTCTCCTGAACCAGAATCCATTCTCGAACTGGAACAAGTTCCTTCGAGTTCGTATGTAACTATACGATAGCTTATCCAATAAATGTTGATCTTCGTAGTGATACAGAATGTTCATGAGAAATGCAAATGTGAAGTAGGAGTGGCGATGATATACACAGTTTCGTCGTGAATGATAGCAGTCGTATTTTACTTTGCCCTCTTTCTAATCCCTTTATTTGTCTTTACTTATTACCTTCTGTACACCACCCTTAGGCTAATTGGTTTTCTTCCTTCCCCATCCTTCGGCACCAGCCTAAGATTCGGAAGAAGACTATCCAATAAGCGCATTAGGTGTATCCTCTCCTAATCATTGGAGCCCTCACAACCTTAGAGAAGGTAAAAGGAAAATACAACTGAATAGTCCTATTCAATTTCTCCAAAACCGGAAACCATTCTCGAATCTGAAATAAGTTTCTTCGAGTTTGTATGTAACTATACGATAGTCATATCCAATAACTGTGGATCTTCGTAGTGATACAAAATATTCCGAAGAAAAGCAAAGGGTAAAAGTAGGAGTGGCAAGTATCCAACTCTGACAATCCAAAAGCCAGTGTGTTTTAAGAAGGTTCGGTTAACTTGGTTGATGAGTTCTAGTCTAGGGTCGTGGCATAGTCGCTGCCAAAGAGAGAGAAAAGAAACACTCAGCATGCACTCTAACCTAGATCAGAATGGTTAATCACTTTATCTAATCCGGATGGTTCCCACTGTTTCCTTGAATTCTCCTCCAAACCCAAAAGAAGAATTAGTCGGGATCATCTAAAATCACCCGAGGAGTAAACCAACTCATCAGTGGGAATCAGGATCCAACTATCATCGTATGATAACTTGATGGAAGCCACTCAAGTTATCACACTCCAGAAGGTATGCGCATGCCTGGCAAGTTTCAGTTTCTTTAGAAACTCCCGATATGATTTTTACCCCATGCTTCTATGACCTTGATTAAGGCCAACAAATCATAAGTCACGTGTCAAGTTCTATCCGTCATTGTCTAGGTTAATTTGAACCCACCCGTACTTGCTCTTGACTAAGGCCAACAAGGCTGTACGACTGTCCCAAACCAACGCATCTATCTATGCAACAGAAAAGTAACAAATAGCTACCATACATTATGCCTTGACTAAGGCCAACAAACATAGCACGAATACTAAGTGCTACCCATCTGAAATGACGGAGGGCTACGAATGGGTTTTGCCGAAAAACCTTTAACGTAATGAACTTGATATCGTTGAAGGAACCGGATAGATTTTTACAAATATATAGTGGCGAAAACCTTTGCTAAAGAGGTCACTCCCGGTGAAGGGATCTCGGCTCTTTCCTCATCGAATGAGGTGTAGGATATTCCAAACTGAATATCACGATGCAAAGCAAAAAGTAATCGACTATAGTGAAGTTATTACCCTGACGCAAACTTCTGCCCAAGAGGTCACTCCCGGTGATGGGATCTCGGCTCTTTCCTCGTTGAATGAGGTGCTGGATATTCATAACCGAATATCGTTGTGCAAAACAAAAGAAAACGTCCTTATAACAACAGCTTTTGAAAATTGTTCCAACAACATCATATAGGTCTGTTTTCCTTGCATTGATCAGAATCAATGCGGTCCCATCAATTAATCACACCAAAAAAGAACGAAAATATGATGTACATATATGCCATCCGCATTTGCCACTGGGCCCCGTCATCACCCGTTAGGTTACTTAACTAACGACAGAGCGGGGGCTGGACTAGCGTGGGTGCAAAACATATACAACATCTACTAGTATATATATATAAATTTATAATAATCATTCCAGGCATGATATATAGCAACATCACAAAAAAGCGATAAGCATCACAGAACAATACTGATGATCTAGAAGCCCCGGGTTTCCTTTGAGCCGCAAGTGAAACACGACGTTCCCCTGGTCCTGTGGATAGCCTGTGCAATGAAAACCTAGACCCCTACGAGTGCGGCATGTTGCCCGCCAAAACCAGATGTGAGGCAACCCCCTTTATCAAAGTGAATGGGCCACCCGGCACTTTACAGAATCCGGTAACTTGAGCACCCCTCCTTGGGTCAACCTGCACCCCTTACGAATGCGGCTAATAGCCCGCCAATTCTAGAGAGAGGCCCCCTCCGTCTTAAAGCCGTGAGATGCGGGCACGTTGCCCTGTAGAACCCGGCTATTCGTGCACTCCACCACGGGTAATCCTAGTACATAAAAGAAAATAAGTACAAGGGTGACATCGACCTCAACCCGGTCATGCCCCAAACAAATAATATACAAACGGATAGTGACGGCAGTCCACATGTCGGACGCTCGTCCCGCAATATTAAATGTACAAATAAATGCAAACTGCACTAACATTGTACCCAAGTTATCCACCACGATGATCCAGCCACATCACAGCACAACACAGAACATGAAAAACTACGACATTAGAATTCCATACAAAATTAGCAAACTAAACCAATTTCCAAAACCATGAAAAAACAGTGAGCTAAAGTTCTAAAAACCGACCGTTTAAAGCCAATTCGAAAGTCCGAATCAAAACGAAATGCGCCCGAATCTTTGCGGGGAGTTAGAGCATGAAATTAACTTCGAGTAGGGAGGCCTAGAAGGGGTATCCCACCCCCGAGGCCACCACAAGGTGGACAGGGGTTGAAGCAGACCCGAAACTGCCGAAGTTGGCGCAGTTTCGGGTCCCCACCACCAAGACCGCCTTGTGGTGGTATTGGGTAGTAGGCCCAGCCGTTCGGTCACCCCAGGGGATTCCCCGGGGTACCCATGCACCACCCTGCAGCTTCTCAGTTCAAACCGTGAGCCCGCAGGGTGTGCAAACATCTCAAACTTTCAGTTTTCGGAACTGTTTTTGTCGGTAGTTTTTGCTCGACAAAAACGGAGGATTTCTAATGTCGCAAAGAGTTAACTAAGGCTTATGGAGTGGCTCTGATACCAAGTTGGGTTATGCAAGTTCCCCCGCCATCAATCCGTGACCAAATACGGAACAAAAATTTATAAAACTTGGCGCTACCACAACCAATTACCCAGATCTACCCATAAGCCCTAGATAACAAAACATGCAAAGGAGTTAGAATGGTTATACCGAATAGATCCGTGTCCTTCAGTCTTCATCCATCATCCCAAGCCTTTAGGGGCTTCCTTGATCAAGCTTGATCTCCGATCTCCCTCCATCGAAGATGATCCACCCGAGAGTCTATGCAACGTGCTCCAACCTCATATCCAAGGCAACTAGGGCACCTAGATCGCCACTCTAGATACCGTAGATGAAATAGAGAGTGATGAAGGATTAATTTGTCTCAAGACACCCAAGGATTCTCAACTCATGAGAGGGTTTGGGTGGAGCTGCAAGAAGAAGAAGATGCCATGAGAATGAGGTGTTGAGAGCAACTCAGGAGAGAGAAAAAGAAAAGAATAATGGATTGTGTTTTTTGTTTGTTGTGTGAGTGTGATAAGAAATAATGGAGCCATCACATAAATGTCCATGTCCCCAAAATATCTTAGTCAACAAAAAATATCTGAAGTCAATATAATCTCACAACAAACAAAAACCCTAAGCATGCTAGAATAGTAAACATGGGTCACTAATTAGCCATGCCACAAAAATGCAATAAATACATCATCCTACACCTCAATAACCTTTTAATCCAAAAAGGTCTAAACCATAATAAGGTGTAATCTTCTAAAAGTAATCTAATAAGAAATTACAAGAATACCCCTCATCCGTATATACATACACGCATCCGTATTCCGAAGAATACGAATTCAATGAGATGAAAATAATCTAACATTATAATACTAGGATCCGGCTTAAACCAAAGCCCACTAGTATTATCCGTCCGAACATCATCCGTGCACAAGTACACGTATGTGATCGATCCCTGCCGTAAAACCATACGGCCTCTACATCGTTTCGCCCGAAGCAGGGAAGCCCTCTGTGTGGGACTCTAAAAACTCGTCAATACGCTGGAAGTGGGTTCAATCACAAGCACGTCGGCGGCACTAGCTGTACGTAACGGCTACCCAGGTATTGAGCGAAAGGGAGGCCGATGAGCAAACTCATCCTGAAACCTCTACTGAGCCTGACAGTGACAATATCCGTACAGTCCGTTCCGTTCGTCTATGAGTATTGCATATCGAGTTTAGGGGGTGGATAAAGTCAAACCCCTAATAACACGATATTTAGTGTCGGTATGAAGCCTATCACCACCTGAGAAACTACCGATCCTAGATTAGTAATACTCGACTACCTTGGCCAAGGATTTCGGGTGATGGCCACCTGTGCACAACCGCGACATCAACCTCCAATACCGGGAGAGACGAATCCCCCGACGATCCGCTCACTGCCTCCATGTGGCTCGGGACTGTACCTAACTAAAACCTATTTGCACAACCCCTTTTGAGCCGTTGTAGGGTAGTAATCAAAGCACAATGGGAACTCACACGAGACAAATGATGATCTCAGGTCGATAAACTAACCTGTACACATGTCACCAGGGAACTGCTATCTGACAATAGGTATAATACCAACTAGCATGTTCCCGGCGAGTCCGTTCGGTGTACTCATAACCCAATGAGCACATGTATACATCTTAGGTGAACCAATTAACACCAATGGCTTATGAGACCGGCCACCGCCCCTCTTCGGTGTCTCGATCAGTATACACTAGTCTACTCTTGGAGTATCGATGCCCAGTCTCGAAACTCCCACGACTAGGGACATTTTAAGGATGTGCTTATAGCCAACCAACTCTCACGTATATGGTCGCCACCATACTGCTGGTAGTCAAGAAAGAATCCTACGGGCTCTATCAACATGTAATAGTGATCTGTAATGTCACCTGAAGCATCTACATGATGATAAAGAGAAACCAGATAGCATACTATCATCTTGAGTGAGACTGTTCTACCGGTATAGGTCCTCCCTCAATCATTGCAATCACGTGCCTGCGATCCAATAATTGACTTGAGGGAACTATAGCCAACAATAGTGCCCTCAAGTCAATTATTGGATCGCAGGTACATGATTGCAATGATTGAGAGAGGACCTATACTGGTAGAACAGTCTCACTCAAGATGATAGTATGCTATTCGGTTTTTCTTTATCATCATGTACATACTTCAGGTGACATTACAGATCACTATTACATGTTGATAGAGCCCGTATGATTCTTGCTTGACTACCAGCATTATGATGGCGATCATATACGTGGGAGCTGGGTGGTCTATAAGCACATCCTTAAATGTCCATAGTCATGGGAGTATCGAGATTGGGCATCGATACTCTGGAGTAGACTAGTGTATACTTATCGAGACCCCGACGAGGGGCGATAGCCGTTCTCACAAGCCATTGGTGTCAGTTAGTCACCTAAGATAGTATACAGGTGCTCATTGGGTTATGAGTACACAGGACGGACTCGCCGGGAACATGCTAGTTGGCATTATACCTATTGTCAGATAGCAGTTCCCAAGTGACATGAGTACAGGTTAGTCTGTCGACCGGAGATCGTCATTTATCTCATGTGAGTTCCCACCGGGCTTTGATTACTACCCTACCACGGCTCAAAGGAGTCATGCAAACAGGTTTTAGTTGGGTACAGTTCCGAGCCACATGGAGGCAGTGAGCGGATCGTCGGGGATTCGTCTCTCCTGGTATTAGGGGTTGATGTCGCGTTGTACACGGGTGGCCATCACCAGAAATCCATGGCCATGGTGGACGAGAATTACTGATTTGGATCAATAGTTTCTCAGTGGGTGATGGGCTTCATACCGGCACGAAATATCGCGTTATTAGGGGCATGACTTTATCCACCTGCCTAGGCGAACAGACTGGACTGTATGGAAATTTTCCCTGACAGGCTCAGTTGGATGAGCTTGCTCGTCGGCCTACATTTCGCTCAATACCTGGTAGCCGTTACGTACAGCTAGTGCCGCTGACGTGCCTGTGGTTAAACCCACTGCCAGCATATTGATGAGTCTTTAGAGTCCCATACAGAGGGTTTCCCTGGTTCTGGCGAAATTGTCATGCCCCGCTTCCCGGTGTACGGCGAAGGGGACACAACGAGGCCGCTACGTATTTACTCTGAAGTAAACACGCTAAGCGTATCTAAGCAATATAAGTAAAATGCACAAGAGACAATGTCAATGGATATAATTGAACAACAACTTTATTTATTAAACATTCTTTTTACAATAAAACTGAAAAGTAAATACATGGAATGGAAATCAATGCCTAAACAGTGGCATAACAGAAATGGAAAATACAGAATGTAAATGTGTACAAGGAATCTAAAGCTCTGGGTCGAAAGCTAGCTGGTCCAAATCCTCGCTAGAAGGCTCGATCTCCAGAAGGTCCGAATCACCAGACGACATTCCAAAGAAAAGAAAGAGAATGTCGTCAGCGAACAAATCGCTCGGTAAGTCCCAAAAAGGAGGGAGAACTAGAATAGACAGAGAGAGTATAACTATTATAGTGTTGTTTGTTATGTTAACATAGTTGTTTGCAGCTTGGTACAAAAGAGGCCAGTGTATACGAGAGGAGTCTCACTAGACCAGAGACTACGGTATCAAGAGTATAAGGCTCCGTCGACAATAACCAGAACAACGGAAATTGAATTCAGGTTAGGTGTCTTTATGGTTGTTGTCTCGTGCCACTTCTAACACCTTCCGTACCAATCTACCCCTTATAAACCTCGCGATGTCTTGATTGTATTGTTTGTATTGTTTGAATTGTATATTGTATATAGATAGATGATTTACCGAAACCATGTTATCAGTAAATGGATGTAACTGGAGAATCATGTGGATGGAATATATCTATGATTCGGTTCAGTCAATGTAGTTGATATAGATTGAATAGACGAATTCATAGATCCATGTTGTATTGTAGTTTTGATACTTAAATCATATTCAAGTCAGATTGATTATATTGAGACTCAGTCTAAGTCAGACAATTAGAAAAGAAATTGAATCCTGAATTAGGTTTTGGTGTTATCGGTAACCGCAGCATATAGACGGCAGGATTTGTGTCTTTTTCAAAGACAATTACCGTGTTGATAACACCGTTTGTTAAGTTGTCTATCTTAAATAGGCAAGCAGCTATATCTCCAGCTCCCTGAGGCTCAAGAGACTGGTCCCGCTTAAACCTATTTTTACTAAGGTCCTTATTGTAATTTAGTATAACTTGAGGGGGTTTTATGTAAAAATAACTTTGTATAATTTTAAAAATACACCTCAAGTATTTTATTATCGTCTTTAGAGTTTTCATTGATCTATATTTTATCATTGTGACATTTCTAGTGAATAAAACCTAATTTCATAAAATATGGTATTTATTTGTAATATTGGAATTGTATGGTATTTTCTTGTAAATGAGATGTTTTTCTTGAATTTTGGAAATGTGGAATATTATAAATATTAAAAATAGATATTTTGATATTAATTACATAAATATATATATTAAAAACATAAGTTTTATTTATAATAGAAATAATATTTTCTAAAGAAAATTGTATTTTAAATCTTTCGAGATCGTATGCTTCTTGCGGAGGTCTGCATCTCACTCTACTAAGCCCGAGGATGTGCGATAATCCGCACCATCCCGAACGGGTTCCCCGAAATGGGTTGCAGCGGCACATTGCAAAGATTTGTTAAAAATACATATCTTGTAGAAAAATGTTTTTTATAAGTTGGAGGTAGTTATAAGTAAAATCGTATTTTTCCCAAAACTATATTCCCAAATTCCATCGTGCTATGTTACATATGAGTGTTTTGAGGAGGTAGGTCATTACCTCGTGAGTTTTCTAAAGCTAGCATGGTTAAAAGGTATAAATATGTCGATATGAAACATAAAGGTATTTTACTGTAAAAGTGGAATAAAACTTGCTACGATTATCATTTTAATGTCAAACTTATTCTATTGTCATAGTTAATGAGTATTAAACAATATATCAAAAGTTGTAGGTTTGTTATTAAGAAAATGTGGTATTTTTGAAGGAAAAGAGAATCGGAAGCCGGATAACTCCGCTTCCGACATGTTTTAAGAATTAAGAATTTGAGAATAGTAAAAGAGAGAGAGAAGGGGGACTTACTGGATTATTTGACTAGAAGGGAGAAGGAGGAAGAGGTAGGAGGTGCCGGTACATCGTTTCGTTGTCGGAATCTCCTTGGATCGTCGTTGGAAGTTCGTCGGAGTTTCGCCCTTTGCTAACTCCACTTGCACACAAAAAGTCTTGGGAATTTTCTTGACTGTTTGGGCAGGAATTTGTGAGTGATGGGGGTGATTTGAGGGGTGGTATTTATAGGATAAATCTAGGGTTTAGGGTAGTGAAAAGGTGTGATAAAAATTGTATTTAAAATTGCATTAAAAAGAACTAAAAGTGGGTATTTTAATTCTTTGGTTAATTGGAGAGAATTTAAATAGTGCAGGGGGAGTGGGCTAGTCCAAAAGGTGCACGGGAAAGAAGAAAATAGGGGTTTTGGCTCACTGGAACCGGCGGCACCGGCCGATTCACGCTTCCCGCCGGCCCGAGTCGGGGCTCGCCTCGTCGCCACGTGTCCTTGACGCTTCGTCTTGACTCTTGGACCCGTTTGTTTATTCTGTAACTTACCCTATTACGTGTAGTGCACGTGTAGACTTTTAGGCTTCTAAAAGATTAAAAGAATTTAAATAAAAGATAATGTGTAGCTGATGGGATTTGAACTCTGGTGCTATGGATCAGCAGTGCAAGGTCTTACCAGTGAGCTACAAGCTCTTTCTTGCTGTTCAAAAGCAAATCAAATTTCTAACTTATGCTCAGGCTCAAGTAACCCTTTTTGTATTTTTGAGAAAAAAATTGTACAGAAAGTTTAGGGTTGTTACAGAAATGATGTAGTAGCCGTATTGGATACGTGCAGGGTTCCGATCGATCGATTGTACTTTGTACCTAGATTTTCGATTGGACTGTTGATAATACTAGCCGGCTCGGGTTTGAGCCAGATTATTAAATCTGGTATTGATTTAATAATTTACGTATATATATTTCGATATGTATACTCTAGTATTATGTATTTTGTGTTATTCTATCTCTTCGGGTATTCGTGTTTCGGTACGAATACAGGTATGTATATACAGTAGAATGTAATCCGTATTTTTTCCGAAAAACATTCTAAAAGGTGGACACGTCATTTTAGGGGTTGACCATTTATTATAAATGGATAAATGAGGTGGCATTGAGAATGGGGAGTATGGTGAGAACCATGCTTGCATAGTGTGCACAAATGAATTATTAATTCATTTGTGCATACTATTCAAGTATTGCTTGATTTTAAAATGGAAAGAAAGGTTTTACAAAACCATGCTATGTGATTTTCTCTCTCCATGGATGCTTCATTATTTTTGAGATGGTTCATTTTTTTGAGCTCTCATCTTCTCACCATTTAGCTTCACTCCCTCTCTAGCTTTCATGGTTTTCCTCCACCTTCATCTTCCACCTCCTCTCAACCCTCTCATGTGTTGAGAATCATGAGAGGAGGTGAGATAAGATAGATTAACTCTTAGAACGCTCACTACATCCTAGGCATTCTAGACTAGCATCCTAGAATTCCTAGTTGCTTCACTTGCATTCCTTGATGTGGAGCTGGAGCCATGACTACATCCCTCGGGTGGATCATCTTCGATGGAGGAAGAACGGCGACCAAGCTTGTTCAAGCACGCTTCAAGGAGCTAAGGAAGTTGATGGAAGACTGAAAGACTTGGTTCATTCAGTATAACATTTCTAACCCTTCAGTTTAGCTTTTTGTGATTTGGTAGTATAGGTTTATGGTTCGATCTTGAGCGTGTTTTGTTTGCGCCAAAATTTTTGAACGCCAGTTTTTGTTCCGCATCGGCTACCGTACATGGCTAGGGCGTCGGCAAAACCCAACAACTGGATTATCTTTATCTCTTGGCATTCGTATTTTTTTGCAGTATGAATACGGGTATGTATATACGGTAAGGGCATTCTTGTAATTTTACTAGATAGGCTTTTAGAAGGGGACACCTCATTTTGGTTATATCTATTTTTGGTAAAATAGATAATGAGGTGGAAAATGGAGATATTTGTGGAATGGTTTAAAGCATGGTTTATTCTTTTGTTTATTCATTTGACTTTACAATTCAAGCATGGTTGCATTTTTCTATGGAAAAATATTGCATGCTTGATTATTGGAAAAAGACTTAGCCATTTTTCACTTGCTCATGCTTGCTATCATTCTACACTTTGCATTCTCTCTCCATTTTCCTCTCCTTATTCTTCCTCAAACCCTAACCCTCACATATGTTGTGAATCCTAAGGTTCTTTGAGATAAAATAGTCCAATTAACTCTCTACATCTTCTAAGCTACCTAGATTAGCAAACTAGGTGCTTTAGTTACCTCACTCTTGAGGTTAGAGCTTGAACTATAGACTCTTGGGTGGATTGTCTTTGGCACGAGGAGGTCGACGATCAAACGCAATCCATATCTTCTAGGAGCTCAAGAAGAGGAGAAGAAGACCCGAAGGACTAGAATCATCAAGGTATAAAACACTATCATAGTAGTTTAGAACCTTGTGAGTATTGTCAGTTAAGATTTCTGAATGATCTTGGAAGTTTAGTCGATGTTACTTGTCTTAAAATTGTTTTTTGTAAATTCCGCCTCTCCACAAACCTTGTGGGGTGTGTGACATCGACTTACAGTGGTATCAGAGCCTACTTAAACCTTAACTAGCTAGTTACCATGTATTTAGAATTTCGATCGACAGAAAATATCCGAATCGCAACTCCGTTACAAGCTTGCTGTTCAATTTTTAAATTTGTTCAAAAAATATTTTCAGTGGCCTTAAAATTATATGCAGGCTTTTCTAGAACCAAGAAAAAAAATTTAAGCACATGAGCTCAAAATTAGAAAGCTGATCCACGGCCAAATATCATTTGGCAACGGATCCGCGGCCTAATTGTGGCTGACATGCTCCAATTTTTTTTCTGGGGTTCAGGTTCATGGAAATGTGATTTTTGGTCCATTTGGTTTTTGCCCAGATTTGTTTGTGTACTGGTTTGTACATGGGGTAAATGCGGAAAGATTTAATCGATCGAAATTCTAAATTCTTTCTTATATGTGTATTTGTTTCTGCGGCCTTGAATGTCATTGAGCGGTATAACCCGACTGATTGCTATATGTACAATCAGACGGGTTTACGAACATGATATTCGTGTTGATGTTCTGTGTTGCGCTGTTGTTATGGTGGATGGCTTATTGTGCAATGGTTCTAGTATAGTGTTGATTCATATGTATATTCACTATCACGGGGCGAGCGTCTGACATGTGGACTGCCGTTTCTGCCAGTTTGTATATTCTTTTATCGAGACACGGCCGGGTTGAGGTCGATGTAACCGTTGTATATATTTTTTTTTCTGTACTAAGATTACCCCGCGGAGGAGTGATCGAGTAGCCGGATTCTAGAGGGCCACGGGGACCGATCTCATGGCGTTGAGACCGGGGTACCTTACACTAGAATTGGTAGGCTACTCGCCACACTCGTAGGGGGTATAGGATAACTCACGGTTGGGTGCACAAGTTACCAGATTCCGTGAAGTGTTGGATGGCCCATTCACTTTGTTGATTGGGGTTGCCTCACTTCTGGGATTAGCGGGTAACTTGCCGCACTCATAGGGGTCTAGGTTCTTCATTGCACAGGCTATTCACATAACAGGGAACGTCGAGTTTCATTTATGGCTTAAATGAAACTCAGGGCTCCAAAATTATCCGCTATTATTTTTGCTTATTAGTTTTCTGTGATGTTGCTTATCATTCCTGTGATGGATATATATATATATATATATATATATATAAATATTGTATATATTTTGTATCCGCGCTAGTCCAGCCCCCACTCTGCCGTTAGTTAAGTAACCTAACCGTGCATGACGGGGCCACGTGGTGAATGCGGGTGGCATATACGCACATTCTATTTTCGTTCTTTTTGTGGTGTGATAAGGTTAATTGATGGGACCACATTAATATTGATTAATGCAAAGTAATAAACCTAAAATCTAACGTCGTTAGAACAATTGCAAAAGTACTCGTTTTTCTTCAAAAACAACTTTTTAAAAGCGGAGCTTAAACCACTCCTTTTAAAAAGCTATTCGGTTCCTTCGACCATATCAAGTTCATTACATTAACGTTTTTCGCCAAAACCAGCCGTAGCCCTCCGTCATTTTAGATAGGTATCTACTAGTATTCATGCTATATGTTTTGACCTCCGCCAAGGCATAGTGTTTGGTAGCTAGTGGGTGCTTATCTGTAGCATAATAGATGCATTAATCTGGGACAGGCGTACAGCTGTTTTGACCTTCGTCAAGGGCTTGTATGAATGGGTCTAGATTAATCTGGACAATGACGGGTTGAACTTGACTTGCGACTTATGATCTTTTGACCTTTGTCAAGGTTATAAGCGCTCGGGGAAAAAATCACATCGGGAGTTTCGAACATACAGGAAACTTGCTAGTGTTGCATACTTTATAGAGTGTGGTAGTTTTGGTAGGATTCCTTCAAAATTATCACACAATGATAGTTGGATCGCGATCCTACTGTGAGTATCCACTACTCTTCGGGAGAATTTTTCACTTTACAATTAGCTAATCAAGTAGATGTCTAAAAAGGTGTTAATGGGGCTATGCCTCTGGGAAAACGAGGTTATTTAATTAGGTCCATGCGAAAGCACGGGGAACCTCCCTCCAAAGTACCAACACTGGCTTGGCCGAAAGATAAGCGAACTTGTAGGGTGCGATTAATCCTAACTAATTCTTCTTTTAGGGTTTGAAGAAGAATTCAAGGAAACAATGGGAGCCATCCTGTTTAGATAAACTAAAAGCCAATCTAAACTTGCAAGGGCATATTCTGAGTGTTTCTTTTCTCTCTCTCCTAATTGCAGCGACCATGACGGGACTTAAGCTAACATTAGATAAAAATAAACTCGCTGGGGAAAATTATAAAGACTGAGAGGGGAACATCCATATGGTTTACATATGATAAGGTTGCATACGTCCTCATGGAAAAAGTCCCCCTGTTCCCGGTCTAGCTTCCTTGGTCGCGGACATTTAGGTCCGTAAGACCTGAGATCTTGATTGCACGAAAGCCAAGTTCCTCGTGCTGGACTCCATGGATAATGAACATCAGAGGCTATAGGGATGTTCAGCACGACAGCAAGAGTTTCGGGGGGCATCGTCCATGCCAATTTCAAAAATTTGCCGTACTAAAGAACCCTAACCTAGAATCTTAACTAGAGATTTAGACGAATCATGCATGCAAACAACTACATACAAAGTGAATAAGAAATACAACCTTTGTAAACCGGTCCTTCACTTCAATAGCTCCGTGTAGTAGTCCCTTCGCTCCAAGTAATGAACTCCCGGACTCTAGAAAGGCTCCACAAGATGAACGGAACAAGCTTCCTTGAAGTCTTCGAGGCCAAAGATGCTCTACGTCGAAGAGACACCAACTCAAGCTACCTCTTCACTAATGTGGAATTAGTGAAGCAAACATCCTAAACTAAATGGCTAGTATAGTAGAGGATGATGAAGTATGAATTTTGCTCATTTTAGATTTATTTTTCTCACAATATTTCTTCACCTTTTGAAAAGGTAGGAAGCTTTCTCATGAGGAAGAAGAAGATGAAGTGGAGATGAGACTGAAAATTCATGAGGTGAGAATAGCAACCATGGATGAGTTTATGTCATACACTAACTCATGTAGAGACTAAACTATGGTTAAGGATAATGGTTAGGTTAGTAAATATCTCATGTAAAACAAACTTAGTGGACTAAGTCAATGGTTAGCATAAGCTTCTCCAAGCTTCCAACCATGACAAATTTCCATCAATTTTGAATTACTAGGATAAATAAAAAACCTAATATTATCTTAAGTATAGTTTAAGTCTCATACACTCATGAAGCATGTGGCATCAAGCATGACACAAAATAATGTACATTAATATATATCACATATATACTATATGCACACAAGTGAGAAAAAAATGTTTAAGTGAGCTAATATTAGTTAATGTAATTCAATATATCAAATATATAATTATACATTAAATTATTAAATCAACACTTGATTTAATAATCCGGCTATATCACATATAACCGACTAATATCTTATGTATCAACTTATCGAATCAACACTTGATCTGATAACCCGGCAATATCACATATAACCGTCCGATATCACATATCGTGATAATAGAATGTGGTATCACATACGCGCATTAATCTCGGTCCCGTGCATATCACATATGTGCTCCTACTTCGTTTCTCTTGAGCCAGAAAACCTCTGTGTAGGTCGCTAAAGACTCGTCAATACGCCGGCAGTAGGTGGTGATCATATCAGTCACCTACAACCCGCAAGCTGTCTACCAAACATAACGACCACCTGGGTATTGAGCGATCAGAAGATCAACAAGCAAGCCTGCTCATACTCCTGCGAATCCAATCAGTAACACTACCGTACGGTCTCATCGTCAGATATGTCGCATATCACAGCCTAGGTGTGGTATAACGTCAGACCCCAATAACCTGATAAGTCATGCCGATGCAAGGTCCATAACGGTTCGAGAAACTATTGATAACACTTACCAGTAGATCTCAGCAATCCTGGCCAGGGATTTCCTGTTATGGCCAATCAAGCATAGCGCAACATTAACCCCCAATACCGGGAGAGACGAAATCCCCTCCTATCTCTCATTACCTCCATGTGACTCAGGACTGTACCCAAAAACCACCGTTTTGGACGATCTCTTGAACGTGGTAAGGTGGAAATCAAAGCACAGTGGGAATTACACAAGACTCTATGATGATCTCGGGTCGACAGACTAACCTGTACCAGTGTCACCAGAAAACTGCTATCTGACGATAGGTATAATACCATCTTGGAGTTCTCGGTAAGTCCGTTCAGTGAACCCAGTCTCCACTGAGCACCCGTATACCTTCTCTGATGTCAAACACCAATGGATGTGGGATCAACCATCGCCCATCATATCGGTCAAGAAGTGCATACGCTAGTCTACTCTGGAGTATCGATGCCCTGTCACGATACTCCCACCACTAGGAACATTTGAAGGATGTACTTACCGACTACCTATGTCCCCACTAGTATGATCTGCATCATAATCCTAGTAGTCAAGTACTCATCCTAAGGGCTTTATCAACATGTAATAGAAAGACAATAAGTGTACATGTTAAGATAAAATGCAATTAGATAGCATACTATCATGTCGAGCAAGAAAGTCCTCCCTATATATGTCCAAGCATCCACTACAATATACATCGTATGTACAGTAATGGCCTCTAGGGCATACATATAACCAACAATCTTCCACTTGCACTAAAGCCATTTGTTGTAGTATCTCATACTGAGCGTCCTATAGAAGTCTCTCTAGGTAAGGCCTTTGTGAGTGGATCTGCTGTGTTATCCTTCGCTTCTACTCTCCTAACCTCGATCCCTTGGAGACCAACCATCTCCCTGATCAGGTGATACTGTCCTCAAAATATGTCTGGAACTGGTAGGACCGGCGTTCCTAGGCCAAAGCCACTGTTAGTTATATGTATGCCCTAGAGGCCATTATTGTATACGTGATGTATATTTTAGTGGATGCTTGGACATATATAAGAAGGACTTTCTTGCTCGACATGATAGTGTGCTATCTGGTTGCTCTTTATCTTAACATGTACACTTATAGTCTCTCTATTACATGTTGATAAAGCCCTTAAGATGATTACTTGACTACCAGGATTATGATGCGGATCATACTAGTGGGGCAGAGGTAGTCGGCAAGTACATCCTTCAAATGTTCCTAGTCATGGGAGTATCGAGACAGGGCATCGATACTCCAGAGTAGACTAGCGTTTACGCTTCTTGACCCATATGATGGGCGATCGATGATCCCATATCCATTGGTATTTGAAATCAGAGAAGGTATACGGGTGCTCAGTGGAGACTGGGTACACTGAACGGACTCGCCGAGAACATCTAGATGGTATTATACCTATCGTCAGATAGCAGTTCTCCAGTAACACTGGTACAGATAAGTCTGTCGACCCGAGATCGTCATAGAGTCTTGTGTGATTCCCACTGTGCTTTGATTTCCACCATACCATGTTCAAGAGGACGTGCAAAAAGGTGGTTTTTGGGTACAGTCTCGAGTCACATGGAGGCAATGAGCGATAGTAGGGGATTTCGTCTCTCTCGGTATTGGGGGATGATGTTGCGCTATGCTTGATTGGCCATAACAGAAAATCCCTGGCCAGGGTTGCTGAGATCTACTGGTAGGTGGTACCAGTAGTTTCTCGAACCGTTATGAGCCTCACATCAGCATGACTTATCAGGCTATTGGGGTCTGATGTTTACCAAACCCCAGGCCTAGATATGCGACATATCTGACGCAGAGACCGGACTGTACGGTATTGTTACTGATTGGATTCGCAGGAGTATGAGCAGGCTTGCTTGTTGATCTTCTGATCGCTCAATACCCTGGTGGCCGTTACGTTTAGCAGACCGCTTGCGGCTTGTAGGTGTTTGATATGATCATCACCTACTGCCGGCGTATTGACGAGTCTTTAGAGTCCTACACAAAGGTTTCCTGGTTCATGCGAAACGAAGTAGGAGCACATATGTGATATGTGTGGGACCGAGATTAATGCACGTATGTGATACCGCATTCTATTCTCGCGATATGTGATATCGGTCTGTTATATGTGATATAGTCGGGTTATCGGATCAAGTGTTGATTCGATAGATTGTTACATTTGATATGAGTCGGTTGTATGTGATATTGCCGGATTATTAAATCAAGTGTTGATTTGATAATTTAATGTATAATTATATAATTGATATATTAACTTACATTAACTAATATTTTCTCACTAAACATTTCTTTTTCTCATAAGTGTGCATAGAGTATATTTGTGATATATATTAATGTACATTTTATTGTGCCATGCTCGATGCCACATGCAACATGGGTGTACGAGACTCACACCATGCTTAATATAATGTAAGGTTTTTACATATTTAAAGTAAACCAACTTAGATGGAAATTAGTCACATGGTTAAAACTTGTAGAAGCTTATGGAACCATTGACCAAGTCCACTAATTTTGTTTTACTTGTAGATATTTATTAACCTAACCATTATTGATTAGCCATGGTTTATTCTCTACACGAGTTAGTGTATGACACTATTCTCACCTCATGAGTTCATTCTCTTCATCACTTCTTCTTCTTCTTCATGGGAAAAAGCTTGCTAGCTCTTTTCCAAGTGAGAAAATATTGTGAGAAAATTAAATCTAAAGAGAGTCCATTTCCTACTTCATCATCCTCTACTATATTAGCCATTTAGTTTAGGGTGTTTGCTTCACTAATCTACCATTAGTGAAGAGGTAGCATGAGCCTGAGTCTCTTCGACGTAGATCATCTTCGGCTTCGAAGAATTCGAGCAAGCTTGTTCATTTCTTCATGTGAACCCTTACTAGAGTTCGAGTGTTCACTACTTTGAGCGAAGGGACTTCTACACAGAGCTTTAGAAGTGAAGGACCGGTCTGCAAAGGTTGTATTCCTCATTCACTTTGTATGCAAAGTTGTTTGCATGTTGTATTGTTTGATTCTCTAGTTAAGATTCTAGGGTTAGGGTTCTTTAGTATGGAAAAAAATTTGAAAACGGCATGGACGATGCCTCCCGAAACCTTATTGCCGCCCTGGGGAACCCTGCAGTGGTATTAGAGCCAAGCTAAAGATTTAAACGATGATTGTTAGATTACGAAACCGAAACAACTCTGAAACACCCGATACACATTCCTATTTCTGTCGAATTTTAAATGGCCTCTAAAAATTTTTCTAGCAACTCTAGAATATTGTATGGGATATAACATGAACACCAAAGAAATTTGAAGCGATTTCGACTGATTTTGGCCGGCCACATAGGCTCTAAAACCGAGGACACCGGGTCTTTTAGGGAGTTTGGGCTTCAAATTTTTAGGGTGTTCCAGTCTCTGGGTTTTAGTGTTTCAGGTATTGCTTGTTTTTGCTCAATTTGCATGTGATGTTAACTTTCTGCAAAGGCAATTCAGAGTGTTTCGTAGTCGTAATTCTAACATATATTCGGGTTATTTAGACGACGTTAAAAAGTTCGAACGGATATCAAAAACTCTTATTTTTCCTTGCTGGAAATTTTCCAAGAGTTGGATTTTTCCGAGTTTAAAATCTTCAGAAAATCATGCAAGCGATTCTGTGGACTCTCTAGAAGAACGATACCCAAACTCGACTTTTTGGATCGTGGAACCGCGGTCAAACCTTAGGGTTTGCGGCAGTTCTGCGGCGACATGAGTGAGGCATGGGTCGGCCCTTCTACGGATGGTTCATAGGTGATGTGGCATGTTCTGGGTACTTTTTAAACTCCGCTCAAGTGTTGAGCTTTTTGGGAAATTTTAGGCGTTTGTTTATTCGATCGAAAAGTTTAACATCGTCTAGCTATCTGTGATTGTGATACAATATTTGGAATCCACATAATTAGTTATGAGATAACTAGTTTGAATTTTATAAATCAAGCAAGTTAGTCTCATTTGATCGGTTGCCACGGAATTTTGATGTGGATCAAAAGTCCGTCGCAATTATATAGTGTACGCGGATACTCGTCGGGTAAGCTTACTAGATAGCCATGCCCCATAGCCCCGACCAAGTGACTGTAGGAGAACCCCATTGCCAAAAGCATCCGTTCGGGTGCGAGCGGCCACGGTGTTCCGCCTTAGTGCACTTCGTCGGCGGCATCGGGGGTGCGACCGTCTACTAAAGTTTTCGACGAGTATTCGATCAGGTTATCAGGAATCTTGTTGAATTACCCGACAGGTTATTGGAAAGTGTTTTAAATATCGAGACTAAAATGCGGAGTTTATAATTGTTAGGCATGTAATATCTAATTAATTCATTTGGTTAGGCATGAAATCCAAAGTATGTGATACATTGGGTTTATAATGTCTAAGGTGGTTGCGGATTCCAATTGTTGTAGTTTTTCACTTTCTTTTCTGCGACCGTAAGTGTAATATGCGGTGTATCGCCAATTTCGTTGCTATACGTCAATGACAATTGAGATACGCATATTTACTTACGTTGATGACATGTGATGTTATGTGTTGTTGTGATATGTTATATTGGATCGTCGTGTTTTGAATAGCTGGGGTTTTTTATGTGAGATGAGAGTTTTTCATTTTCATTCAGGTAAAAACATGTATCTAATATTCTTTTATTGGGGTACTTTCGGGTTGAGGATGATGTCACCATTGATGTATATTATTTACTTTTCCGCATTTGGATAGACCCAAAGAGAAGAGCACAAGTAACCGGGTTCTAGGATCTAGTGGGAGACTATCTCAAGGAGTTGAGACAGGGTCTCCTAACTCTAGAATTATGAGGGTTTCTTGCTGCTCTCGTAGGGGTCTAGGGATGTGGGTTTAGCTATTCATCGCGACCGTGGAATCCGCATTTTTTTATTGGTTTAATTAAAACACGGAATTCCTAGTATATCCAATATTTCATATGTGTTCTTCTGCTGCTGATATTCTGTGATGTGATCACTTGATATGTTGAGACGATTACTTATATTATATATATGAGATATAATGAATATTGATGCTTTCATTTCTTATGTGATGCTTAGGAAGCATAAAATTTGATGGGACTTCATTAATGAGATTAATGAAAGAAAAGGAAAACTAAAGATGTTGTAGAAACTTGTTTAAAAACTGGCTAGTTCCTGCTTTGCATAGAGGTATTCCTTGTAGAATATCCAGCACCTTATTCGATAAGGAAAGAGCCGAGATCCCTTCACCGGGAGTGACCTCTTTAACGAAACTGGCAGATGCTACAACCCACTCGGTTTGTCTTTTGATTGCTTCTATAGTTTTTGCTTTGCATAGTGGTATTTGTCCTGCGCACCTCATTCGATGAGGAAAGAGCCAAGATCTCTTCACCGGGAGTGACCTCTTTAGCAAAGCTAGTAAAAGCCTTAAGAACACTCCTTCTAAAATTCACTCGATTCTACAACGAGATCAAGTTCATTACACAAAGGGTTTTCTTAAAAACCCGTCGTAGCCCTCCGTCATTTCAGATAAGTACTACTTAGTATTTGTGTTACGGTAGTTTGGCCTTCGTCAAGGTGTAGTGTGCGGTAGCTAACTAATGCTCATCTGCTAAAGCATGAGATGCGATTGGATTAGGGTATTTGTACGGCGTAGTTTAGACTCCGTCAAGGGTCATGCGGGTGGGTCTAATTCAATCAAGAAATGAACGGGTTGAACTTGACTAGCGCCCTATGGGTAGTTTGGCCTCCGTCAAGGTGATAGGACGCTATGGGTAAAAACTATTATCGGGAATTTCAAGTGTTGAAATTTGCAAAGAGATTGTATACCTTCTATGAGATAGTTAGATCCTAATACCCACTGTGAGTAAGAGTTACTCCTGAGAGAGTTTTACACATTACAATTAGCCAATCAAGTAGGTGTCTAGAAAGGTGTTAACGGAGTTACACCCCTGGGAAAATGAGGTTTATTTTAATTAGGTCCATACGAAAGCACAGGGAACCTCCCTCAAAGTACCCACACTGGCCTGGCAGAAAGATTGGCGAACTTGTAGGGTGTAATTAATCCCGGCTAGTCTTACCTTTTAGGGTTTGAAGGAAGATTTGATAAAAACAGTGGGAGTCATCCTGATTAGATAAAATAATAACCAATCTAAATCTTGCAAGGGCACACACAGAGTGTTTTCTTCTCTCTCCTTCCTGGTAGCGACCATGTCACGCATTAATCAAGATAATAATATGGATGCTTTGACCGAACTTGTGTTATTATAATGAGCTGGGGAATGTTGGTTCCGTTCTTTCTTATAATTGTTGTATGTCTGAACAGGAAATTAGGGAATATCCGGATTTCCACGCAACTCAATCGAAGAAAGTGTATGTTGATGCATCTTCTTCAGGGTGTGTTCATTATCGAGAACTGTTTCTCAGTATACTCTACGTCCTGGGTATGTGATACCGGATCAGGATCCCACATGTGTAAGATGTTACATGGGCTACAGATAGGTAGAGAATTGGGAATAGGGTGATATGTATCTAAGTGTTAGAGAGTGGTGCAATTGTTGCAGCCAAACCAGTTGGCAAATATCACCTTGTATTAATACATTGATTCTGAACGAATGTTATTACATACCGAACCTGATATAGAACATTACATCGGTTTTTTTAATGAGTTAAAGAACGATATAATACTGTATTGGAGGATAATTTTGTGAACATTTTTCTGAATCAAGAGTTGATTCGATCAGGCACGTTATATAATAGAATATACGTTCTAAATCAAACCACAGTTCAAAGTACCTAGAACACACACAAGAGGAGTAGTTCAGAAATGAACGGATCCTTCTTGAGGCATTATAGACTAGGTCATACCAATGTGACACGACCAGCTAGGTTACATAAGGATGAATATGAGAATCTGTTTGAATTTTCATCTTATGATACTTGCCAGTCTTGTCTCAAAGGTAAAGTGACCAATACTCCGTTTACTGGAAACAGAGAAAGAGTTATTGACTCTTGGGACGGATACATGATGATGTGTACGGTCCTATGTTAACAAATGCCAAGGTTGGTTCATCATACTTCATTATATTCACTGATCATCTCTCAGAATTCGGACATATGTTCCTGTTGAAACACAAGTCTGAAACTTTTGAGAAATTCAAGGAATATAAGTCTTAAGTTGAGAACCAGACGGGTAGAAGTATTAAAGTCCTTCGATGTGATCGAGGAGGAGAATACTTGCGTATATAATTCCTGGAGTTTCTAAAAGGAGAATGAGATTCTCTCTCAGCTTACTCCTTCGTATACACCACAGCACAACGGTGTATCAGGGCGGAGGTATCGCACCCTATGAGATTGGCGCACTCTATGATGAGTACTGCCGAGTTACTTGTTTTCTTTTGGAGTTATGCACTTGAGAAGCTGCATACCTATTGAATGGGGTTCCAACCAAATCAGTGCCTATCACTCCATATGAGATATGGTATGGGAAGAGATTGTGTCTTAAACGAGTTAAAATATAGGGTTTTCCGTCCTATGTTGAAAAGCAAAATCCGGACAAACTCGAGGCAAGGTCAGATATGTATAAGTTTGTTGGATATCCCAAACATTTGCAGAGAATATCTTCTACCACACTGAGGAGCAAAATGTGTTTTGTTTCTCAGCATGCCACCTTTTTAGAAAAGGAATTTCTTGTGAAGAAATTTATGGTCATGAGGTAGAACTGGAAGAGTTCCAGCTAGACAAACTAACAGCTGATGATTTGGTGAAACCAAAAGATTCAATACTCTCCAACGAATCTCAGCCTCTCCGCTAATCTGGTAGGATTCCTCATCCACTTCAGAGAAACTACGGTCTTCTCGGTGACAGTGGGAGCGAGGATTGCATCATGGTAGATGATGACCCGACTAGGTTAAGGCAGGCCATCACAAGTGGAGACTTTGTGAAATGGCTGGATGCTATATAATTAAAGATAGAATCCATATACACCAACAAAGTATGACTTTGAATATTGTACCTAAAGGGGTAAAACCCATCAGGAGAAAATGGATCTTGAGAAGATTCTTGGTGTAGATGAAAAAGTTGAGACTTTCAAAGCTATGCTTAGGTCCATCAGGATTAAAGCAGCATCGCGGAGTTGGAACATCTGTTTTAATGTGGCTTTCAAAGAGTTTGACTTCATCAAAAAGGTAGATGAACCTTGTATATACAAGAAGGTAGTAGAGAGTAAGGTTGTTTTCCACGTATTGTACGTAAATGACATACTCTTGATAGGAAATGGTTTCCTATGCTACACTCGGTCAAGCTCCACTTATCACAAGGATTCTCCATGGAAGATCTGGATGATACCTTCTACATCTTGTGGATTATGATCTATGGTGATAGATCTAGGTCGATGTTGGGAGTGTCCAAAATCCAGGTACATTAACAGCATTCTAAAAGGGTTTAGTATGGATGATTCTAAGCGTGGTGGTTCGCCCACTTACTCATGAATCACTCTTTCCAAAAAGATGTCTCCTAAGACTGATTTGGAGATAGCTCGCGTGCAAGGGATACCCTATGCTTCGGCAGTAAGCTTTATCATGTATGTGATGTTATGTACCAGACCAGATGTAGCTGACTCACTAGGTGTAGTGATCAGCAATCAATCGAATCTTGGGAGAATCACTGGACAGATGTGGAGGACATTCTTAAGTACTTGAGAAGCACTAAAGGAATGTTCCTGGTTCAAGCTTCCAGAGTGATAAGGTCGACTGAAAGTCAGTCACAGGCATTGTCTTTACCCTCAGTGGAGGGACGGTATGTTGGAAGAGTTCCAAGCTAGATACCGTGACAAACTAGATGATAAAGGCTGAATACATCGCTACCAACGATACTACCAAAGTGGCTGTCTGGACATTACTTGTTCATGAGATGAACATGGTTCCTACCATTGAGCGTCCAATAAGTGTTATTGTGACAACAATGGAGTTGTGGATTTAGCCTAGGAACACCTGTCCCATCAGTGATCCAAACATATTCCGAGGAAAGTATCACCTAATCAGGGTGATGGTTGATCTTCAAGGGATCGAGGTTACGAGAGTAGACCTGAAGAGTAACACAGCGGATCCACTCACAAAGGCCTATCCCTAGAGGGACTTTTATAGGACGTTGAGCATGAGATACTGCAACAAATGGCCTTAGTGCAAGTAGGAGAATGTTAGTTATATGTATGCCCTAGTGGCCATTACTGTACATGTGATGTATATTGTAGTGGATGCTTGGACATATATAGGGAGGACTTTCTTGCTCGACAAGATAGTGAGCTATCTGGTTGCTCTTTATCTTAACATGTACACTTATAGTCTCTTTATTATATGTTGATAAAGACCTTAGGATGAGTACTTGACTACCTGGATTATGATGCGGATCATACTAAGGGGGCAGAGGTAGTCGGCAAGTATATCCTTCAAATGTTCCTAGTCGTGGGAGTATCGAGACAGGGCATCGATACTGTAACACCTTAGAATGCGATTAGTGTTAATTAAGCGATAATGCAGATTTTTAGTAAAAAGTTTACCAAAATAGTTTTTAAATATTTTATAAAAATTAATTAATATTTTATTAATATTTATTTCGGGCTTGCACACACATGTGCGTGTTAACCTAGGGTTAATTAGGGGTTAACTATGCTTAAGTAGCCATGGAACCTAACCCCATTTCAATTTAGTTGTAATATGTATTTATTTAAAATATTTAGTTTTGTTAGTGTATATGCCCTAGAGGCCATTACTGTATCATACTAGTTTGTATATTACTTAATGGATGCTTGGGATATTCACCTTGTATATACAATCTTGCTCAAAATAGTAGTATGCTACTTGGTTTGTTTCTACTTCAATGTGTACATGTGTTTATTTTTGTATATCGCCTATACACATTAGTAGAGCCCTTAGGATCTTTGCTTGATTACCAGCGATGTGATGGTCGTCACACTAGTGGGGCTGGGTAATCTATAAGCACATCCTTATGCAGGTCCCTGGTCGCAGGACTATCGAGACAGGGCATCGATACTCCGGAGTAGACCAGCGCATGCGCTTCTCATCCCAGTGTGGGAGACGGTCTGTCCCACAGCCGTCAGTACGTCGTACTTGAGATAGTATGCGGGTGCTCGTTAGGTTACGGGTACACTGGACAGGACTCGTCGGGAACTGACTAGTTGGTATTATACCTATCGTCAGTTATCAGTTCCCAGGTGACATGAGTACAGCTTAGTCCGCTGACTTGACACTGTCACTCCGCCTCGAGTGTGTTCCCACTGTACTTTGATCACTACCCTACCACGGCTCAAAGGAGTCGTGCAAACAGGTAGTGGTTGGGTGCAGTCCCGAAGCACTTGGAGGCAGTGACGGTTAGACAGGATTCGTCTCTCCCGGTATTGGGGGTTGACATCGCGCTGTGTCTAGGAGAGCCATTACACGAGTAGTCCCTGGCCAGGGCAAACGAGATATACTGGTAGGTTTCCAGTGTTATCTCAGGGTGTTTTGGGCTTCGCTCCGGCACGACTTGTACCGCTATTGGGGGACTGACGTTTACCGCCCCCTAGGCCCGCCATGCGATGTATCAGACGAACAGACCGGACTGTACGGAGAATGTCACACTCAGGCTCAGTAGGAGTTCAGATGGGTTTCGCCTCGTCGGTCTTCTTGTCGGCATTACCTGGGGACCGTTACGCACAGCTAGTGCCGCTTGCGGTCTGTGGTTAAACCCACTGCCAGCGTAGTGTCGAGTCTTTAGAGTCCCACACAGAAAGCTTTTCGCCTTTAGGCAAAAGAGTAGAGGTCGCATGGTATTGCGACAGGTCGCATGGTTTTGCGACAGGGTTCGGTCACATCCGTGCACTTGTGCACGTACAGTGTCCGGACAGTTTACACTAGCGGGCTTTGGTTTAAGCCAGATCCTAGTGTACCTTATGGGATTGGATTTATCCAGTTTGCATTCGTGTTCCTCGGAACGCGGATGCGGGTGTGTATGCACAGTTGACAGGGAGGCAGAGGCAGCGGATTCTCATTAGGGTTTTTGACAGTTGACCGTTGACTATTTGACTTTATGCTCAACCCTAATGAGAATATGATATGTGATTAACTACTATATTAATTAAGTATTATGGTGATATGGTTGTTGACTTTTGTTGACTTGTTGACTTTGTTGACTTGTTGACTTTTGTTGACTTGTTGACCGGTTGACTAGGCTTGACTAGTTGACCATCATGATAACCATGGTTATCATTTCATGCCAAAGACTTTTACTTGCTTGCTCATTTGAGTAAAATGAGTGCATGACATGATAAGGTTATGGTTGCTTCAAACCATCACATAAGACTTTTTTTGATATGATGAGTTATGATCACTTTGGATTATGAGAGGGTGAAAGACAAAAGAGTTGCTCATTCTTTCTTGCTCATTCTCTCTCTTGTTCTTGAGCTCTCCTCTTGCTCTCACCCTCAACCTCTTGCTCCCTCTCTTGATCTATGGTTCTCTTGTCTCATGAGTTGAGAATCAAGAACCATAGATAAAATCCCATTCTAAATCTTCTCTACTCATTCTAGTTCACTAGGTTTAGCAAACCAAGTGAACTAGTTTCTTCAAAGAACGAAGAAGGAGCTAAAGGTTGGAGCTTTCAGGTGGATCTATCTTCGGCGTACGGAGACGACGAGAAGGAGCCATCGGACCACCATCGGAGCTCGGAGACGAAGGAGTTCAAGTTTAGGTATAACCATCTCCATCCGAGTAGCTAACTCTCTTTAGCTAAGTATGCTAGTTTTAGTTTAGTCATAGATCCCGACTTTGCTTAGTCCATGTTGCCCCTTGCGCTAATAATTTGATTTTTATACCGTTTCCGCCTCCCCGTAAGAACCGGGGGTCGCAACGTGGACTTACAGTGGTATCAGAGCCTAACTAAACTTAAACTAGCTTGGTAGTGAAGTGTAACGAAGTTCGGAACCGGAAAAATCCAAAAACCTAACTTTTACAAAACCTGAGTTTCTGTTGAAATTTTTTCTGGTCAAAATGAAAAACTTTATACTCCTAAATTCGGCTCAGGGTTTTGTGTGAACACCCATGAAAAACGGTCCACTGTTTCGTTCAAACCGCCGCGCTTCCGCCGCACGAGGTAGGCATGTGCCGCGGAAGCGCCGCGGTTTGTCGTCTTCTCTGCATCGTTTTTCGTGCAGTGTGTGTCTGTGTTGGTTTTGGGATTTTTGAAATATATTATATGTGCCCAGATTTTCCAGAAAAGAAATTTCCTTTTGGGGTCCTATAATTCCGTATTTTTTCCGAACTTCACTGCACTTTGACTATGATGGTTATATCTGTGATGTTTGCATGTATTGAACGTCGGCTAATCGCTATAAGTCGATTGGTCGGGGTTATACATGATCTGTAATGTGCTGGATTGTGTATATAAATATGTTGGATTGTCGCGGGTGAATAGCCGGGGGTTGTGAGACGAGAGTTTTCTTTTCTTGCAATTCATGTAAATTTGTAAATTGATGTAATAATTATTTGTATGGCCGCACAACCGGGTCGGGGTTGTAGCCGTCATTGTATAATTTCTTTTTACTGTTTTTGCTCCTAGGATAGACCCATGGAGGGGTGCACAAACTACCGGGTATGCCGAAGTGTCGAGTGGCCTACTCATGGAGATGAGGGAGGTTGCTACGCTTCGGGTACTTGGCGGGTAGTTTGCCGCACCCGTAGGGGTCTTGGGTGGGGTTTTGGCTATTCACCGCGACCGTGTAATCTGTTTTTGTTACAGGCTCGTACAAATTACAGATTCCTAGTATATCCAATGTATTTATCTGTGATCTGAAATGTTTATCATTACAGTATATTTATATATGATATTATTTAGGCGTTGCTTATGTTTTACAGACGCGCTAGCCCAGCCCCCGCTCTGTCGTTAGTTAAGTAACCTAACGGGTAATGACGGGGCCCCGTGGCGAATGCGAATGGCATAAGCGTACGTCATATTTTGGTTGTTTTCTGCAATGGTAGGATTAAATGATGGGACGCATTAAAAGAACTAATGCAAGAATATCACGCATTAAAAGAACTAATGCAAGATAATAAACCAAGCTAAAGTCGTTGGAACACTTTCGAAAAACCACTCGGTTCTTTTCAAAAACAACTTTTAAATGCGGAGCTTGAGCCACTCCTTTTAAAAGCTATCTCGTTCCATCGACCATATCAAGTTCACTACGTTCACGGTTTTGCCAAAACCATCCGTAGCCCTCCGTCGTTTCACATGAATAGTCAATAGTATTCAAGCTGTGTATGTTGGCCAAAGTCAAGGCACAGTGATTGGTAGCTATTGGGTGTTCATGTGTAGCATAGATAGATGCGTTGGTTTGGGACAGTCGTACTGCCATTTTGGCCAAAGTCAAGGGTAGGTACGGATGGATCCAAATTAACCTGGATAATGACGGGTAGAACTTGACATGTGACTTATGATATTTTGGCCAAAGTCAAGGTCATAAGAGCATGGGGCAAAAATCCACATCGGGAGTTTCATAAGTACTGAAACTTGCTAGATTAGCATACCATTTGGAGTGTGATGATTCTGGTAGGATTCCTTCAGTTTCGTCACGCAATGATATTTGGATCCCGATCCTACTGTGAGTATATGCTACTCCTCGGGAAATTTCTCACTTAACGATCAATGCTATAAACCTAGTAGGTGCCTAGAAAGGTGTTAGCGGGGCTACGCCCCCAGGGAAAAGAGGTTCTTTAATTAAGGAACTTCGCGAAAGCGTTGGAAAACCTCCCTCGAAGTACCGACACCGGCCTGGCTGAACGGTTAAGCAAGTATTGTACGGTGGGATTGATCCTGACTAATTCTTCCTTTATGGTTTGAGGAGGGATTCGAGAAACAGTGGGAGCCATCCTGTTTAGACAAACTAAAAACCACTCTAAACTTGCAAGAGCATCATGCTGAGTGTTTCTTCTTCTCTCTCCTAATTGCAGCGACCAATCAACATGACTGGACTTAAGTTACTCCTAGATAAAAACAAACTGACAGGGCCAAACTACAAAGATTGGCTCAGGAATGTCAAGATAGCAATCACTTATGACAAGCTGGGGTATCTTCTTACCACCAAAGCTCCCCCTGTCCCTGGTCCAACTTCCAGTGTCGCGGATAAGGAAATCCGCAAGACTTGGGAGATTGATAGCGCGAAGGCCAAGTGCCTCCTGCTTGCCTCGATGGACAACGAACATCAGAGGAGGCATGAGAATATGGACATGGAGTCCATATTGCTCCATACAAAAGAACTGTATGGAGAGCAATCACGTATCGCAAGATACGAAGCGTCGAAAAAGTTATTTTCGACAAGAATGGCCGTCGGATCATCAGTAGCCGAGCACGTGCTAAAGATGATCGGCTTCATTGAGGAGCTCGCTGACCTAGGGATCACATTGGAGAGTGAGCTATATACGGATATAGTTCTCCAGTCCCTTCCTTCCACTTACGCCCAGTTTATACTGAACTTCAACTTACAAGAAAAAGAGGTTGAACTTTCAGAGCTCCTCAACATGCTGAGGAGCGCAGAGGGCACCCTACAGAAAGGTAGGGATACATCCACTTTGTTTGTAGGAGGATCATCTTCTTCTAGGTCCAAGGCGAAAGCCAAGGGAAAGAAGAAGAAGGCCCCCGCCAAACCAAGGGGCGGTGTTAGTAAAGTGGATACGAAGGGAAAAGGTAAAGCAACAAAGATAGCGGGGAAGCTTGTGGATAAGGAAGAATGCTTCTATTGTCATAAGAAAGGACACTGGAAGAATGATTGCAGGGCCTGGAAGGCCAGAACACAGGAATTGAAGCAGGTTGCAGCTTCAGCTTCAGGTGTGTATGTTATTGAAAATTGTCTTTCAATAAACTCTACTTCCTGGGTATTGGATACCGGATCAGGATCTCATATCTGTAATTCTTTGCAGGCGTTGAGAAACCGTAGGGTTTTGAAAGCAGGTGACATGACTCTCAAAGTTGCGAACGGAGCTAGCATGGATGCTAAAGCCGTGGGGGACTATCACCTGGGAATGTCAGATGGACATGTTTTAGTTTTGCGTAATTGCTTTTTTGTACCCAACGCAACTTGTAATATCATTTCTGTATCTTTAGTTTCTAAAGAAGGTTATGAATTTGCGTTTGTAAGTAATGTTGTAAACATTCACCTTAATCAAGTTTTGATTGGGTCAGGTACATTGAGTAATGGTATATACGTGTTAAACCAACCACAGATTTTCAACGTCCAGAATACACACAAAAGAAAGTCTCCGGAAATGAATCAGACTTTCTTATGGCATTATAGATTGGGTCACATCAATGAGAGAAGGTTGACTAAGTTACATACAGAAGGATATTTGAATGCGTTCGAATATCAATCGTATGCCACTTGTCAATCTTGTCTCAAAGGAAAGATGACGAAGACTCCGTTTACTGGACATGGAGTAAGAGCGAGCGAGCTCTTGGGACTCGTACACAGTGACGTGTGCGGTCCAATGTCTACACATGCCCGAAGCGGACATTCTTACTTCATTACTTTTGCGGATGACTTCTCAAGGTACGGTTATGTCTTCTTGATGAAACATAAGTCCGAGGCCTTTGGAAAATTCCAGGAGTATAAGAATGAAGTAGAGAAACAGACCGGCAAAAGTATTAAGATTCTAAGATCGGATCGAGGTGGAGAATACTTAAGTGCCGAGTTCCTGGACTATTTAAAAGAGAATGGAATTCTCTCTCAGCTTACTCCTCCATACACCCCGCAACATAACGGTGTATCGGAGAGACGGAACCGCACCCTATTGGATATGGTGCGGTCCATGATGAGTAACGCTGAGTTGCCGCGATCATTCTGGGGATATACGCTAGAATCAGCCGCATACCTTTTGAACCGAGTTCCCACTAAGACTGTGCCTACTACGCCATTTGAGATGTGGTGTGGGAAGAGACCCCATCTTAATCACATTAAGATATGGGGAAGTCCAGCTTTTGTCAAAAAGCAGCATACGGACAAGCTCGAGGCACGCTCAGTACTGTGCAAGTTTGTGGGATATCCAAAGAATTCCAAGGGATATTTCTTCTACTGTGAAGAGGAACAAAAAGTTCTTGTTTCTCGTCATGCCCACTTTCTAGAACACCAGTTCATAGAAAAAGAAATAAGTGGGAGCGCAGTAGAACTGGAAGAAATTCCAGAACCACGGACTATTACTGAAAGTTTAGTGGAACCAGAGGGTTCGGAAGAACAGGACATTCCTACGCCGCTCCGCAGGAGTAGTAGGCAGACTCATCCGCCCGAGAGATACTACGGTTTTCTCATAGACGGGGATAGAGAGGATTGCATCATAGATTATGATGAGCCTACTAGCTTCCAGCAGGCCGTTCAGAGCGTTGACTCGGTGAAATGGCTGGATGCAATGCGGACCGAAATGGAGTCCATGTACACCAACAAGGTATGGACGTTGGACATTGCTCCAGACGGGGTAAAACCCGTAGGATGCAAGTGGATCTTCAAAAGGAAGATTGGTGTAGATGGACAGGTTGAGACCTATAAAGCTAGGCTGGTAGCAAAGGGTTTTCGTCAAAGACCTGGCTTGGACTACGACGAAACCTTTTCTCCAGTAGCCATGCTGAAATCCATTCGGATCCTTCTTGCCATTGCTGCCTTCCACGATTATGAGATCTGGCAAATGGATGTAAAGACAGCTTTTCTAAATGGAAATTTAGAGGAGTGTGTCTATATGGACCAGCCAGAGGGTTTCATTCAGAGTGGGAGCAGCGGAAAGGTGTGCAAGTTGCTTAAGTCCATCTATGGACTAAAGCAGGCATCGCGGAGTTGGAACATCTGCTTTGATGAGACGGTCAAAGAATTTGGCTTTATCAAAAATCCAGATGAACCATGCATCTATAGTAGATTTGTAGCGAGAACTGTAGTATTCCTCGTTTTGTACGTGGATGACATTCTCTTAATAGGAAATGACATTCCTATGCTACAATCTGTCAAGGGGTTCTTGTCACACAGGTTCTCCATGAAAGACCTGGGTGATGCCTCATACATTCTGGGTATCCGGATCTACCGTGACTGATCCAAGAGGATATTAGGACTTTCACAGTCCAGGTACATCGACACCATACTGAAGAGGTTCAGTATGGAAGATTCCAAGCGCGGTAACCTACCGGCTTGTCACGGGATCACCCTCTCTAAAGAGATGTCTCCCAAGACTGATTTGGAGAGGGATCGCATGTCTATTATACCCTACGCTTCTGCGGTAGGCTCTATAATGTATGCGATGTTGTGTACCAGACCGGATGTAGCTTATGCACTGAGTGTGGTAAGCCGGTATCAGTCTAACCCTGGGGAGAAACACTGGATAGCGGTAAAGAACATTCTCAAGTACCTGAGAAGGACTAAGGAGATGTTCTTGGTGTATGGCGGAAAAGACCTCCAGATCGAGGCCTTTCCTGACTCCAGCTTCCAGAGTGACAAGGATGATTCCAAGTCCATGTCGGGTTTTGTCTTTACCCTCAATGGAGGGGCGGTGTGTTGGAAGAGTTCCAAACAGGAAACCGTTGCAGACTCGACGATGGAAGCGAAATACATCGCTGCATCTGATGCCGCAAAAGAAGCTGTCTGGATGAGGAAGTTCTTGAAAGAACTTCAGGTGGTTCCGTCTATTGTTGATCCAATACCTCTGTATTGCGACAACAACGGGGCTATAGCTTTAGCGAAGGAACCCAGGTCCCATCAGAGATCCAGGCACATCTTAAGGCGGTATCACCTGATCATGGAGATCGTAGATCGCCAGGAGATCGAGGTTCGGAGAGTCGCTTCAGAAGATAACACTGCAGATCCATTCACCAAGGCCCTGCCCCAGACTCAGTTCGAGCGGCTGATCGAGATGATAGGTCTTCGATACGCCAGTAAATGGCCTTAGTGCAAGTGGGAGATTGTTAGTGTATATGCCCTAGAGGCCATTACTGTATCATACTAGTTTGTATATTACTTAATGGATGCTTGGGATATTCACCTTGTATATACAATCTTGCTCAAAATAGTAGTATGCTACTTGGTTTGTTTCTACTTCAATGTGTACATGTGTTTATTTTTGTATATCGCCTATACACATTAGTAGAGCCCTTAGGATCTTTGCTTGATTACCAGCGATGTGATGGCCGTCACACTAGTGGGGCTGGGTAATCTATAAGCACATCCTTATGCAGGTCCCTGGTCGCAGGACTATCGAGACAGGGCATCGATACTCCAGAGTAGACCAGCGCATGCGCTTCTCATCCCAGTGTGGGAGACGGTCTGTCCCACAGCCGTCAGTACGTCGTACTTGAGATAGTATGCGGGTGCTCGTTAGGTTACGGGTACACTGGACAGGACTCGTCGGGAACTTACTAGTTGGTATTATACCTATCGTCAGTTATCAGTTCCCAGGTGACATGAGTACAGCTTAGTCCGCTGACTTGACACTGTCACTCCGCCTCGAGTGTGTTCCCACTGTACTTTGATCACTACCCTACCACGGCTCAAAGGAGTCGTGCAAACAGGTAGTGGTTGGGTGCAGTCCCGAAGCACTTGGAGGCAGTGACGGTTAGACAGGATTCGTCTCTCCCGGTATTGGGGGTTGACATCGCGCTGTGTCTAGGAGAGCCATTACACGAGCAGTCCCTGGCCAGGGCAAACGAGATATACTGGTAGGTTTCCAGTGTTATCTCAGGGTGTTTTGGGCTTCGCTCTAGCACGACTTGTACCGCTATTGGGGGACTGACGTTTACCGCCCCCTAGGCCCGCCATGCGATGTATCAGACGAACAGACCGGACTGTACGGAGAATGTCACACTCAGGCTCAGTAGGAGTTCAGATGGGTTTCGCCTCGTCGGTCTTCTTGTCGGCATTACCTGGGGACCGTTACGCACAGCTAGTGCCGCTTGCAGTCTGTGGTTAAACCCACTGCCAGCGTAGTGTCGAGTCTTTAGAGTCCCACACAGAAAGCTTTTCGCCTTTAGGCAAAAGAGTAGAGGTCGCATGGTATTGCGACAGGTCGCATGGTTTTGCGACAGGGTTCGGTCACATCCGTGCACTTGTGCACGTACAGTGTCCGGACAGTTTACACTAGCGGGCTTTGGTTTAAGCCAGATCCTAGTGTACCTTATGGGATTGGATTTATCCAGTTTGCATTCGTGTTCCTCGGAACGCGGATGCGGGTGTGTATGCACAGTTGACAGGGAGGCAGTGGCAGCGGATTCTCATTAGGGTTGTTGACAGTTGACCGTTGACTATTTGACTTTATGCTCAACCCTAATGAGAATATGATATGTGATTAACTACTATTTTAATTAAGTATTATGGTGATATGGTTGTTGACTTGTTGACTTTTGTTGACTTGTTGACTTTGTTGACTTGTTGACTTTTGTTGACTTGTTGACCGGTTGACTAGGCTTGACTAGTTGACCATCATGATAACCATGGTTATCATTTCATGCCAAAGACTTTTACTTGCTTGCTCATTTGAGTAAAATGAGTGCATGACATGATAAGGTTATGGTTGCTTCAAACCATCACATAAGACTTTTTTTGATATGATGAGTTATGATCACTTTGGATTATGAGAGGGTGAAAGACAAAAGAGTTGCTCATTCTTTCTTGCTCATTCTCTCTCTTGTTCTTGAGCTCTCCTCTTGCTCTCACCCTCAACCTCTTGCTCCCTCTCTTGATCTATGGTTCTCTTGTCTCATGAGTTGAGAATCAAGAACCATAGATAAAATCCCATTCTAAATCTTCTCTACTCATTCTAGTTCACTAGGTTTAGCAAACCAAGTGAACTAGTTTCTTCAAAGAACGAAGAAGGTGCTAAAGGTTGGAGCTTTCAGGTGGATCTATCTTCGGCGTACGGAGACGACGAGAAGGAGCCATCGGACCACCATCGGAGCTCGGAGACGAAGGAGTTCAAGTTTAGGTATAACCATCTCCATCCGAGTAGCTAACTCTCTTTAGCTAAGTATGCTAGTTTTAGTTTAGTCATAGATCCCGACTTTGCTTAGTCCATGTTGCCCCTTGCGCTAATAATTTGATTTTTATACCGTTTCCGCCTCCCCGTAAGAACCGGGGGTCGCAACGTGGACTTACAAGTTTTAATTAAAAAGGGGTTTGAATTGATTGACTTGAGAGAGGAAGAGAGAGAGAGAGGGCATGATGAGCATAGGGCAAGCATGCCATGCATTAAATGAGGAGAGAGAAGAGGGAGGCATGGTATACACTACTCTCACCCCCTCATTCCCTCATCCCTCACTCACACATATACTCTCATTTCCCTCACTCTCTCATTCACAACTCTCAATCTCATATTTTTCTTCACTTCATCTCTCAACTGAAACCCTAACCCAACCCAAACAAAATCTTCATTTAACCCCACTAAAACCCTTCACAAGTCAAGATCAAGCAACTAGGATCACCTGGAGCATGGAAAGCTAGGATTTTGAGCAAGTGGGGATAGGTAACGACCTCTAAACTATTAATTAGGTTGTTAATTTATTGTGTAGATTGGTAGTCACTGTTTAGAACGATAAAGATGTAGTTTTGAACATATGTCGTATTTTTAGTGTTGTTTTAGGATATCTGTGACCTGCGACGACCACGAGTCTTTACTGGAAAAACTAACAGTGTAGTAGTGTTATACTAGTTTCCCTAAGTGTTCACCTGAAGTACGAACCCAACATAACCTCGTTTGACTGGCGACATGAGGGGAATTTTCCGGTGAGCTCCGCTTTTCTGGAGACTGGGAAGTTGGGATTTTTAGGGTAGCTGTATGTGGGTGTTCTGGGGTATTTGGTACTGCTGGATTTTTAGGTTGTGACAGTATGTAAATTCTGGGAATGCTTTGCTAGTATTTTAGTATTTCGACTACGCGCGTTACGATATCCGACACGGTTCGTGTTTTTTATGTAGCTTGCTGCACTTAGGGTTGTTTTAGATTGTCGCTACACTCGTTAGCCACTAAGCGAACACTTGAGAGTGATTGGAGTCGGTGCGTCGGTCAAAACGTCATTTGTATGTATTATTGGTTGATTTCTAAGTTGCACTTGCTATGTTTGTGTGATTTTAGGGGCGAGTGCGGGGACTTCGGACGCTACGAAGAAAAGTAAGCAGTTGGTCGGATTTACTTAACTCGAGATCACCGGTGAGTAGATTTAACACCTACGGGGAAATCGCCCGTATGACGTTATGCGTCAGGGCTAGATATGATATTATAGCCGCATGATTATATTCATATATGTTGATTGTGCATGAGCATCATTGCATACCATTACCTGTTGTGCCTTGACTTAGTACCTAGTGGACACTGCACCATTACTGACGGTTCATGTTGCACAAGCACTAAATTGTATGCTACACCCACACCGTCGGTAATTGCCATGACACGCACAACCTATACACATATGGTGTAAGTCCGCGGGGGTGCCCCGGCCGTCAATCCGACGCCGGAAAACGCGAAAACAAAAACCTTTGCAAACTAGCAAACCGACCCCACCGCGCACTTTTAACCCGGATCGGGCCATTAACCTAGCAAATGGCAAACTAAAATAAGAGTAGAGAAGTATACCAAGCGATCAGTGTCCTTCGGTCTTCGTCTCCACTCCGATCTCCCGCGGAATCTCCGTTCATCTCCTCCTCGTCGGAAAGGGCACCACGTAGCCGGATACTTTTACGGGCTCCCACCTCTGGACCGAGGCAACTCGGGCGCGAAGTTGGCTAGCCGACGCATTTAAGATTTGCTGTAGACAAGTGTAGAATGGTTGTCTCTTTGGGGTTTATGAAGTTGCCATTGATGGAGGGATAGAAGGAATGAACTTTGGAGAGGTGAGAAGGGTTTTGTGAGCAAGCCAAAAATGAGATGTATTAATTTCCCTCTCTCAATAAAATGAACCTCACCCTCACTCAAAAAATTGGCCGGCCCTTTCCTCCATGGTAAAAATGATGGAGAGGAGAAAAAGAATAATGCAAGAAAGAATATGTATCAATATGAGAAAAGAAAATGGCCACATCCATTTCAAATCAAAGCCCATCATAATGAATGCAAGCGAGTTGATTCAAAATGAATCTCATCATGAAAGAACACTCATGATGCCTCACATATGCATGAAAGCCCTCCACAAATAAGTTATTTGCAAACTGCAAATAACCCCCTCCAACGGAAAGTCTGGCCGCGAAAGAAAAAAGGAAAACCGGCTGGAACGGAATGCAAACTGGCAACTTCAGAAAACTGATCCAGTAATAAATTACAGGAAAACCCCTCTACTGCATATACATGCCCGCATTTGTATTCCCACTGAACACAAATGCAAATAGACAAAATCTACACTGTCAAATACTAGGATCTGGCTTAAGCCAAAGCCGGCTAGTAAAAACCATCCGATCACGATCCGTGCAATACCGCACGTATCTGATCGAACCCTGCCATATCTCCATACGGCCTCTACAGCGTTTCGCCCGAAACTTGAGTAACTGTGTGTGTGGTGGACTCTAAAGACTCGTCAATACTATGGCTGTGGATTTAACCACTAGCACGTCAGAGGTATTAGCCATACGTGATGGGCTACCAGCTATTGACCATAAGGGACGTCGATGAGAGAACTCATCCTGACACCCAACTGAGCCTGTCAGTGACAATATCCGTACAGTTCGATTCGTTCGTCTATGAGCATTGCATGGCGAGCCTAGAGGGTTGGTAAAAGTCAGACCCCCAAAAGCGGTACAAGTCGTGTCGGAGTGTAGCCCAGAACACCCTGAGATACTACTGGAATACCTACCAGCAAATCTCCTGCCTTGGCCAAGGACTTTTCATGTACTGGCTCTCCTAGACACAGCGCGACCTCACCACCAATACCAGGAGAGACGAACCCCTGCAGATCCGCTCACTGCCTCCATGTGGCTTGGGACTGTACCTAACTAAAACCTTTTTGCACGTCTCCTTTGAGCATGGTAGGGTAGTAATCAAAGTACAGTGGGAACTCACACGAGACAAATGACGATCTCAGGTCGATGAACTAACCTGTACACATGTCACCAGGGAACTGCTTTCTGACGTCTGGTATAATCCCAACTAGCAGGTTCCCGGCGAGTCCTGTCCGGTGTACTCATAACCCAATGAGCACCTGTATACATCTTAGGTGAACCAACTGACACCAGTGGCTTGTGAGACCGGCCACCGCCCCTCGTCGGGGTCTTGACTGTATACACTAGTCTACTCTGGAGTATCGATGCCCTGTCTCGAAACTCCCACGACTAGGGACCATTTAAGGATGTGCTTATAAACTCCAGCTCTCACGTATATGATCGCCCTCATACTGCTGGTAGTCAAGCAAGAATCCTAGGGGCTCTATCAACGTGTAATAGCGACTTGTAAGGTCACCTAGAGCAGTACACGATGATAGAGATAAACCAGATAGCATACTATCATCTTGAGTAAGACTGTCCTACCGGGATAGGTCCTCCCTCAATCATTGCAATCACGTGCCTGTGATCCAATAATTGACTCTGAGGTCACTATCTCCAACAATCTCCCACTTGCACTCAAGGCTAATTATTGCGATGTCGCATACTCACAGCCCATGTGATACCGAACACCCAACTCCTCTACTAGTCAGGCTCACAAAGCTCGTTTGCGAAACTATTGCGTTCGACGAATAGCCTCAGTGAGCGGATCCACTCTGGTGTTTCTTTCTATGTCTCTCTTTATCTCAAGTTCGCGGAGAAAGCCATCTCCCGAAATGAGCAATACCTGTCTTAGAATGTCTGATGGGACCTAGCTCATAAATGAACTCCAAATCCAAACTTCTTAGACTGTATCGTCAACTGAACTTAATCAGTATCCTGAGCCAAGTCTTCCCTCAGTATCCACCTGGACCATCTGTCCAAAATACTACCCCTCTTCAGAGGGAAAACTATAACTCTGACAGCCACTCTGCCATCCAGGTCACCTTGGAAGCCTGGAATGATAACTGTCTCCCGAATGAGGCTGTCGTTATCATATCCCCAGAACATCCACTTATGTTCTAAAACTGCTTCCGATTGTTTCTCCAGGATTGGATTAATATCAACTTATAACACCTACTGCACAAACAACATCTGGTGTGGTACTTGACATCTCTTGATTGACTCAACTGCCTAAGCAAGTGATCTGCCAATCATGCGCATCCCTCTCCCCTTTAGTCTGTAAGACACCTTTAGAGAGGGTGACTCCATTACCTGCAGGTACACCACCATGCCAGGAGTCATTCATTCTAAATACTCATAGAATGTTGTCAAAGTACCCAGATTGGGAAACCACCCAAATCTAGATCTAGTAACCAGAATTCTGATATAATATCCAAGTCCTATGTGGAGAAACCACTGTGTGACGACCAAAGTTTAACCGACCGTAGTATAGGAATTTCACTTCCTACTCTGTGTATGTCATCCAAATACCAGGACATCACACCCTACTACCTTCTGAACAGATCCATCTCCTATTCTGATGAAGTCAAACCTATGACTGTCACATCAGAAATAGATGGTCTATCTCCACTATATCCGCTTTAGTCTATAAATAGACATAAGCCACCTGTCCACCAATGCTTCCGCTGCTCGCACTGACTACGACAACCCTCTGGCAGAGTCATATAGACGTGCACTTCTAAAACTAGTTTAGAACGACGCTATACTCATCCTCTTGCCGGGTCTCACAGTCTGGAACAACAGCAATGGCAAGTCTGGGTAAACAAGAACCTCCCTGCCACCGTCCTTGAGCATACCGAAGTACCTCTCGGGTGCCTGAGGTTACCCACCATATCTGCGGAATGGCTAATGGAATGTCAAACCAGATTGAATCTTTAGATTCTTATCAAATCTTCAGTAATCGTTTGCGGTTCTGGAATCACTTCCAGTTCTACCATACACCCACTACTGTTTTCTGAAAAAATCCATTTTTAATAAAACTGTGGCGAGTCAAGAACAATATCACTATTGATCTTCCAGATGGTAGAAAATCAACCCTCATCATAGCCCGGGTCAACCCACAAACAACCATTACATAAGTGTGCCATGAGTTATCCAGAGTCTGGTTTTAAGCATAAGCTGGACAACTCCCCGTTCCTTAACAATATCAAGATACGAACTGTTCTATATCCAATATGGAAACAGAGGCACTGATTTAATTGAACCAGATTCAAATCATGCAGCTGTCTCCAGTGCATGTCAACTAAATGGAAGGAGGCCGATCAACGTTACTCAACTTAAGAGTACTTCCAATTATGACTAACCTGAAAGAGAAGCAAGTTTTCTTAATCATTACTATCAACTGAATACCATCCACAAGTATCTACATCTTCGATCACCTTGAAGAATCCCGATACTTGCAATACCTGGTTCTCTACTTTATTCTTATACCTATAACTTCTCAAAACTTGGACCCTGTGTTTCTACGAAACACCTGTCTAAGAACCAGAGAAGTCATAAGTAAACAGAATATAGTACGAGGACCAACCCCTCTGTCCTAATGGACACTGGACAATATACAATACTCTGTATAAGTCCTTTGAGTCTAATAACTCATTCCCTGTGTGTCGTAGGTTGAAAATTGTACTATGGTTATGAAGAATTACACCGCTGTTCAATGCTCCTTACCTAACCATCCACTGATATAGGTAAATGTCATAGACATAATTTCAAAAAGTATATCCCACTCTATAAAAATAGACGTACAGATATATCAATTTGAAATTGGTGCATAACAACGGATATTCAAAACCAAATATTTGCCGTCCGGCAAACAACCCAGGCGATTTCCTCAAATATCACCAATTGCAACGAATTCCGACATAATGAGGATGATCACCCAATTCCCAATAACTTACTCCCACTCATCATCTGGAAAACCATACAGATATGAGAATCAAACCTGGTAAATACATACCCTGGAGTAAGTGTCTAATCGGGAAATCAGTTTTCTTCTAACAGTACACAGTGAAACTGAAACATTGAAATGTTTCGATGGGGTATCCGGGTATTCCTAGTAATGCCTCTTCCATTATCCATATTCACAACTGTAACCGTATAATTCTTTGCCACTTCTCCAAATCCCTTTTTATGTCCTTAGTCATTACCTTCGGCACACCCCTTTAGGCCAAATGGTTTTCTTCCTTCCCTACCGTTCGGCACCAGCCTATGGTTTGGAAGAAGACTATCCAATAAGCATAATGGGTGTACTGTCCTAATCTTAGGAGCACTCGCAATGCGAGAGAAGGTGAAGATAAAAGACAACCGAATGAACCTTATTCCTATTTCTCCTAAACCAGGATCCATCCCCGAACTGGAACAAGTTCCTTTCGAGTTCGTATATAACCATACGATGGATTATCCAATAAACTTAGGATCTTCATAGTGATACGGAGTGTCTTGGAGAAATACAATGGTGATTTAGGTTTGGCGAAGAAATACTTGGTTTGGTCGTGAATAGCAGTCGCAATTTACTTTGCCCTCTTACTAATCCCTTGCTTTGTCTTAACTTAATACCTTCTGTACACCATTTAGGCTAATTGGTTTTCTTCATTCCCTACCGGTCGGCACCTGCCTATGGCTTGGAAGAAGACTATCCAATTTGCGTAATAGGTGTACTATCTCCTAAACCAAGGAGTACTCGCAATGAGAGAAGGTGAAAGGAAAAGACAACTGAATAGTCCTATTCGTTTTCTCCAGAACCGGAAACCATCCTCGAATTCCTTCGAGTTCGTATATAACCATACGATGGTTTTGTCCAATGGAAGTGGACATTCGTAGTAATACGGGGTGTTCTGGAGAAAAGGGTAAAAGTAGGAGTGGCAATGAGGTTTGCAACTCTGACAATCCAAAAGCCAGTGTTAAGAAGGTTCGGTCAACTTAGTCACTGAGTCATAGTCTAGGGTCGGGTCAATGGTCGCTGCCAAAGAGAGAGAGAAAAGAAACACTCAGCGTGCACTCTAACCTAGATCAGAATGGTTATCAGTTTATCTAATCTGGAAACCTCCCACTGTAACGTCAAATTATTCCCCAAACCTGAAAGAAGAATTAGCCGGGATCACCCGAGGAGTAAACCAACTCATCAGTGGGAATCGGGATCCAACTATCATCGCATGATAACGTGACGGAATCCGCTCACGTTATCACACTCCAGAAGGTATGCGCATATCTGGCAAGTTTCAGTTCTTTTGAAACTCCCGATGTGGATTTTTGCCCCCATGCTCTTACGACCTTGACGAAGGCCAACATATCATAAGTCACATGTTAAGTTCTACCCGTCATTATCCTGGTTAATTTGAACCCACCCGTACATACCCTTGACGAAGGCCAAAATAGTAGTACGACTGTCCCAAACCAAAGCATCTATCTATGCTGCAGAAAAGTAACAAATAGCTACCATACACTATGCCTTGACGAAGGCCAACATACATAGTATGAATACTAAGTGCTACCGTTCTGAAATGACGGAGGGCTACGAATGGTTTCTGGCAAAAACCTTTAACGTAATGAACTTGATATCGTTGAAGGAACGGATAGCTTTTTAGAAAAATATAGTAACGAAAACCTTTGCTAAAGAGGTCACTCCCGGTAAAGGGATCTCGGCTCTTTCCCCGTAGAATGAGGTGCAGGATATTCCAACTGAATACCATGATGCAAAGCAAAAGTAAACGACTATAGTGAAGTTATTGCCCTGACGCAAACTCTTGTCCAAGGGGTCACTCCCGGTGAAGGGATCTCGGCCCTTGCCTCGTCGACTGAGGAGCAGGATATTCCAACTGAATACCACTGTGCAAAACAAAAGAGAACGCCCTTGCAATAACAGCTTTTTGAAAAAGTGTTCCAACAACATCTGAATAGGTTTGTTTATCATGCATTGATCCGAATCAACGCAGTCCTATCAATTGATCACATCAATAAAGAACGAAAATAATTTTGTACGTATATGCCATCCGCATTCGCCACTGGGTCCCGTCATCACCCGTTAGGTTAGCTAACTAACGACAGAGCGGGGACTGGACTAACGCGGATGCAAAACATATACAACATCTACTAGTATATATATAATATATAATTTTCGCTCAAGGCGTGAAAAAAATGCAACATCACAGAGAGTAAGCAGCATCACAGAACAATACAGATATCTGGGATCCCCAGGCTTCACAGAGCCGCTACTGAAACCCGACGTTCCCCTGGTCGTGTGGATAGCCTGTGCAATGAAATCCTAGACCCCTACGGGCGCGGCAAGTCACCCGCCAAAACCTGAAGCGAGGCAACCCCCTTCAGCAACGTGAATGGACCACCCAACACTTCACGGAATCCGGTAACTTGGGTACCCCTCCTGGGTCAACCTGTACCCCCTACGAGTGCGGCGAATAGCCCTGCCAATTCTAGAGTAAACCCCCCTCCGTCTCAACGCCATGAGATGCGGGCTTGTTGCCCTCTAGAACCCGGCTATCCGTGCGCCCCTCCGCGGGGTAATCCTAGTACAGAAAGTAAAATATACATACAACGGGTACATCGACCGCAACCTGGTCGTGCCCCAAAAGAATAATACAAACAGGCAGTGACGGCAGTCCACATGTCGGACGCTCGCCCCGCAATATCAAATGTACATATAAAATAAAACTGTACTAACATTGCATCCAGGCTATCCCCCACGACCTATCCGCAACATCACAGCACAACACAGAACATCAACGTGAATGTCACGTTCGCAAATCCGTCTAAAAGGGCTATAGCAGATAGACTGGATTTACCGATTGAGTGACATTCACGGTCCCAGATATAATGTAAAAACTGTGAACTAACATGTTTAAAATATCCGATCGAACAAATTTATCAAAGTGGGCCCCAAGCAGTACTGTAGCACTCACAGAAATTCTGGGCCCAAAAAGAATGTTCCAAAACCCCCATTTCTCAGACTAGGACCCACTGCAAAAAAAATGCTGCAACGAAGCTATATTACTGCGGTGGAACCGCGGCCAAAGTGGGGTTATGGCCGCGGTTCCGCGTCCGTATAGACGAATTAGGTCACCAAATTTTTGCAGTGTTCTTAGAATTCTCTGCACATGTTTCTGCAACAACCTGAAAAAATTTTGGAGCTGAAAAAATTTCGACAGAGAACACATGCACACAAAATCGGGTTTTCGGGATTTTTATTCGATCGAGGATGTAAACACACTAGACCATGCTAGGCTAAGTTAATGGCGTGGCTCTGATACCAATGTAAGTCCGCGACGGCGCCCCGGCCGTCAATCCGACGCCGGAAAACGCGGAAACAAAAACCTTTGCAAACTAGCAAACCGGCACCACCGCGCACTTTTAACCCGGATCGGGCCATTAACCTAGCAACTAGCAAACTAAAATAAGAGTAGAGAAGTATACCAAGCGATCCGTGTCCTTCGGTCTTCGTCTCCACTCCGATCTCCCGCGGAATCTCCGTTCATCTCCTCCTCGTCGGAAAGGGCACCACGTAGCCGGATACTTTTACCGGCTCCCACCTCTGGACCGAGGCAACTCGGGCGCGAAGTTGGCTAGCCGACGCGTCCAAGATTTGCTGTAGACAAGTGTAGAATGGTTGTCTCTTTGGGGTATATGAAGTTGCCATTGATGGAGGGATAGAAGGAATGAACTTTGGAGAGGTGAGAAGGGTTTTGTGAGCAAGCCAAAAATGAGATGTATCAATTTCCCTCTCTCAATAAAATGAACCTCACCCTCACTCAAAAAATTGGCCGGCCCTTTCCTCCATGGTAAAAATGATGGAGAGGAGAAAAAGAATAATGCAAGAAAGAATATGTATCAATATGAGAAAAGAAAATGGCCACATCCATTTCAAATCAAAGCCCATCATAATGAATGCAAGTGAGTTGATTCAAAAGGAATCACATCATGAAAGAACACTCATGATGCCTCACATATGCATGAAAGCCCTCCACAAATAAGTTATTTGCAAACTGCAAATAACCCCCTCCAACGGAAAGTCCGGCCGCGAAAGAACAAAGAAAAACCGGCCGGAACGGAATGCAAACTGACAACTTCAGAAAACTGATCCCGTAATAAATTACAGGAAAACCCCTCTACTGCATATACATGCCCGCATTTGTATTCCCACTGAACACAAATGCAAAGAGATAAAATCTACACTGTCAAATACTAGGACCCGGCTTAAGCCAAAGCCGGCTAGTAAAAACCGTCCGATCACGATCCGTGCAATACCACATGTATCTGATCGAACCCAGCCATATCTCCATACGGCCTCTACAGTGTTTCGCCCGAAACTTGAGTAACTGTGTCTGTGGTGGACTCTAAAGACTCATCAATACTATGGCTGTGGATTTAACCACTAGCACGTCAGAGGTATTAGGCATACGTGACGGGCCACCAGCTATTGACCATAAGGGACGTCGATGAGCGAACTCATCCTGACACCCTACTGAGCCTGTCAGTGACAATATCCGTACAGTCCGGTCCGTTTGTCTATGAGCATCGCATGGCGGGCCTAGGGGGTTGGTAAAAGTCAGACCCCAAATGCGGTACAAGTCGTGTCGGAGTGTAGCCCAGAACACCCTGAGATACTACTGGAATACCTACCAGCAAATCTCCTGCCTTGGCCAAAGACTTTTCATGTACTGGCACTTCTAGACACAGCGCGACCTCACCCCCAATACCGGGAGAGACGAACCCCTGCAGATCCGCTCACTGCCTCCATGTGGCTCGGGACTGTACCCAACTAAAACCTGTTTGCACGTCTCCTTTGAGCGTGGTAGGGTAGTAATCAAAGTACAGTAGGAACTCACACGAGACAAATGACGATCTCAGGTCGATGTACTAACCTGTACACATGTTACCAGGCAACTGCTATCTGACGTCTGGTATAATCCCAACTAGCAGGTTCCCGGCGAGTCCTGTCCGGTGTACTCATTACCCAATAAGCACCTGTATACATCTTAGGTGAACCAACTGACACCAGTGGCTTGTGAGACCGGCCACCGCCCCTCGTCGGGGTCTCGACTGTGTACACTAGTCTACTCTGGAGTATCGATGCCCTGTCTCGAAACTCCCACGACTAGGGACCTTTTAAGGATGTGCTTATAGACTCCAGCTCTCACGTATATGATCGCCCTCTGCTGGTAGTCAAGCAAGAATCCTAGGGGCTCTATCAACGTGTAATAGCGACTCGTAAGGTCACCTAAAGCAGTACACGATGATAGAGATAAACCAGATAGCATACTATCATCTTGAGTAAGACTGTCCTTCCGGGATAGGTCCTCCCTCAATCATTGCAATCACGTGCCTGTGATCCAATAATTGACTCTGAGGGCACTATCTCCAACATATGGGGTATTATATTGTTATGGATATTGATACAATGATTCTTGTTCTATTGCGCTTATGAAATGAATCGTGCATGGTAGCTACATGTACACCCTTATATGATGTTGCATTTGATTTTGGGGAAAATTGGGAACCGCGTGATATATTTAAAAACTGGATTCATTTAAAAGAGCGATTTTCCCTTGATATGCCCATATTACTGTTTTATATTGCATATATCATATTTCATGGATTTACGCATTGAGATATGGATTTCATGTGATTTATGGATTTGAGAACCGTGGTATTATTTCAAGAAAGTATGCATTGTTTTGAAAACCCGGTTTCTCTTGATATGATATTTCAGTGCGTCCACCATGAGTTTTCTCAGTTCTGAGACTTATGTTAGATACCCGATTCGAGGAGCGGTAGGCACCGTCTGCGGGTACATGGTAGACCCGGTGAGTTACCCCGGAGCAAGAAGACTCGTATAGAATGGCGGTGAACTTGACGGAGGGACTACTACCTATCGGTGATAGTATAGAGCCTGACGGATATCCGGAGGATACCTTTTGGAAGTTATGACATGAGATATATTGAGGGCCGATCTGGGTATGCGGCGCCTGAGAGATGAGTATTTACGTGTCATTGATGGACATGGGTTTTCATGATGTTTCGAGTGTCGATGTTGGACATTCAGGTTCCATGAGATTACAGATATGATGGTCGATCAGAGTGACGGCGCCTGAGCTATTGGGATTTGGGGTGTCGTTGATGGACACTGGTTTTTCCACGATGATGATTCATTGATGATGATATGTTTTATCCCATACTCAGCATTCATTTGATATGCATTGCTTCATGTATTTGTAGTACCTAATAGAGTACCTTTCATGATTGTTGCATATCCAGATTACCATATTGATACTATCAGAGTGCATGTGGTAGATTATCGCTGTACGTACATACCTGCGATTATTTGTACGATATTACTTACTATTCACGAGTTGGCAACTCACCCCTCTTGTGCCATAGTGTTTTGCAGGATTTACCCTCAGAGTAGTCACGGCGGGGCTTCTTATTGTATCTTTTCAGCGGATACCGCTACGGTTGGCTGTGAGCCGGTTTGCTGTAGGTTGGTTGCGGTTATCCGATTTTATGTTCATGTATATCTCTCATTGTATCTACCACTTTCATGTATTAACTTAGAGACGGATTGTGAGGATGATATTGTATATTTTTGTGACTCTGGGTGACGAGCTCATGTGAGCCGGCTTTTATTATGTAGTTTTTATCTCTTTATGTCGTTTTCACTTTATATTGTCTATTTCTTCGCTACGGCGTCGTATATTATGCTTGTGGTGGTTTTTTCCGCCTTTGGCGTGATTTTCTCCCGTTTGGGGATGCTTTACTTATATTATATGTTTGTACCCGTTTCGGGGCTAGTTTTTACAAAGGAGGCGCTGCCGAAATTTTTAAGAAAATAAACTTAAGTTTAAAGATTTTTACTTGAGATTTCCAAATGTTTTTAACAATGTTTTTATCACTTACTACATTTGATGGTTTAGATTTCTGGGTTTTCGGTTCACTTAAATTTCATTGCGCCTGTTGACATCACGTGGTTTAAGTGCCGGCCACGTGCCTAATTTTGGGTCGTGACAAAGTTGGTATCAGAGCACTAGGTGTTACATTTCAGAGTGTAGGATGACCTTGGTATGATGGAGTAGGTAGCTTAAGCAGAGTGACGTAGCGTGTGTATGTTCCGCGGCATATTTACGATACGGTACTCCGCCTTAGTGACCTTTGGACTTGTTGGTTGAAATTCCTTCCGTGATTAAATATATCCTTGTGATTCGATTCCTATGTTCTTATCGAATCCTGTTTTCATTTCCAGCCATTATGCCGCTAAAGACTACGAGAGCACACAGAGCGGCCGCAAGGGCCGAGGTCAGAGTTGGCTCGTCTGAGACGAGGACTGACCAAGGAGGTATGCCCGTTGTACAGGAGCATGTTGATCCACCTTTGACAGACCGTATTAGTAGGCTAGAGGCTGGTATGCATGATTTGCGCCAGATGATGGGTCATTAGTAGAGGCCAGTCGAGCGTAGCGACAGCAGGTTGTCCCACCTGTTACAGGAACCGCGATGGTGCCTACTGTTCAGGCAGTCGTACCTATAGCTACGGAGGTTATCACCGTGTCATTATCTGAGTTCATGAGGCTGAAGCCTCCGGTCTTCACCGGCACCGATACAGCTGAGCATCTGCAGTCGTTTATCGATCGGATGGCCAGGATCTGTCGTTTGCTGAGATTCTCCGACGCGAGATGGGTAGAGTTCGCGAGTTTTCGTCCGGAGGGTCTTGCCCAGACTTGGTACGAGTCTTTAGAGAGGGGCAGAGCCGCAGGACTTTCTCCTATGACCTGGGCTGAGTTCGTGACGGTGTTTCTTGCCCGATTTCTTCCACAGAGCGTCAGGGATGCTCAAGCTCGCAGTTTCGAGTCGTTATGCCAGACTTCGGGTATGACGGTGGCAGAGTATGGCATTCGGTTTATCCAGTTATCCGTATATGCTCTGTATTTGGTAGATACTAAAGAGATGCGGATCAAGAGATTTGTTTGAGGCCTGATTACCCAGTTGTTCCTCGCTATCTGCTCCCAGCATTTCAATACATACGCAGCCATAGTGGACGCAGCCCTATTGGTAGAAGAGCGTATTTCTGAGACGTCGGTCATTCCGGAACCGAAGAGGATTCATACTGATTTATCAGCGTAGAGGCAGTTTGGAAGAGGCCGCGGTGGATTCGCTATAGGCCGTGCGGGTAGACAGAGCATGAGACGGGGCCAGACATATAGTTTATACCCATAGTGTCAGTAGTCGTCGCCTGGATGTTTTGGGTGTGGCAGTCCCCATCACCGCATAAGAGATTGTACTGAGATACGCCAGAGAGAGGCAGCGGTTCCACATGTTACCTTACCACCTTCACCTCTGAGAGCGTTGCCTCTTACGCTTGTTGATGCTCCGCGTCAGACTTTTGCTCAGAAAGGTCATGGTCGCGGAAGGTTTGTTCAGAGAGGACGGGGAGGCAGAAGAGGAGGACAGCCGGTTGCAGGTAGAGGGCAGGCACGAGTATTTTCTTTGACTCATCAGCACGCGCAGGCATCCAATGCAGTGGTTTCAGGTACTCTTTCCGTATGTTCTTTTGATGCACACGTGTTGTTTGATCCGGGATCTACGCACTCGTATGTTTTTACACATTTCGTGTCGAGGATGGGTTAGAGTCGTGTTTGCTAGATCAGCCGCTTGTCGTGACTACTCTTGTTGGCGAGTCTTTTGTTGCGCGACACGTGTTTCGTTCGTGTGCCGTCTGTATTGGAGATAGAGATTCGTCCGTCGACTTGATCCTTCTTGTGATGTTGGATTTCGACGTTCTCCTGGGCATTGACTGGTTAGCTACGTGCTATACATCCGTGGAATGCCGTGAGAAGACAGTCAGGTTTTGTTTTCCCGGCGAGTCAGTTTTTGTTGTGCAGGGGGGTCGTGGTGTCGCCCCTCACAGTTTGATTTCAGCCCTTTGCGCTAGTCTGATTTTGAGGAGAGGATGTCGGGGATTCTTAGCTTTCATTCGTGATACCGGAGCCACGGTAGATTTGTTGGACCGGGTTCCTATCGTGAGAGATTTTCCCGACGTATTTCCCGATGAGTTACCTGGATTGCCGCCAGGGTGTGAGATTGAGTTTTGCATTGATCTGGTCCCAGGCACGGGGCCTATTTCTATACCACCTTACCGGATGGCCCCGGCGGAGCATAAAGAGCTTAAGGATCAGCTGCAAGAGTTGCTTAATAGGGGACTTGTACGTCCGAGTGTTTCTCCTTGGGGAGCTCCTGTTCTGTTCGTCAAGAAGGACAACAGTTTGAGGTCGTGCATTGATTATCGTCAATTGAACCGAGTGACGGTGTGGAATAGGTATCCTTTACCTCGCATTAACGATTTGTTTGTTCAGCTCCAGGGTGCGGGACATTTTTCTAAGATTGATTTGAGATCAGGGTATCATCAGTTGCGGGTTCGGAATGATGACGTTCCGAAGACTGCTTTTCGTACGCGCTACGGGCGTTATGAGTTTTTGGTGATGTCGTTCGTACTCACCAATAACCTAGCAGCAGCATTCATGGATTTGATGAACCGGATTTTCAGGCCGTTCCTCGACCAGTTTATTATTTTGTTTATTGATGACATTCTGGTTTATTCCAAGAGTCGAGAGGAGCATAAGCAGCACCTGAGGATTGCATTGCAGACATTGAGAGAGCACCAGCTGTTTGCTAAATTCTCGAAGTGTGCCTTCTGGCGTGATAGTGTTGACTTCCTTAGTCATGTGGTCATGGGAGACAGTATTCGTGTGGACCCGAGGAAGATCGAGGCCGTACAGCTTTGGCCCAGACCTGTATCAGTGACAGTGGTCCGCATCTTTTTAGGCTTAGCCGGTTATTACCGTTGTTTCGAGCAGGACTTCTCGAGTATCGCTGCACCGCTGACCGGACTGACACGGAAGGGAGTTCCTTTTCTTTGGACTGAGGCATGCGAGCAGAGTTTTCAGCAGTTGAAGACTCGGTTGACGACTGCACCACTTTTATCTTTGCCTTCTGGATCGGGCGGGTTTGTCGTTTACTATGATGCTTCTTGAGTGGGGCTTGGTTGTGTATTGATGCAGCATGATAGAGTTATCACTTATACTTCCTGACAGTTGAAGAAACACGAGCAGAATTATTCCACTCATGATCTTGAGATGGCCGCGGTGGTCTTTGCGCTTAATATTTGGAGACACTACTTGTACGGGGAGTCGTGTCAGATTTTCACGGACCACCAGAGCTTAAAGTACACCTTCCACCAGCGGGATCTGAATTTGAGACAGCGCTGTTGGATGGAGCTTGTGAAGGATTATGATTGTGGGATCCTTTATCACCCGGGCCAGGCAAATGTGGTAGCCGATGCTTTGAGTCGTAGGCCCGAGGGTACCTTGTCCCAGTTGAGCGCAGTTCAGAGACAGTCTTCTGCAGATTGGCATATCTTGTGTGACAGTAGAGTATAGTTTGAGTTCACTTCCACTGGGGGACAGCTTGCTCATGTCTGCGCCCATCCACTTCTACTTGATCGTATTCGTGAAGCACAGCCTGCCGATGCCCGTTTGTCTGAGATTCGTGAGCATGTTCGGCAAGGTAGAGATTCGGAGTTTGAGATTGATGACCGGGTTGTGCTACATTTTGGGACTCATTTGTGTGTACCTGATACCGATAGGTTGAGGCACGAGATCCTAGAGTAGGTACATCAGTCCGCTTTTAGTGTTCACCCAGGTTCCTCTAAGATGTATCGTGACTTGAGAGTTATCTACTGGTGGGCAAGGATAACGAGTGATGTTTCAGATTTCATTTTGAGGTGCCAGACTTGTCAGCAAATCAAGGCTGAGCATCAAAGGCCGGCAGGAGAGTTGCAGCCTTTGCCCGTTCTGGAGTGGAAATGGGAACAGATCTCCATGGATTTCATTGTGGGTCTACCCAGGTCCAGTCGAGGGTATGACTCCATTTGGGTGATTGTTGACCGGTTGACGAAAGCGGCTCACTTTCTTCCAGTGAAGACCACTTTCGGTTATGCTCGGTATGCTCAGTTGTACATTGATGAGATTGTGCATTTGCACGGCGTTCCCACATCCATCATATCCGACAGGGGCACCCAGTCCACTAGCCGTCTTTGGCAAAAATTTCAAGAAGCCTTGGATACCCGTTTGAGCTTTAGCACCGCTTTCCATTCGCAGACCGATGGCAGTTAGCGTGGACTATACAGACTCTGGAGGATATGCTTCGTGCGTGTGTGCTTGATTTTGGTGGCAGTTGGGATCGTCACTTGCCATTGATAGAGTTCTCCTACAATAACAGTTAACAGGAGACGATTCAGATGGCACCTTTTGAGTCTTTGTATGATAGAATGTGCCGATCGCCAGTCTGTTGGACTGAACTCAGCGAGAGCAGGATTTTGGGACCCCAGCTAGCTCAAGAGACTATGGAGAAAATTCAGTTGATTCAGGATAGGAGCAGTCCAGTGCAGACAGAAGTCTTATGCCGACCGTCGTCGCCGCAGGCCCAAGTTCGCAGTGGGGGATCATGTATTCCTATGGATTTCTCCGATGAAGGAGGTGATGAGATTTGGGAAGAAAGGGAAGCTTAGTCCCAGATTTGTAGGTCCTTTTGAGATCCTTGAGTGAGTTGGTACTGTTGCCTATCGTTTGACACTTCCGCCCAGTTTTCCGGATGTTCACCCCGTTTTCCCTGTATCGATGCTTCGCAAGTACCTTCAGGACCTTTCTCACATGATTCAGCACCAGAACGTTCAGCTAGAGCGTGATCTTTCGTTCACAGAGAAGCCGGTAGTCATATTGGATCAGCAAATGAAGAAACTTCGGTCAAAGGTCTTGCCATCTGTGAAAGTTCTTTGGCATGGCCCGAATAGTTAAAAGGTCACTTGGGAGGTCGAGAGCGAGATGCGAAAGAAATTCCCTGATCTCTTTGAAGGTACGCATTGTAAGATTTTTAAATTCGGGGACGAATTTCTTTAAGGGGGAAGATTGTAACACCTTAGAATGCGATTAGGGTTAATTAAGTGATAATGCAGATTTTTAGTAAAAAGTTTATCAAAATAGTTTTCAAATATTTTATAAAAATTAATTAATATTTTATTAATATTTATTTCGGGCTTGCACACACATGTGCATGTTAACCTGGGGTTAATTAGTGGTTAACCTTGCTTAAGTAGCCATGGCACCTAACACCATTTCAATTAAATTGTAATATGTATTTATTTAAAATATTTAGTTTTAATTAAAAAGGGGTTTGAATTGGTTGACTTGAGAGAGGAAGAGAGGGAGGGCATGATTAGCATGGGGCAAGCATGCCATGCATTAAATGAGGAGAGAGGAGAGGGAGGCATGGCATACACTACTCTCACCCCCTCATTCCCTCATCCCTCACTTACACATATACTCTCATTTCCCTCACTCTCTCATTCACAACTCTCATTCTCATATTTTTCTTCACCTCATCTCTTCCCTCATCCCTCAACTGAAACCCTAACCCAACCCAACCCAAACAAAATCTTCATTTAACCCTACTAAAACCCTTCACAAGTCAAGATCAAGCCATTAGGATCACTTGGTGCATGGAAAGCTAGGATTTTGAGCAAGTTTGGATAGGTAACGACCTCTAAACTGTTAATAATTAGGTTGTTAATTTATTGTGTAGCTTGGTAGTCGCTGTTTAGAACGATAAAGATATAGTTTTGAGCATATATCGTATTTTTAGTGTCGTTTTAGGATGTCTGTGACCTGCTACGACCACGAGTCTTTACTGGAAAAACTAACAGTGTAGTAGTGTTGTACTAGATGCCCTAAGTGTTCACCTGAAGCACGAACCCAACACAACCTCGTTTGGCTGGCGGCATGAGGGGATTTTCCGGCGAGCTCGGCTTTCCAGGAGACTGGGAAGTTGGGATTTTTATGGTAGCTGTATGTGGGTGTTCTGGGGTATTTGGTACTGCTGGATTTTTAGGTTGTGACAGTATGTAAAATCCGGGAACACTTAGCAAGTATTTTAGTATTTCGACTACGCGCGTTACGATATCCGACACGGTTCGCGTTGTTTGTGTAGCTTGTCGCACTTAGGGTTGTTTTAGATTATCGCTACACTTGTTAGCCACTAAGCGAACACTTGAGAGTGATTGGAGTCGGTGCGTCGGTCAAAACGTCATTTGTATGTATTATTGGTCGATTTCTAAGTTGCACTTGCTATGTTTGTGTGATTTTAGGGGCTAGTGCGGGGACTTCGGATGCTGCGAAGAAAGCGAAGCAGGTGGTCGGATTTACTTAGCTCGAGATCACCGGTGAGTAGATTTAACATCTATGGGGAAATCTCTCGTATGGCGTTATGCGTCAGGGCTAGATATGATATTATAGCCGCATGATTATATTCATATATGTTGATTGTGCATGAGCATCATTGCTTACCATTACTTGTGCCTTGACTTAGTACCTAGTGGACACTGCACCATTACTGACGGTTCATGTTGCACGAGCACTAAATTGTATGCTATACCCACACCATCGGTAATTGCCATGACACGCACAACCTATACACATATGCGGTATTATATTGTTATGGATATTGATACATTGATTCTTGTTCTATTGTGTGCGGTAGCTATTTATGCTTATCTGTATAAGCATATGATGCGATTGAGTTAGGGTAGTCGTGCGACTTTGTTGGCTTTCGTCAAGGGTCGTACGGGTGGGTTTAATTCAATCGGGAACTGACGGGTTGAACTTGACTAGTAGCCTATGCTTAGTTGGCTTTCGTCAAGGTCATAGGATGTTAGGGGTAAAATATTATTGGAATTTCAAGAGTTGAAATTTGCAATGAGATTGCATACTTTCTATGAGATAGTTGGATCCCGATACGCGCTGCGAGTAAGAATTACTCCTGGGAGAGTTTTACACATTACAATTAGCCGATCAAGTAGGTGTCTAGAAAGGTGTCAACGGGGTTAAGCCTCGGGGAAAATAAGGTTTATTTTAATTAGGTCCGTGTGAAAGCACGGGGAACCTCCTCAAAGTACTGGCACTGGCCTGGCTGAAAGATTGGCGAACTTGTAGGGTGTAATTAATCCCGGCTAGTCTTTTCTTTTAGAGTTTGAAGGAAGATTTGACTAAAACAGTGAGAGATATCCTGATTAGATATATTAATAACCAAACTAATATTGCAAGAGCATACGCTGAGTGTTTTCTTCTATCTCTCTCCAGGTAGCCACCATGTCACTCCTTATTCAAGATAATAATACGGATGTATTGACAGAACCCGCTTGTTATACTGCGCTAGGGAAAGTTAGTCCCGCTCCAACTTATAATTGTTATAAGTCAGAGCAGGAAATAGGGGATTACCAGAATTCCCGTACCGCCCAAACGAAGAAAGTGCATACTGATGCATCATCTTCGGGTATGTTCATTACCGAGAACTGTTTCTCAGTATCCTTTACGTCCTGGGTATGAGATACCGGATCAGGATCCCGCAAAT